>VXAL01016910.1:80356-172524 GCA_013399475.1 Chauna torquata
CCACATCCATTGCCTCAAAAAAAAAAAAAAAAAATCAAAATCAAATCTCCTTTATCCAGTTTTCCCACAAAGGATAGACCTTCAGGATGAAACAGGTTTTTTTGTTTTTTCTTTTTCCCCCTAATAACCCATTTAACCTACTACTGGCAGCCCTTCTGTGTGCTGTGTTATGCAAGAGCTCCATAAGATCAAGATGTTGCAGTTAAGAAGGATCCTGTTTTAATCATTTTGTAATGTAGGTTGTTTGAGCAATTGCAGAGAGTTGATTCTTTTCAGTTTACAGACTACGTAGAAGTACCTCTACTGTCTCATGTTTGAGTTAGATTTCCTGCTATGTTTATGTGTAAATGGCCAAATTACACGGGTCTGTTTGGATTCAGCAAAACTTGCGTGTTTTTTTTTTGTCTTCTGGCACTTTTATTTTTTGTAGAATGGTGATGAAATGCAGTAGGTAGAAGTGAGATGTCATCTTCTAATACACCAGGTACCAACATGCAGACACCTAGTATCCTGCTGTTGTCAGATAAGCACAGTACAGACCTGGCTGAGGCTTTGTGAATGTTGTCTAGCAGAGTTGTTATGGTGAAAAGTAAAGATGTCCAGACACAACCTTGAGTCTGGAAAATGTAGCGTAATTGCTGTTCTCCTGAGATAGAAAAGCCTTATCTAATTAGAAAGTTTTACAGTTACACTGCTTAGTTTTTCACTTGCCTGCGCCATATACTGGTGATATGATGGCAAGTAATAAAATGCTTATTCTGTCTTTTTAGAAACATGCTTTCCATAGTTCTTCTAGAAAAGTACAGTCATGTCATTTTGATGCACGTCTTTCTATTAATCAGCAGAAACATCGTGACACCGCTTCAGTAACCCCCTTGCTCCAGTGTTGGTGCAGCCCCACCTTCCTGGGGGACATGAAGAACAGAACCAGGAAATAAAGCTGGCAAGAGGTTTACCTGTTCCTCATCTCTGACATGCTAGAGGCGGCCCTTTGTGTCTTTCAGCTACGGTATCTCTCTGGTTCCGGTGTTGTCGGCCTCGGCTTTCTTCTGAACTGCCGCTGTGGAGCGTTTGCGCGCCTGTGAAGCGCCACTGGCGCGAGGGGACGCGGGCCTGTCCGTGTGACGTGCGGCTGCTGGTGGTGGCACCAGGGGTCCTGGCTGCGGTGGCAGGCTTTCCAGCACATCTCACCGGAGGGCTGGGCTTCGTTACATGTTTTAAGCCGGCCGGCGTGTCACTCATGTAAGAAGTAGTGCACAGAAGAGTGAAGTTGTTGTCATTTCAAAGCTTGTTGCGTATTTTTTACTCTTTTTATGTTCCTGTTGGCAGCAAATTTGGTGTTTGGCCACTACCCCTCTTTTCCTTTTCTTCTTCCCTGAAAAAATCCCAGTGCCCCACCATAACACATAATTTGTCAGGTATTTGGCATTTATTTTGTGTGTAGAGCTCATTTATATCAGCAATATGTCATTTCTTGTTTGGTGCTTACTGGCAGAGGCTCGTAAATGTGACTTGGGGGAACAAATACTAAGATAAGTCTGCAGTGTGGAAAAAAATTGGACTTTAGTGTAAGCAGGTTTATGCTAGTAAATAATTAGCTTTTCAGTTCTCGAGAGGAATTTACTCGTAACAATCTGCTGGAGACGGAAAATATGGAAGCTGTAATATAAGGACTCAAAAACAAAACAAAACCCAAAGAAACCTCCTCCGCAAGGATCTTTATTTGTTTTGTATTCTACATCTAAGCCAGCAATTTTTGCAGAACACAAGCTCTTATTTACCCAGAGAAAATTACTGGCCTAGATTTCAGAAGGGCTGAGCACCCATATCTCATTTTAGAGAGGGTGGGAGCTGCTGGGCTCCGGGAGGGTCTCTGAATGTCAGGTCGGGCTCCTCCCTTCCCTCCTCTCTGCCACCCTTGTGCTTGTTCCTAAAGATCATCCTCTTGCTGGGAATGGAGGTGAGCTGATGTTGTGTTTATGTTCTGGAGAATTTGCAAACAACTCAGGTTTGCCTGCTTCTTGTTTTGCAAATAAGCAAGGGAGTGAAATGGATGAGGCTGGTTAGCTTCAACACTGTGCATGGCGCTTCATGGCGAGCAGTTACTGCATCGGGAATTGAGTGGGTTTCAGGCTGCAGCTCTGTGCTGCCTGGTTGTAGTTTGGGGGTTCTTCAAGGAAGAAGGAAAAAGTCAAGTGCAGCTTTGGGGAGAAATCTGCACGATCCTAGAAATAGGAGACAAAGGTGGGAGAAGATGTGTAAGAGAGGATAAGACAGGAGAAGAAGCCATCCCTATATGAAGAGAAGAAACCTGTAAATTAAGGCAATGAGGATTTAAATGTTAGGAGACTGGCGTTAACAGAGGTTTCAAGAGCATTTCCCACGTTAGAGGTCCCTGACCATCCTCCCTACCTGGTAGACTCACCGTCTTCTGCAGCGGTGACCCAGGATTTTGCTGCAGGGAAATTCTCTTGCATAGTTTTTCATACCTGCCTTTCAAGTACTGCTGCAGTTTTCTGATAAGATATTCTCAAACTGCAGTCTGAAAAGAGATTTCTGGTCATATGATATTGGTTCTTAATTATTTCCCACTGCAAAGTTGCCCTGCAGAACCCTTTTGGAAACGTGGGCGCAGTTGCTAACGTTTCCTTTGCTAACACAGAGGCAACCAGTTTAGTGGATGCAGAACTGTATGCAGCGATATGGGTGTCGCGGTAGCTTGAACAGAGGGGAGGAAGATCTCGATGTTACTGTATAAATACCGGCCTCACTAGGAAAATGTTTGAAAGCCTTTGTGTCAGAATTGAGTCCAGATTCATTTGATTTTGGGTGCCAGATAAAGCTGTTAAGTCCAAATTGAGAGCGTCTAGCATTGTATGTGTCAGTGCCTGGAAAGTGTAATTAAATTATGCAGAAATGTCATGTGATCTACCTGGCAAAAGAGCTGACTTTATTTTTAAAAGTGCTGAGTTACTGCAGCTGTCAGTGAGTTTCACTGAAGTAGAAAATTTCCGATAGTTTCAAATCTTATGTCATGTATTTTAAAATACATAACTGAAATAGCAGACTGCATTTTATTTTACTGTTGAATAATTTACCTGTTACAGGACTGTGACAAGGTCAGAACTTCCCAGAAAAACTATAGTAGCTGAAAGATAAGGTTGGGGGGAAGGGGAAATCTGGATTTCAGCTTCATCCTGAATTTGACAGCACATTCTGCATAGAGTCAATCAGCTGCATTGTTACTGATATACATCTCTTACAAAACAGCAGACAGGACTGTACTGATCTCAAAAATAACACTTCGGTTTGGGTATCTTAAAAGTATTGTTGAATTTGAAGATATAACAGATAACGGATGGCATTATGCATAAAATCAATATGATAACATGTTTTAAAAAAAGCAAACAGCTGTTTTTGAACAGGTGATATCTGTATATATTCCCTGGTGGGGTGAAAGATGTGAAAGGTGTTTGTTTTTAGAAAGTAACATAACATGATGAATTTTTGTCAGCCTCGTTTTCCAGGTGTTTTTTAGTACTTTATTCTTTCCCCTGTAATTCAGTAAATATAGTCATATTTTTCTTAGGTGGGCTGTTCATTCATACAGTGTGTTTTGAAATTAGTAAAACTTTCTTAGGTAAGCTTTTTAACTTTAATTTTTTGTAAAGCTGTTAAAAAGTATGTCTTAGTTGTTTCATTTGATGTCTTCTCAAATGAAAAACGATCTTCACTGCATGGCAGAAATAAAACGACTTCCTTATAGGCTTCCCTTGTTTGTTTTTTGCATTTCTATGTGATGAACACAATTCACTAAGGACACCTGAAAAGTAACGAGCATGTGGAACGTAAGAGCAATACATTTTTCAACAGGGAAAAATGTTTCTCTTGTTTCTCAAGTGATGCCAATTTTAAGTGTAGCCATATGTTTGTTAGTATAACAGAAGATAATTCCTAAAACATGTAAGATCTGTTGCTGACATGTGATGCACAGAGTACCAGTAGGTTTTGTTGTTGTTCAAATCTGTTATTGATAATTACACATTTAATTAAAAGTATTACTTTATAACTTTGTTGCCTGTAAGTAATTCAGACAACGGTGAGTGATTTTTGACAACTCAGCCGTAGGAAGATAAAATGAAGTAATTCTTAAGTGAAATTTTTTTAATGACCTGAAGTTCAGAAAATATTGAAGATAATTCTGTTCAGGAGTCAGAAAACTATTCTAGAAAGTTTCTTAAATTTCATAATATAGAAAATAATTTCTGTAAGCCTTGCATTAAAAGTGCAGCCTCAAACCATGCATGTAGTCTGGAGGAAGGGAGCAGAAGCTATACAGAAGGTGCTGCCTTTGGGGAAGGAAGGAAGGCTCTCTTTCACCAAGAGAGCAAGTGCTAATTCTTTATCTTGAGGAAGAAATCGAGAAAAATCCCAAGTGGGGTGAAGTTGAGAGTGTTGTGAAGCGTGCCCTGAGAAATCAGGCCCTCAGAGAGTAAACAGCTGTCTTTGCAGCTCTCAGATGAGCATTTTTTTTTTAAATTAAAATATGATTTTTTTTTTAAGTGCTGTGCCTCCTATTTTTCTCTCCGCCAACCAATCCTGGAGGAACGCTAGGTCTCACAAGGACTTTTTTCACCCTAAAAACTTTGAGAAAATGTGTTTGGACTTTTAAATGGTGCACAATTAGCAATGAATCATAAATGGATATGCAATTTCTGAGGTATGCAGGGGAGGCCTAAACCTGTTGAATTTAGCTTAATGATGCTGCAAACACAGTTGTGTATTTTATGACCTTGTCCTGTGAAAATGTGTTTTTGTTTGGGAGTTTTCCCATTACCTTCTTGACATCTGCATAGTTGCACATGAATAGCCTGACCCAGTGTCTCAGCGGGGAGACCAGTGTGGCTGTGCTTTCAATAGGCCGGTTACTGACAAAGAAAACATATGGAATATTTCATTCCCGTCTTTGCAAGCAGCGTATGGGGCTGTGAGGGCAGAGGGCTAGAGGCTTCGAACTTCATGGTCGATTGGTAAGCTGGCCACGAGGTTTGCTGGGAGCTAGCAAAATGCCCCCGCCGCAGCCGTCGTGCCTCGCATGGCCGTGTCTGGCTGTGGGAAGAGAATCCCAGACGTACAACAAATCCATTTCGGCAGCCAACGTTAATAACGTGACCATGTGGTCGAGTTCACTGTGGTTGCGTTTCATTCTTCGTGATACGCGATACTGAGGGATGGTTTTCCCGAGCAGTTAGGGCACTGTAGTGGTTGGTGGTTGGTGTTTGGTATGGGGTTGGCAGACATGAAATAGTCAATGCAGATGCGTGGTTCCCACTGGAAGGCGCCTTGGGGTCCGCCACCCCTTATGTCCCTTACTTCACCCTTCGGAGCACAAAACAGCACCAGTTGTGCCCTGTCCTACAAACAGGACATCGCAGCATGTTAGCTTTTGGAGTGAGAGTTTGTTTTTCCTGCATTCAGGGCAAGAAAACAAGGAATGGCTTCATCTGCAAAAACGAAAGGACTCTGAAAGCTGTGAATTGGGTGTGCAGAGCTATGTCTCTGGAGCAGCTGATCTTTCTGTGTGGAGACCTGTCTGTGCTTCTTGACTTGGCAGAACTGGTGGATCCAGCCTTCACTCAGCTCATGCGTGTATAAGTTTGGAAGGAGCCATCTTCTTTTTCAGGAGACGTGGTTGAATGCCACTTTTTAACCAGAGGAGACCTCCTTTGGACCAGGAATTGTGCATGTAGCTCTCTTAGCAGGTCTCTGAGCTCCACAAATTATGAGCTCTTGAACCTACTGAAGGGAGCCTTGCATTGCTTGGAAGAGCAATGCCTTTAGGCCCAGACTTGTGTGCTCTTTAAGAGAACTTTGCAAAGCTGTAGTCAGCAGCAATCTACAAACTCCTTGTTCATCTCTCTTGGTTCCGTTTTTCTCATGTGGCTGCCCTCCTGGGACACTAACTGCTTACCCGGCTGTGTCCGCTCTGGGCATCTCCTTGGAGTCCTGGTGGTCTTCCTGGAAGTTGTGCTGGAGAGAAAGGGGCATGATCCTCAACAAGTTCACGTGGTATGGGGCCATACTCTGAAAACGTAGCTGCTGGTGGTTTGGACCTGCACAGGCTCCTGCCTTTTGATACTTTTTACTGCTGTTGGTTTTAACACTTGGGTTTAGGAAGAGGAAAAAAAAAAAAAAAGAAATAAAACGTATGTGCTAATATTGACCAAACTGTTAATATTTTACAGAACTAGTGTGAGTCTTGCTAGGTGTAGAAAATCCATGTCTTTTCCAAGGGCAAATCTGCTGGCACTGTGCTGAGTGTTTAGTGGAGATGTTAAATCTCTTGAATATCCAGGTCAATTAATCATTTATTTTCAACTGACTTGTTCTTGCTTGAAATCTCATTTTCAAAAACTTCAGCTAGTTTGTTTACTTTTTTTTTTTAACAACCGTGTTGACCACAAAAAACAGCTCTCTAGTTTCCAGGCCAAGAATGTGCAGTATCCTGATGTTTAGGAATTTTAAGCAGGGTTTTGATTTGTTTTGGGGATAATAAATAGCAGTTCCTCATTGCTTCAGCAGAAGCCTCTGCGATTGTGCAGCAAGGCCAGTTTTTCCTTTTTAAGAACTTTCCTGAGTAATTGTGCCAGTAAAATCATTCTCAAATGTGTTCAAAAGAGAAGGCTATCGTTTAAACAACAATATATCAGAAATCCTGCTCAGGACTAGGACTGCTTGTACTGTTGTTGTCTCTTCATTCACGTAGGACAGATTTTTGTGTCCTAATAACTAACCGCATCGACGGGAGAAATTCTGTAACGCACGTTGGGTTGATGCATATATCCAAATACCCTGGATATTTGTCTAACCAAGTACATTCCATGGTTCCTTCAGGCAAAGTGCATTACCGGGTCTCAGTTGATTCAGTGCCATCACGAATAGAAAATAGTGGAATAATAAGGTGAACATGAAAAATATCCTTCCCAATGCCATTTTTCCGTGAACTGAGCTCTCAGAACTTGGTGTCCTGTCTGATCTGTTTTGCTATAAAAGGGCCGGCTGGATTTTGTGGGCCACGCTGCTGTGCAGGTGGCTCTGCACACCAGTTTGTCCTTTGCCGTCTTCTCTGGGATTTGACAGCTTCCATTTCAGCTCTCTGCCACCCAAGTGCCTGGCAGGGGACAGCGCTAGGGGCTTGCTCCTTGCTTGGGTCTGTGTGGAGGCACCAAGGCCCTTTGGGCTTTTCTGTGCGAGACTGGCAGGGCTGCGGGAGCTCTGTATGGTTTGATTCTCGGCAACTTGTTGTTTTAATGTCCGTGCCAGAATAATTTTTGCCCATGTAAGCTCGGTTACCATAATAAATGTAATAGAAACAAATGCTTCAGACCATGTGGAATGTAATGCGCAAGTAGCTTAGTAATCAGGAAGTTAAGAAATTCTGCCTTAGCGGGGCAATATGAAATCATCTTCCTCTGTGAGCTTTAGTTGTGCCAGTGGAGAATACATAGTTATAAATGTCTCATACTATGGCAGCATCATGTTTAACTCACATCTTGTGGTCATCTGGGAACAAAGCGTACTTGAACACCTGCAAGTTGGATGTCATACCCATACTGTCTGACAGCCTGGTACCCAGAATGCACATACTGCCATAGGTTCCCATTGCTCTTCTGGTTTTGGGCTGTTTTATAGAATACCACGTTACCTGGCAAACATTTGTGGATGTATGAATTTTGCTATGTCTGCTAAAGCCACGTTACTGTCCCCAGCATGGAGTCTCCCCCTGTTTGTTGAGAGTACAGCTGGACTTTGAGCTTTTTCCTACAACCTTGGAGTAGTAAATATTAGTCATGACAAAAGTGATTATGTGCTTGCCTACATGGAGCTGGATCTGTTGAACACTCAACAAGTACTTTCCTAAACTGTAGCTGGCTTTTTAAAATGAGAGTTTGTGCCTTTTTTCCCTGTCCTGTTTGTGTATTGCAGCATTGAGGACTGACAACATCACTGGGTTATCCCTGTTCTCCAGCCTCCTTCTCTTCCACAGGCACTACTTGAACACGGGTTTCCCCGATAGTTCCTGCACGGTCAGTCACTGCTGGTTTTTCACACTTTTGAGGTACTGAGGAAACCGAGGATTCTACATGGTATTTATGATACACGTACCTTTAAAAAACAAACAAAAATTATAAAGATGATAAATCAGAATTCATTTTGCTGTTATGGAGGAAATATGTAGTGCCTACAATTGCTCATCTCGTTTTAAGTACATTTTAATTGTTGGTGCCCTTCTTCAACTACTGTGTTAGGTTGAGAAGTGGCTTCTATTTCAAGAGAACAGGTGAATCATAGCATGAATCAGCAGTGGAGATGTAGAGTGTTTTATATGTGACCATCTTCAGTATTACAAAAGCCTTTTGCACCTCTGATGTAAAACAGAGGAACCCTGGAGCAATAGCACCCTGCTTCAGGGCTGGAACATGTCCTATATGTTTATATTGCAGAGCAAGCCTTATGTGTGGTGGTGGTGGGGATCCCTGCACAGATGCAGTTTTGTTTAGCTCTGCACGTGCATAGAAATATACTTGTATGTAGAGATAAAGCTCGGAAAGTTAATCTGTAAGGGATTTGCTAAAGGTGTTAAGAGACAAATGATTATAAAGTTGGTTAAAACTTTTGTAAAGGAAGCAGAACGGTTCTTGCAGCACAACAGTGCTAGCAGATACTTCTTTTGAGACAGATAGCAGATCTCTTAACTATGCATATCTGCAAAAATATTGGGAAAGTCTTAAGGTTTGTCTACTGTAAACATTTTGCTTCTCTTCTTTTGGAGCTGAGACACACAAGCATGGGCTTATGTGGGATTTACTTCTTAATCTTTTGTTACTAGACAGTCTCTCTTAGATTTCTCTGAACTGTGTAGGAGCAAATGCTCCGTATGTGCTTTATATTTTAAAAGCAGCTAGCACATAGTTTATTTTCAGAGAATATATGCAGATCATCCAAGAAGCTTCAGCAAATAATCACCAAATGTTTGTGTAATTAAAAGTGCAAACAAACCCTATTCTGATACTGTCTTGCCAGCAATAAGGCATTACTAATGCCTTAGAAAGGCTCTTTGCCCCACATACGCAACTCGTGTAGAAGGAGGAGATTCTGTTGCAGCTTTTCTTCACAATCTTTTGAGGGTTGTTCAAATGACTTTCATTAAGATTTTGCACAATAGCCCAAGGCTTTTGAGGAAGTACTAGACTAGAAGCTCATCGCACTTGTTCCCATATGTTACAGTCATTTGAACAAGACGGATTCCAAAACACAGTAGTGGTTGAAGCACAACAAGTATCTTAAACATTGAAAATCTTGGTCGTATTTTAAGTATTTTTAACTGTTAAAAAGATACTATCTGTGGAGAGATTAATGAGCAATAAGTAAACTATGCTGGATCCAGGCTCGCAGAATGCAGTTTAACTGCTTTAGGTTTCAGCACACTCATTTAATTAATGGGTTACTGCATGTTTTCTCCAGGGGGGTGGGGGTATATATGTGCGTGTGTGTATAGGGGAAGCATATACATCTGTACAAAGAACATGAATGAAGTTTGGGGATACTGTGTTTGTGTTGCCTAAACAATCACACTTTAGATTACCACTGCCTTAATTTCCTTTCAAGAAAATTGTAGATATGTCTTGCTATTGCTTACACTTGATTACTTCAGTGTTAACTTCCCCTATGTGATTTAACATGCACAAGCTTAATTATTCTTTTCTGGCCTAGGGAGAGAGTTCCTTCCAATAATTACCTTCACTGCCCTTTACCCTTCTGCACATGATTTTGTTTAGAGAAACGTAGTTGCTCGGTAAGCAATTCCAAACATGGCAGTGCCTGAAGCTGTCTTGGAGACATAATTTATGTCTTTTACATTGCATGTTAAGCTTCAGTTCACCAAAACACAACTACTAGGTGTATTGAATTAGCAAGTTCTAAACATTTCTCTCTTAACTAAAGGCAGTAAGCGTTCACCAGAAAAGCACCAGTTTGCCCCTCGCTTTTATGCTGTGTGGGGTGACTCAGGTAAAAAGGAAAGGAAATATAAATTCGCAAATAACATCTATTAATTCAGCCACTTCTTTTTACTAGCAACTGCTGTTTAGTCATATACTATTTAAATGTCAAAAGAGAATGACTCCTTATGAGACGAATGTGATGCAATGTTGCCAGACTGATTGCTCCTGTGATAGCAAAGAAATACATATTAATCTGGTGGAAATTTCTCAGGATTGTATCTTTCTGATTGCTTGTCATACTACTCTTCCGAATATGTAGTATGGAGAAAAAAAAGAAAAAAGGAAATACAAATGACGAAGACGAGCAAGTACACAGCAGATTATTTCTTTATTAAAATCTTTTTATTTTAAGTCAGCGGTAGTTAGAGGACGTATGACTTCTTGGTCATTTCTTGGAGTGGGTGGTACAGAATTAGTTCTAGTGTTAATCTGTATGCTATACAAAATACAACCTGATATGTCAAAATGGTGTAGATGCTGCCTTCTCTACCATGTTTATTGTAATGATCTGTACATAAATATTCTGTAGTAAATATAATAAAAAGTAGCAGAGGGTTCAGTTTATGTTGGACCCCTGGATTACAGTGCCTGTATTAAGATGAAGTAATTATTTAACTCTATTAATTACACAGCAAATATATTTATAAAAATAACTCTCTCTGTATATGTGGAAAAAATAAACTGCTTTGAACATAACAAACCTATGTGCGTTTTTTTGCATTAAACTGTCTTCATCATATCCTGATGTTAGCTTAAAAAAAGACAAAACCGAAGTGATCATGTTTTAAACATTTTCTCACCTTTTATTTTACAGTTATTTTTTGAAGTTTTGGTTTCTGATCAGTTGCAGGATTGCTTGTTTCTCCACCAGAAGTCAGATAAATTACTGCATGTGTTTTACACGTTACAGATTTGGTGGTGACTCTAAGATGTGTCGGCATTTATTGTGGGGTCTGACACCGTAAGTGCAGAACACTAATTCATTTCTGGTTACCAACTTTTATAACACTCAAAAAATTAAAAGAGAATAGATAGGGCTTACCATAAAAAGTCCCCATAAAACCCTTTCACCCTACTAACTTTCAGGGGGTTAATTTTTTAGTAGTATCTTTTCACAGTTTTGCTGGTTGTAGATTGGAAAAGTTGGTGCATTGATGGTAGTAAGTGATGGGGAAGTCACGGCGTTGTTAGCACTAAGGTGTCTGTACTTGGTGCAGGTTTTGAGCTGCATGACAAGTTTTACTGGTCTCAGCTTACTGATTCAGTAAAACCCAGTCTTTTAAGACAGAAGAAACCAGACTTCATTGAAATAAGCAAGAGCAAGGAAAGCCAGATCTTATGAATGGAGCTTGGGGGGATATGCTTTGTCCACCTCACATCCATTAGTGTTCTGTCTTAACAGCAGCATAGGTTTTTTCATCAAAACATAACTGACATTGATCAGTGGCCTTGAGGTAAGGACCAGAGTGTGTTTCCTTGCCCAAACGATAGCTATCATGAAGGAAAAACATGCCCGTGTCTTTGGTGTGGAGATAGCTGAGGAGATGGAGATTCACAAGCCCAATTTTCTTGCTGGGTTTCATCTGCAAAATGCATGCTGCCAGGAAGATGCACATGCAATTTCTTTCTACAAGCAAGCTGGAAATACAGATGGGTTACTTGATTGCCTTTTGTGGGTCTCTTGCTTTTCCATCACATGTGCATTAGATGTGTTTATATAAAAAAAAAATTGATCCTGTGTACATGATTAAACTTGACAAGCCTTAATCTCTGTTGCGAAGTGTGGGCTAGATAGTTCATGTGGTAGGTCTTTGTTTTTCATGTAAATACTTGTGATGTTATATTTGCATTAAGTATGCCATTTTTCTCTTGACAGTTTAGTGATAAAAATCTGCTCAGTTTTAAAGAAGGGTAGTCATGTAAGTACTAAGAACAGTGCTAAACTAAAGAGAGAAAAGAGAGAAATCGGCCTTTTCAAAAAAAAAAAATTACTGGTAATAAGTGCTTCTTTGACCTCTTATTTATGGCGATGGCAAGCAATAGCTATCAGTTGTGGTTTTTTTTTGTCTGAGAGTTTCTCAGAAAGATTTCCCTTTTATGAATTTTCTTTTAAAGAAACAGAAAATATGCTAACTGTTCTTCTTTAGATTCTTGTGTCAGCAGTGATAAGTATTATTATCTTTTATTCATATTGGGGCAGAATCCAGAAGTCCAGAGCTGTACTACTGAGTTTGGTTAGAACAACTATTCAGTTTGGGCTGTGATTCCTGACCAAGAAATTCATGCTGGCAAGTGCCTCTGATGTGCAGACAGTTGTACCAGCAAAATGCTTCCCATGCTGATACAGCTCATTCTGCTTGGGAAAGTGGGCACCAAGAGCGGAGCGAGGGACGCCGTCCTGGTAAGAGGGTGGCTTTGCTGGTGGGAACTGCCTGTGTGCAAGGAGCAGTCCTCCGCCAACTTGTGCAACTGCTGCCACAGTTACACTGGCAAAGCATGCCTTTTTATTTATTTATTTTTTTTTAGGCCATAGCTGTGTAGCTAGTGAGATCCATCTCTGTTGGATGCTGAGCCATGCATTAGTAAGAGGCAAGTCTTCCCCTTTGTGCTCTAACTGTAGCTGAGTCTGGGGCTTTTTTGGGGAGGCGGGAGGGTGTGAGTCTTGTTTTGTTTTTTTACACTATATTGCAGTGGCATGTGTTACTTCCAGTGAGACTGTGTGTGCTTCGCTATGCTATGTAACGTGTAGAGGAGTACTTTGGGTGGCTTGGGAGTTAGTTTTGAAGTGTGTTTTATCAGATGCTCATGTTGGGATATTTTTATCAGCACAGTATGAGTTTGGATTGTAGCTGATACATTGGATGCACTTGAGTTGACACTTTTTGGAATTAAAATTACTTGTCTCGCTGTTGCTACTGATGAGGAGTTCCTCTTGAACTGCTCTGGTAAATAATGACTGAAATGGCCAATAATATAACAACTGGAGAGCAAACTCCTGCTTGATCGCTGTTGAAATTCTGTCAAGGCCAATGCTATAAGTTGTTCTGATAAAGGCTTGTGGACAGGCCTCCCAAAAATGTATGCTTGGAGTTAGATCTTAAACCAAATCATACATTTAGAGGATGCATTCTTTCTTTTTTTCTTTCTTGTCTTTTAGTAGAGCTATGTCATATTTCCTTGTAGGAGGAGGAAACAAGAATGCTGTGGTGAACAGGTGATAGTTGTCTATTATTTGTTGGGCCTTAATTCAGCCGTCTAAGGCTAGACTAGAAGGGATTTTGGTGCCTCATACCTAGGTAGGCAGTTTGATTTTTAAAAAGCAAAGACACAGCATAGTGCTGCTAGATGACCGTTCCTGAAAGGCAAGCTGCTTCCTGGTCTGTGCAAATTCAGGCACAAGCAGCTAACTCTTCGGTTAGTTTAAAACAAACAAACAACGACAAAGAGGAACCCGAGGTCTAAGCTGACTTACAGGGGCTGTGCTTTGCCGAGCCGTGGCGAAGTCTTTGTAACACACGGTGCTTTCAAAGACGGTGTGCTGGACACCTAGCTAGTGTGCAGCGGAGCGTTTTACGTTAACTCAGATAGGTGTTAGTAACAAAAATCTCTCTGCTCTGTTTCCTCGTAATGTCGTGCAGGTTTTTGTCACTTATAAAAGAGCTATTCCCGTTTCCTTGCAAGGGAGTGAACGTTTTGGAGATTCCCAGACCCTCGGGTAAGGAGAAGCACCCTCTGATGCTGCTTCAGGCCGCTTCTGAGCGCTCCTTGCAGGGCTCAGGTGGGCTGCGTGGCGGCTGCCCGTGTGCGGCTTCTTCCAGGCCAAGCCCATTTACACGAGGATGCAGACCTCGGCACAGCTGAAGTAGCTCGCAGGATGATGGCTTTGTTAGCTGCTGGTTCTACCTGCTGAGCCCTGTGTCCCTTCCCCTCGCCACCACACCACTTGGTGACCTATTGAGCAAGCTGTCACATTAGCCTGTCACTTGGGCTGGTTTTGGGTGGAAAAGGGCTGGATGGCCTGGTTTCCTGCACAGCCTGCACCTGTGAGGATGACATTTTATAGGGGTATTCTTAAAGCTGTTTTATTTCCTGTTCGGGGCAGAGGTCCTTCAGGAAAAGAGCTGCTGTTTGCTCTAACATTATAAGTTTCTATAGTTATAAAGAGTTAAAGGGGTTTCTGTTAAGCAGAGGCTGCCTACGTTACTGAAAAGCAGCCCTAGTCCTGAAGTGTGCTGTGCAACATACAAACATCCGTACTACATCAGTTCAGTTGTAACTAACGGAATACAGATGACCCTCACACATGTTATGTACAAGCCCATATTTAATTGTACGTGAGGCCACTAAAACCAGCAGGGTATGCCTGACCGTGAACAAGTACCAATTTTCGGGCAGTGCTGGTGCCTGGCGTTGCAGTCCGCACAGGTAAGTGTCTGGTATCGCAGGAACTTCCTCATCTGTCGGCTCCAGGATGCCCAGGGATGTTTCAGCCACATCCACTCCAGTTACCTCCTTTTGGGAGCTGCTGCCTTGTGATGGATGTGGGAGAACTGATGTAGTTATGTCTCGTTTATGACCGAGTGTATTTCCTTCCTTAAAATAGCAAGGAACATACAGCAAAGAGGGGACACTAAACTTGAACTTCTTTTTATTGCCGATAATATTTAAAAGCTAAAATGTAACAGTATTTCGGTTGTGAATATGTGGAAATTGTGTATACTGCTTAATGTGTTTCAGAAATCCCTGTTACTTTTCTTTCTTAAATACAAGAAAACAGGCGTGTAATGCCTCATTGAAAGGAGACTGTAGGGGTGCTTTGTGAGGGTCTTAATTAAGGGCTTTGAAAGACTAAACAAAAGGAAAAAGAAAATGCTACAGGGTTATTGTTATTCCAGCCCATTGGCTCAGCTAGCTGCCCATCCATTGGTGCCTTCTGTCCATTTGGAAGCTGAATGACACTTTTGTTCGTGGTTAACAGAGGTGAAAGAAGCCAATTATTGGCTGTCTTTTCCACAGGGCAGCTGCAGACGGATTTAACTGCAGGCAAATATGGACTTTTCTGCCACAAGGATGGTTGTGATGACAGTTAGTTTTGTGGAATTGTATGAAAGAAAACAGATTTTTTTTTCCCCTCCAGTGACTTGTGTAGATGTTTATTGAAAACTACTGTGAATATGCTGGCTTGGAGTGTGATCGTGTAAATGGCTGGATTCCCTATGCTAACAGTATACTCAGCGTTTTCTCTGTGTATGTGAGAGAGTGGGATTTTTTGTTTTTTTTCTTTTCCTTTTTTTTTTTTTAAATTTAATTTTAACTGTAGGTGTTTTTTTTTTTTAATTGGTGTGCAGTGTGCATTAACCCTCTTATGGCTGCCAGCTCAGACTATGCTAGCTACTTTGTGCCATAGCTGCAGAAGGACATTTACAGGCTAGCAGGAAGTCCTAGGGCTGTGAAATAAATGTGTGTATGCAAGTAGGGACTTCAAAAAGCATCTGTGTGCTGGAAACTTGCCACCCCTTCTCCCTCATCTCTATCAGTTGATCCAAAATGTTACCATACCTTTTCATACAACCCTTGTTTTTCTACTTGAAAGCTTATTCCTTTCCCCCAGAATTTCTTTGTTTAAACCTATGGTTGTAGTTTACATGTGTGGAAAGGCTCCGTTGATGACAAACCAGGTTTGCTAACTGTGTTGATTCTGGAAGAGTCTCCTCCAGTTTGCGGCAAATTTTGGTAAAGGACCCTTGTCTTGTTCAGAGTTTATCCATCTTGGTTATGCTGAAAGCTGTTTCAGCACGTTAGCTGCTCAGAAGGCCTGTTGGTGATTAGGGTGGGTGGCCTCTTTGCACAGCCACCCAAAATCTGCATTTAGGCATGGCTTAGAATAATAGTATTAAAAAAAAAAAAAAAAAGCCTATGGTCTTGATCTTATGTGACTTTCTGCTGGTGGTGAGAAGACTCCAAGTGTTGTCCTCTGGCTTTGGGAGGTGGCAGCCGTATGAGGTGACTGGTGGTTCATCTCTGGGTCCATGAAGCAGAGGTTTTGTGCTTTGTTGGTTTCTCTTCATCCAGGCTGATTGCTGCATGCTACAAACTTTGTCACCGGATGGCTCGTTACCTGCAGCTGTGGCTTCTATGTTGGCAGGCACAGGCCCGTGGTGGTCGGCCACGTCTCCGCAGACTTGGCAGGGCGCAGGCTGCCTGCTCTCAGGCTCTCGGCCTGTCTGAGGATGCAGCTCGCCGGCCATTTGTCATCTGCGGGCTGGTGTCAACGTAGGGCCCTAACTCTGCCAAGTTCCTGAAAACGTACGAGCCGTGTACGTGAGCAGTGCTGTGAAGCCGTTGGTGCAATGTTGGCAGCGATGGCTGGACGCTCAGCTGCGTTGGCAGTAAAAAGGGTGCCCAGCATCTCGGTGGGGGGGCCCGGCTAGCCTTTCAGAGGGAGGGAGGAAGCAGCAAGTGTCTCGGTGAAGCAGCTTCTGAGTCTGAGGCAACAGCAAGCGAAGGTCCCCAGGTGTGGGTCGCTGCTCCGCGTGCTGGGAGGCGGGGGCAAGCGTTTGTGTTGACTGCGTCACGGCTGTACGCTTGAAGTCCAGGTGGTACTTGCACGAGAAGTAGAACTAGTCTGTCCGTCATTTGTTTGTGGCCAGATTTGGAAAGCGCTAATGACTTGCCTTTTTTTCAAATGGTTGTAACACTAGCTAGTTTTTTTCCTGCAGACTTTAGGGGAGAAAACCCACCATTACGTATGCAAAGTACACTGACACAAGTGCTGCTGTCACTGTAGGTCCTAGACTTTGGTGCATATCATGTTCAAACGGATTTTGGGGGAGACAAAAAAAAAAAAACAGTTGAAAAGCTACACAGCTTTGACCACCAAGGAGAGAGTTATGCTTTTCACAAGAAGGCAAAGCACATGAGGTTTTATTTCTTGAAATGAAATGTTAGTTCTGTGTTTAGTCAGATAGGAACGAGATAATTCTTGACACTTTCATTATACAAGGAAAAATGAAGTCGAATTCAAGTATTTGTTTGACGTCCCTTGTTTAGTATGGCAATGTTGAAGTAGAAGCTGAACCTGTAGCTCGTCCCTGAGAGTGTCCTGGCATTTTGTGCAGCTTTCACTTTGATTAGTATCTAAGGTTCATTGGAAGGTAAGAGTGAATGTTCAACCTGTGTTTTCAAGTGTATAAGGCACATGGCCATACATCTCAAATCAAAAAGAGGAATGTAGCTGAAACCAGTATAACTCAAAAGGATGGGAGGCTTTTTCCTTGAATTGAAAATGACTTGACTGTTGAAGTACCATGCAGTAACTGATGACTAAGAATTACTCTAACCTAAGTTTTACATCTTATCAAAACTGGCTAGCTCATGATTCATCAGCTAGTTTAAGATGCCTTGAAAATTGCCATGTAAAAGAACATTTAGTTCTATAAAGGCAATTCCAGGTGCTGCCATGAAGTCTATTTTGACTCTAGAAAGCAGTACTGTGTGCTTTTTGTTTTCCAACAGTATATAGATAATTATAGAGCTGTATTGCAGAAAAAGCTTTTTTTGTCAGAAATAATTTTTAGTTACATCCAAGTTATGTGTTATATGCAAGTGAAAAAATTCTTAAGCATTGGCACCATAGTGTATAGGTTTGGCCTGGTTGAAATGTTTATATTTTGTGTTCTTGCTTAATCCTATCAGTGACTGTGTTCATACATTAGTTTTGTTTTGCCTTTTTGCTTTAGTCTCCTAAAAATGTAGGGCTTACCCAGACTTTTGAGGCTCAGGTTGCTTTCTAAACATTGGGTGGGACAGACTAGCAGACCAAAATAAACCAGAAGAAAATGAATAAAATTCAAAATACTTGGAGTTACTCAAGTTGGCTTTTTTTATGAGATTGGATTTGTAGCTGTTCATGTTCTGTTTTTAACAGAACAAAAATACTAAGTGAAAATACAACATAAAGCTTCTTATGAATATAAGCGTATAAGAATATCAATGCTCTTCTATCAGTGTAAACAGATTTAAGTGCTGGGCTCTGTCTGGACAGCTCAAAACCATCAGTAGTTTTATCCCCCCTTCCTCTGAGATGTGGAAAAGATTTTTCTCCTGTGATTAAGGAACTGGGGGCTTGGAAAGGGGAAGCAACCTGCCCAGCCCCACAGAGGGAGTCCGTGCCGGGGCAAGGCACTGAACCTCGATGGATGCCTGTCCGGGGTTTTAACGTGGGAGGCTGCTGCTCTCTTTGAGGAGCATTCAGCTGGAAATGTTTGTTGTAGTAAGTACACTGTTGCTAGGTGGAGCAAGATGTGGTGTCCTTGGAGTCCAAAGGGTGAGCGTGGCTCCGTATGCTCCTGTTAGGCAGTTTACATTTTATGGAATTGCCCTTGGAACTGTAAAATGGAATGAATCGTGCTTTAGACGTGTTTGTGGCTGTGAAATAGGGACCTGAGAGCAGAGGTGGAAAGGAAGGGGCAAAAAAAAAAAAAAGACAACTTTATTAAGCTGGTTCAGTGCATAGTTTGGTGATGTTCTTAATAGTTCAGCACTGGTTGTTCACAAAAGCTTTTGGTAAGGAAAAAATACTTGAGAACTTCCTCAATAATAATGTACAAAACAATGACTTATTCATGTGCGAAGTGTCTGTGTCAGGTTTAGCAATATGTGCTTTCACTTAAAACTCTGGTATGTCTCTAACCCAGGGCTGACTTAACTCGTTAATGAAAATACAAAGTTACAGAGTCATTACATTTTTTTTTTGCTGGGTGATGGCATAATATGACTCAAAGATGGTAAGGACAACTGTCCCAACTGCCAGCACACATTGGCTATGTTTGAAGGTGGCTGCAAACATAGTGTTAAACTTCAGTTACTTAAAACATGACAAATACCTTTCTGTCAAACTCCTTTAGGGAATTTGGTGTTGATTTCATTGAAGATGTAGCTACATGTTACATTTTCTTTTGGTGTGAAGTTCCCATTGTCTCCTTCAGTAACTTTCCTCATTCTTGCTGCCTTTTCAGTTTCCTGCCCTGTAATCGTGCTGCTATAGCTCTCTGTAAGACTATGCTTTAGAGAGGACAGCTAACTAGATCTGATCAAAAAGCAGAAGTGTTTTTGTTTAAATCCAGGTTATTGGTCAGATTTTTGTTAATGATCTGTTTTACAGCATGCTGCCTATGAAGAGTTGAACAGTAGAGGTGGAAAGTGATGGGAGTATAAGCCAATTTTCTTTGCCAGAAAGAAAACATACCATGTAACTACACCCTGGAGGGTGTAGTAGCTTGAAGCCTTAAGCATGTAACCTGTTGCTGTGTTCTCGTCTGCCGCAACAAGACTGGAGTTGTCAGATTGGTGTGTGGAGACCTGTGGATTAAAAATTCCTTCCAGTTGCTTTTACTGGCTTTTACAAATAATCTCAAGTCCTGCCAGCAAATGCTGGCTGTCATGAGTGGTTTGAACAGGTGTCTGGGCTAAGGTGATCCCAGGTTCTGGCCACTTATGTGGAGAGTTGCTCATCCAGCCAGTTTACCGGCATTATTGTTAACTGAGATGAAGGCATTAAAATATTCCTCATAGTTTCCCATATCTAGAAGACACGTCAGTAAAATATGAAAGTATTGATAACATGAGAATAGCGTTTTGAATATTTGTACCCCAAAATTCCTTTGTCAGGTTTACAGTTGTTCTTAGCTCCGTATCTAGACTGAGCTATGCTGCCTGGGAACAGGACACAAGCTAGAAGGAAATAAACTGGATAAAATGCAGAAGACACACAGCTGGCATAAAACAATTACATTGATTAGATTTGATCCCGCTCACAAACTGCCCAGGTGGTGGCGGGACATGATGAGCCTGCCTGGCAAAGGTGCTTTGCAGTGATCCTTCAAAAGATGCTGGTCCTAACAGACGTAGGTGCTCTCCTGAAATCCCTGCAGTCTGTGCTGCCCGGTGTGACTGTGAATGTGAGGAGATTCTTTGCCAAGTGCTTGAAATGACTTTTCTGGCACTTTAAACTATAGTTAGTCTTGGAGCCTGGGATATCAATGTTACTTTTTATATACGGTTTTTAAAAACTTTGAAGTCAGAGAGTAGCTGTGATAAAACCATGCTGAGAGCTTCTCTGCTAAGAGTTGGGGAGTCAGCAGGATGTGCTGGATCTGATGCAGACGGGGACACGCATGATCCCGGGTCCCATTCTCTGCCCTCCACGGACTTCATGGTCTTGCATGGGCCAGTTGTTCCCATTTTGTGATGGATGCCGGTGGGGATATGAGGAGTGTCTCAGCACAGGCTTGCCCTCAGGCTGCTTGTTTGCTGTGCCTGGCACAATTGTGGCCTCATTTTTGTGCTCAGTCCCCAGGTCAGGGTGTAAGTCCTTAAAAAAGGTGAGTAATGCATCACTTTACTCTCTACTGTAAATAATCTCTACCTATGTAAGGGAAATGCTCTTACACTGAGAAGCATTTCTTGTACTTCTCCAGCTTACAATAAGCTCTTCCTTCAGCCTATAATCTGCACCAAGCTGGTGGATCTGAATAAATGAATGGAGGAGCACATGAACTCGTGCTATATTTCTATTCCCAGCTACGATTCCTTTCATAATAATGCAGTGGAATTTTTTCGTGGTTAATTCCACACCATGTGTCAACAGAGACCATTAACCGTACGTGTGATTGCTTAATGGCTGGCCTGCAGTGACTCAAATACCAGTCCAAAATAGGTCTTTTCATACAAGCATTGTTCTCTCCAGGATCTTGATGATGGCTTGATTGGCACATGAATAGGGTACATTAGAGCTAGTTACTGTGTCTGAAAGAAAGCTAAGACATCATGTTGGAGGAAAAAAACAGGTTGATGTGACATGGGAAGGAGAAGGAAGGAGAAATAACTTACAAATATGGTGGGGGAAGAGGGGAATGTTGCTTCTGTTGCAGGAACAGACCTGTCTGGCATTTTTTAGCCTTTCTGTGGCTGTCAGTGAAAATGTTGTAGGTCCTGCTTCAGCCAAACGCTCAAGGCTCACTGGCATCAACAAAGTGTGTATGCATTTTTGGTATTTTTACTGAAAAGGGCTCTGTGTACCCTGTTTTTTAAAGTTTCTGAATGTCTCAGTCGCCTCTGGTAGCCGGGTTTTGTGGCTGTTCTGAAGGGTGATTGCTCCCTGGAAAAGCACGTTAAGTGCTTCATCCACAAGTGAGTGTCACGCAAATGTTCCAGTTACTTCATGATCCACAGAGAAGTGGATGGAAACACTGTATATAAACTGCTTGAATAGCTGAACATAATTTCTTTCCGTCTCTTCCAAATGGATTGAACCTACACATCTAGTAAATGAGAAACTGTCAGAGCATCCTCCTGTTCTGTTTCCTTACTCTAAAAAGAAATATAAAACAAGTAGTTTAGTCTTTATTTCCCCTCTCTTTTTGTTTTATAATTTGGGTATATTTACTTCTGCAGTCCCCATCTTAAATTTGAAAAGGGCATGGTAGGTAGTAGCTGGGCGCAGTGGATGCGAAGAGCGTCGTGGGAGCTGGAGGGGCATCCAGGCTCTGCTCCTGGCTTTGGGCAAGTTGCTTCACCCCGGTGTGCCTGGTTTCCCTTCCATACTGTTTGTCTTGTCCACTTAAGCAGCAAACCCCTCCAGGCGAGGAGTGTCTCCAGCGGAGTGTTTGTCCAGTGCCAATCACGCTGACACGTTGAACCAGGGCTCTTAGCTTCTTGTTGCAATACAAACAATGGGTGATAAGGCGTTGTGCTCGTTAGGGAGATAGCCTGGGTACTTGGGAAATGGCCAGTGTGTTTGCTGGGTGGGAATGCAGCAGAGTGGTAATACCTGTGTCTTGTTTAGCCAATCGCAACAGAAGTTGACTAAGGCTTTAAGTGTTTGGATATTTCCTTTCTTACAAGAATGTTTCTTAGAAGAAGTGGAAAAGGAAGCATACGCATAAGTTGCGTGACTGATATGCTTATTGTGAATGCAAAATGGGCTGTGCATACAGGAAAGGTTTCTGTGCTTGTTAAGAGTGGCAGGTCTCTGATCATGGCAGAGGCAGTAGGACCATATTTAAGATTAACGAGGAGGGATGGAATCACAAGCAGAAACATCTGTAATGATGCAAAAAATGGTTTCAAATCTTGTTTCCCTTTATCATTAATGAACTAGTCAGTGTTAAAAGGAGCAGTGAATGAAGTCTGGAAGGAGAAAATGCGCAGGGGCACAGCGGTGAGGACTGGAGGATGTGGGACAGGTAACACTGGCGCAGCCAGGCTGCCCTTGAGATGGGCCCCTCCTGCTGGGAGATGGGCGCTGACGCTTGTGTAGACCTTGTCAGAAACTGCAGAATGTATATTCTAAATACAATGCCAGTCAAACGTATTGGGGCATCGTACTTGGTAAATGTTAACTAATAGTATAGGCTGAGGTAGCCAAACCTTGCAGTAATGACAGTACGTAGTATGTAAAAGGTAAGAAACTAATTAGTCAACCTATTACTTTACAATTTTTGAAATTCAGACACTATTGCAAGCTCACTTTCCAAATGTAGGCTCCTCTGTAAACATCATCTTTCCTTTGCTTGATATTTGTTTTTCCTCATGATTTTTAGTTGCTGGGGTTGGCATGTCTGCATGTAACATACCCTTGAATTGTAGCTGCATTAATTGGATTCACAGTCCAGGCAGTTACTGTTCAAAGTAGTAGCTGTGAAGTGATGCTTTTGGAAGATAGTTGTTTGCTTCTTGTTATCAGGAAGATGCAATAAAACAAAAAACCCTACTTTTTTCTTTTTAATTGAATGAATTTAATTAGGATTTCCTTGCTGATCCTCTAGGCTTTCTGCACTTTCATTATATACCGAATATGATTAAGACACGGGACAGTGTTAATGCAAGCTCATTTGCTCTGTCCCTTGAGAGTTCTTATATTCATCCTGGAGCAACTGGCTAAATGGGAAAGTAGCTCTGAAACTGGGATGGAGTTCAGCTCTTGGTCTCCCCTGAGACTGCCTACTGGGATGCGATTTGGTTGAAAATAACGTTGGTTTTCATCCTGTGAGGATGTTCCTACAAGGCATTCAACACTGGATGTGCTTCTTCAAGACCATAGCACTGCAGTGCAGCTTGGACCAGCCTAAGATCGAGTTTCTGCTGCTCTGCCTCCCTGCTCACCCTCCTCTCCCGGTCGTCTGCCTTTCTGTGTAGTTTTCTGAGCCTGTTCACCGTGGACTAAACAAGCCACGATGCCAGTGCAGTGGAGAGGAAAGAACCCAGTATGAAGTGAGCACAGAGCTCCTGTGAAACATTTTGTAGCCAGAAGTATTTCTTTATTTTAATTGTTTTTTAATTTTGTTATTATTTAATCACCGTTCTTTGTTGGACCTAAATGACTAATAATGACAAAACCTAAAGTATCCTTGAGACTTGTGCTGACTTACGTCTTCGGCAAGGCAGTGCCGTTTTTAGCAGTTCTGTTGGCTAATGTGGATCTAACCTGGACTATATTCAAAGCAGTGACCACTACCATACAGCTATGTGTTTTTCTTAGTATACCAGGCCAACAATTCTTTGATTATCTAAAAAAAGGGACAGAAATAATCTGTTGCCTTGTGTTGTTGATCTTCACCTATGTTAGGGTAATTGCACCATTACTCAGGTATTAATGGTCCCAGAGATAATGGATGGTTCATTGTTACTGAGTATTTTCCAGTGTCAAGTTGACTTGTATTTTCAATAATCTGGTTTATTTAATGTGTTTTTAAAAAATATTAACAACTCCATCTTTTCCTAGTACTACTGAACTGGGTCAGGGTTACTACCTGGGGATTTTTACATAAGACTTAAGACCTTTTACCTAATTGTTTTTGTGCAAGTAGGTGGGAGGGCTTTATTCAAATATAGATAACTCTGCTTAAATCATTTTGTAAGTGTTATAATTAAACAGTTCAGTGGCAGAGGGCCCAGACCTTGGAAAAGACTGAATGGAGCCTACAGTATTACATGCTATTATCTATCAGCAAACAGGTTAAGCTTGCTTAGAGGGAGTATTTTATAGGATTTTAAAGGTGCCTTGTTGAAACATGATCTTCTTTCCTTCAACAAATATTCCTCACTCTCTGTTTCCCTCTCCCCTGTCCATTCTAAACTTCACAAAAGATAGAGTTGTGGTGGAGGGACAAAAAGTTGGCTGTTAATGAAGTGTAGGAGAGTACAGGATTATTTTAACTTTATTTTTTAAGCAACCCATTTTGATCGACTTTGGCTGAGATTTTCCTTTTCTGTATCTAACTATTGCATGTCCTTTCTGGCTTAAGGTCTTTTTTTTTTTTTTTTTTTTTTAAACAAGCACAGTATTTCACGTTGTTAGCATGCACTCAGATGCAGTGCACAAGTGTGGTGGGAAGGTGTGTGCAGGCTCAGGTGGTGATAGCCAAGTCTGCAATGCAGGATAGAAAACAGCACCAGCATCTCCTGTGAATTTGAGGAGACATACCAGCACACCAGAGCTGGGTAGTGAGGAAGGTTTCTTTGGCTAAAATATGAACGCCTTTCAGCCACGAGGATGCAGTGAAGAATGATATGTCTTGCCAGAAAAAAAGAAAAAAAGGCTGCTACAAGTAGATGTCCCTCAGTTAAGAGACTGGCATCGTTTTCCTTTTCCATGCCCAATAGTTGTTGTGGCTGTTTAGCTTTCATTCTCTGCCTGTATCTTAGGCGAATTCATTTATCCTTTTTGCATGTCCTTTCTGTAGCCCTCTACAGGAAGCCTGTGCTTTCCCATGTTGTGTTCCCTCTTTGTTACAGCTTCTCTCCTCGTATAAGAATTGTTTATTGTTCCCCCTCCTCCCTTCTAGTCGTCTTCAGTCAGTCCTCCTTTCTAGCCAGAATCCCTACGTAGCCATGAGCAAGAAGGACATTTAGGATAAGTCTAACAAGGGTCAGGTGATTTCATGGTACAGGCAGTAATTTAAAATAAGAAAGAAGGCTATCTGTGCCCTGCATGAGACACTGTGAAATGCTGTGTGTGCATTTTTATCTAATTCTTCTTTGCATGATCTCACTGATGAAAGCTGTGACATAAGCCACTTTCTAAAGATAAGTAAGAGTGTTGTTTTTATTTTTAATGTGAGAGAATTAGTAAGTTGCCATTCAAGATATGAAGAGCGGTGTGGTTTGGTGCAGCAGAGTTAGCCAGATGAGATTCCCCGGGGCGGGGTTGTAGGGGGCTCTGGAGAGGCACTGGATGAGAGCTGCTGTGTGAAGGTCTGTCATGCTGGAGCAAGCCTGGAGCGCTGGATCCTGAAAGGAATGGGAATTGTTGGGGCATTGGGTGTGATGCAACTGCTGCTAGATATCTGTGATGTTGAAGTGTGGTATCTCTGCTCTTCTCAGAGCCTGGAGGAGTTCTCCCTTGGGTGGTGGTAGAATAAAGAATCCATTTAAAAAAACAAACAACAACAACAACAAACGCCACAAACCTTTCTATTAAGAACTAGTTTTTGCACAGAAAGAGTATAATAAAGTTTACTGACATTATGTTGCTTAACTTTAGGTTTCTAAAATTTCCACTGCTGGCTGCTTGGAGGGTAGTGTAAATCTATTGCTTTACGTAGACAGGAGATGTCATGCTGTGTGTTTTCAGTGTACCCGGCAAAGATGGTTTCCTCTCCCAAGTTATTTCATCTCATTGGATGTTTATTTTCAGAGACAGGTTTTCATAGCTTTTAGCATCCTTGCTGATTAGTATACATACAAGTGTTTTAAAAGGCACGCGTTTCTGTGTTACGTGAAAGCAGGGGACTTGGCTAAAGGAAGCTGGGCAGGAAGATGCAAGTAATGGTCGAAACAACCTGGAGCGGTCTGCTGAAGTGGGCCAAAGGCAGAAGGCAGCAAATAACTGCTGGAGTGCCGCTGCTTGGTGTTCGCCTTTGGCCTGTAAAAATTAGACTCTGCCATACCTGGGAGAGTGAAGTAACGTTTCCAGTAGGTTTCTGCAAGCTACTCATTTTTGGTTGTGTTTTTGTTTTTTGTTTTTCTTTTCCCTCTTCTCTGCACATTCCAGAAAGAAGGATGAAAAGGATGAGTTACCGGGGTAGGCTGCTGCTGCGGCTCTTCTGTCCGTGCGCGTGAGCCACGTTTGCCATTCGTGCATCCAGCCATGGCAGCAATAATGCTGTCGGAGGGAGTACCGTGGTGTTTG
Source organism: Chauna torquata (assembly GCA_013399475.1). Classification (NCBI taxonomy): domain Eukaryota; kingdom Metazoa; phylum Chordata; class Aves; order Anseriformes; family Anhimidae; genus Chauna; species Chauna torquata. The sequence continues at coordinate 106,613 of VXAL01016910.1, forward strand.
CATACTGGCATTACATCTCTTCTGTCTGAAATGGCGAAACTAATTGTAACGATAGGGCTGTGATTCATGTTATCCCCTTGATGCAGCCTATTCTTGCTAAAGAGGTTGCCACCTTGGGCTGCTCGTCACTGCAGTTTCGACGCCAGCTCCGTGCCTGATCACGCCCCAGCCTGTCCCACTCGAAGGTGGTGAGCGAGCAGCGATCTGGTGCGTGGCTTCTCGGTACAGATAAGCCGAGTTAATGGCTAACTGCTGAAAGGTGCAGCTCTGCCCCGGCCGTGCTCCGGGTACGTCCCGCGCGTTGGCTCCGGTGCCAGGCCCCGCCGTGGGCTGGATGGGGAAGCTGCGCTCAGCAAACCGCCTCGGCCCCCAGGAGAGGTTCTGTGCCGGCTTAACTCACTGGGCTGGCTGGGTGCCGTTTTTGTCATTTTTTTTCCCCACTTGAACCAGTGCAGTTTATTGTGTGGAGAAGGTTTTGAAGGCACTTGTTTCATGCGCTTTTGATGATGGCCGGTGGGCTTTGCCTGAATTTAGCTGGAGGAATGAATTCACCGAGAGCAAGCGCACCACCAGGGCATTCGCGAGCAGAGCTCAGGCCGGGGGCTGCCCCTAAGGGGGACGTCCTACTGTCCCCTCTGCTTCCTTTTCCAGACAAATCTGGAGCGCAAACCCACTGCATCCCTCTTCTTACGTTTTCCATCTTAAAGCCGTTGTTCCTGTGCGCTTTGCGCTTCCCAGGGAGAACTTCCCAAACACAAGTGTGGGGCACTTGTGAGTTTAATTCTGAGACGGTTTCCAGCTGCTGGGGTGACAGATTACACTGCTAATTGAAGAAAGAACAAGTAATTTAAGCCATTCAGATATTTAGTCTGAACTTCAGTGTGCCAGTAAAATTTAGGGCAAGTTTTTTTCTAATGGTGATCAAAAGTTTGTTGTTGTTGTTTTCTTTTTAAGTGTTGCCCTGCTGTTACACATAGACATAAGTCCCTGAAGAAGGAGTCCCAGAAAGGATACTTCAGCATGCTCCTGCTGAAGTGTGCAATGACTGACCCTGTGTGCTACTGGAACTTACTTCTGTCCCTTTTAATTAAGGCAAATACAGAAACTTTGTAACAATTCCAGCTTTGTAGCAAAGCATCAGGATAGACACTCCCTGGATACAGGAAATAGAGAGTGTCTGTTTCAGTGCAGTTTGCAGATATTGATGACAGGACTCAAATCTTCATTGTTAAGGTAAGGTGTTCTGATGAGTGCTTACATCCAAAGAGTCTACTCCCCACATTAAATTGTAGATGCTAACATTTGGAGCTACAGGCAAAACATTCTTTGCTAATTTCAGATCCCAGAGAAAGCTGAAATTATGTAGAATTTTGGATGCCAGCCATGCGAGATGTCTACATGATTTCCACTGACTCCGTAGACGATTGCATATGAAGTTTCTGAAGATCAGGCATTTCTAGCTTTAGAAACTTCAAGACTATTGCTTTCAGATGGGTGGGATTTCTTACTTCTGTCCTAAAGAGCAACAAATGTGGTTGCATGCAGAATCCTTGACAAAGTGATGTGTGTCCATTTGTAAAGTGCTTTCTGATGATTTGTCCTATTGGCCTGTTTTCCCTACCACCATTTCATATGCTATGTGATGATAAGGTTTCTATACCTCCTGGACAGTCTTCTGAGAGGCTTTACAGGAAAACAGAGAGTTGTGATTTTCTTGCACAGCTTACTATTTCTTACAATTCACTTGGGGTCTCCACTCTCTTCTTAACTTTTTTGCACTGTTCATAAATGCTTCCTAATTTATAGTGGAAGAATTTGTGTAGTCATGTAGTCATCTGGAAAGGAAAGGACTAGCCTGGTTGTATGAAACATGTGTGTTCATCACGATTTGAAAAATGTGTGTGTGTGTTGGGGGGGGAGCGGGGGCAGAGAGAATAAAAGTTGCAGTCTTCTGTGGAGCAGACAGCTGATGATTCATCTATCTGATACTTTTATTTACTATACTGCGCAAGAAGGAAAATGTCCCTCCACAGCAACTGCAACATCTCGTGGTACCCAAGCTGCTGCTGAGATACAAAGCACCTTTTAAAACATGCACACTGTAGAATTCAGAAATAAATCGTCTCTGATTCAGCTCCTCCTGGAATTTAGTGAAGGAGTCTCTATTGTGCTGCAGTGATTTTTTGTTTTGGTCATCTCTCACAATTGGATTTGTTTTCTATGTGCTGAACCTTATTTTGACCTCCATTGCTCCTGGTTTACATCCGTTTACTCTATCAGCTGCTGAGGAGTAACTCTCTTGGCTTATACTGGGGGCATGTGAAATGACGATTTGGTTTGCTATTTAATAAACATTCAGTTTAAGGAAACAACTGCATCTAGATTTAATATAACAGGGTAATGTTGTAACAGTGCCAGCGGCAGCTAGGGCTCAGTGCTGCTCCAGAGGGAGAGCAGGGACAGCAAACCGGGTGCCACTTACTTACTAATTTCAATGTAAATTCACTGGCATCAGTTGACTTGTCAACTACTGTAGAGAAAAATATTTTTCCCGGTAACTATGCTTTTTTTTTTTTTTAAATAGCATACATTCTGTTGTCAGTATAAATATGGAAACTTTTAATGAGCTAGGTCAGACATTATGGTCAGGCAATTGGAGGAATAATGTGGACATTCTTCTCAAAAAACAGTTAGGTACTGCAACAACTCTGATGGTAGATTATATAGTACTGACGTGGTTTTCAGTTCGTCACAGCATGAAAGAAGGTGCAAATGTCCTGAGACACCATTTCCCTAGAAGCAGCACCAAACCTTTGCTCCTTGCTCTTCTTTCAGCCCAGTTCTGAACCTTCTAAGGTCAGCACTGAGTCCTCTTGTGGTGGGAGCCATGGAAGAGTATGCTGAATATGAACCTTTTCAGTTTCTCAAGGGGGTTGTTTTTGCTGATACAAAATGGCTCTTCATGGGTTTGTGCCCTTCCATTATAGCAGGAAGAGTCTAAACTGACCTTTCTCTGCCTCATCAGAAGAAGTAGAGGTTTGAAACCCAGTGGTGGCTATGGACAGGCTAGGAATATCTACGTTTTGTAATAGGCTAGGGCTGGCACTTTATTCTGAGGCTGAGCCTTTCAGTGGCAAGCAATCTCCAGTCTTGCATGCAGTGATTATTCCTTTGGCTCTTTGTGCAAGAGCTTCAGGGGTACTTGCTGAATATGGGTGAGAAGGAAGGGGTTGTTTGGTTTTGTTTGCTTGCTTTTTACCAAAAATATGTGGGGAGGTGACACATAGATGCTAGAGAACAACAGTATCATTCATTTGGAAGATAGCAAGCAGAAGGTGGTTGGGAAGGCTGTACTAATAAGCATCACTGAATATCTCTTTAAAATAGATTTTAAAAAAAAAGTAATAAAGTAGAAAGTAAGAAGTTGGGTTATGTCATGAATTGTTAGGCAGTTATTAGTTTAATTATCAAACTGAATTGTTTTTGTGCTACTTTTACTTATATTAAGTAATGACTTGCTTTAGGACAAGATTATCTGTGATGGTTATGTAGATGTGAACTGAGGTGATGGCACCAAGTTTGCCACTTACTGCTCATTTGGAAGGAAAAAAGCTGAACAGGTCTGCATACCTATCATGTAAGCACTTGCTGCCGGCCTGTCTCTGCTCATGAACTGAAAATGAAATCTGCTTAAAACTATTAGCTCGAGGACGTCTATAGGTTTTGTAGAAAAAAATGACTGTGGTAGAGCTGGGACATGTTTCTGCTCTTCTTGTCAGTTGCTCCAGAAGCCATTTGCCAGAAGCTCGTTATTAAGTCCCAATGCATGTATTCTTTTTTTTTCTTTTCTTTTTTTAAGACATAGTGGGATAAAAATTTGCATGGTGGGTGGTCACAATTTTTTTTTTTTGATTTTTTCATATGCTGCGGTTTAGAGCAGCCTTAATCATGTGTTAAAATTGTATGCATGTGCAAGTTGGTAAAAATTAGTACTGGGGATAACAGTACCATAGAAACTCTTCCGTGCATGCATACCCTGTAGTTTACAGTCATTTTTTTACTGATAGTTATCAGAAAACGTTTTTATCAAAATTCCATTATATAGTCCTTTGCTGCGACTGGAGTCTCAAAGTACTGTGCTTTGAAAGTCTAGCGTGCATATTTCTAGAAACAGATACTACTGTTTGATGCTAGAATGTTCTTTTTTTTTCCTGTTATCATACCATCTGATCAGGCTTGCTTTTTTCTCCTCCTTTTCCTGAGTGTAAAAATCCTGTACTGTTTGTTGACAAATCTGTGTTTCTTCTTCCACAGAGATGTCAGCATGAATAACATCACAAGGCTACCAGAGGATGCGTTCAAGAACTTTCCCTACTTGGAAGAGCTGTAAGTATTTCACACAAGTTAGTTTTGCTACAACATCAGATGGCTATGTAAAGTGGAAGGTGGGTGGGGAAATAGTGTTGAGTTGAGCTGTGAACAGAAAAAGCAATTATATCTTAAAAAAAAAAAAAAAAATCCTCTACATGTTTGGAAACCGGAACAGTAAATGCTACTTACAAGGGACTTTTTACGGTAATTATTTTAATCATGGCTAGAGTGATGACACATCCTAATTACAGTGTTATCCAAAGATAACACAAGAGGTGTGTAATTACCATTGTTTCCGATGGAGCTACAGTATAGCTGTTGCATAATTTCCATAAAATATATGTTGTTTCACTTACTGAGCAGCTTGCTCCCTTTGTCCCTGTAGTCTGCAGAGGCAGTATTCACAAGCACATCCTGACCTGCTTCAGAGACTGAAGTTATGTGGTACAGGACTTCCCGTTCTTAGTTTCTCTAGCAGAAACCATCTCTCCAGCTCCCACTTCTCTCCTGTCCCACTCTTTTTAGCTTTATCTTTAGGTTTTACTTAGGTGGTACTCGCAGTTCTGAACTTTAATCCCCAAGCTGTGCTAGGACTTACGTGCTCGGTATTTTGCTGAATCCAAGTTTTCACTGGGACGCCTTTGCAAAGTCGAACCAGCCCATAACAGCATAGCACTAAATGGGATTGGGTTTCAGAGCTGTCTGTTTTCAGAGTCAATAAACAGGGAGAAGGCTTTGACTTTGAATTACTACTTTAATAAGTACTATTATGTGACAAGTGACTTCTGTGTGCCTTAGTTTCCTTATCTATAAAAGAGGGTAATGGTTCAACCTTTCCCAGAGAACGTTGAGAACTTCGAGTAATAAGCAATAGAGAAGGCAAAACCACTGCAATTTTTTTTTTCTTTTGCATTTTCACAGTGTGAAAGCAGCATTTCTCATATCAAAGAACATTTAAAATACAAAGTAAGGCTGTCCCTGTTTGTGACTTTGTGTAGACTGGAACTATGAGTTCTGTGTTAAGAGATTTTTTTCAATGAATGCGTCTTAGGTAAAGAACAGTTCATTTCCCAAAAAGAGACAAATCCTTATGAAGTAGGGAACCATTCTTCCAACTGTTAAAGAAAAGGAAACTGAAGCAAAAAATGAAAGCCATTTGTAGAGGGCAGCCCGATAAATTAACCCCATAGCAAAACTTACAGATAAAACCTGGAATCTTTTTACTCTAGTTATCTGCTGTAACTGCACCTCATTGGAACAAAGGTACTGAGAAACTGATAGAGATGAATCCGTTGCTTGTGAGGAAAGGCTTGTGTTCCTGAAAGCTTTTCTGTGTTTGTCCCTTGTGCTGCAACTGCACTGATTGGTCTAATTAGGTGTTCTACCTCTACTTACAATTTTGGTCTCTCTTATGTCCTGATAATGTAGCAGTTACCATTAGTAATACACTTAAATGTCTCTATTTTCACTGTGCAAAAGTGCACAATTTTTTAAAAAAAAAAGTGCAGATGAATGTCAGATGGACGAATTGTGTGTGAGATACCTTATTTCATGCTTAACAGGTTCTGTTTTCTTACATCTTACTTTAAGTATTGCTTAAGTTTACAATATAGTCTAGAACACCTCATTAAGGAAAATAGATTTACCAGGATTTCAGATAGCACATGTGTACAGTTGACACAATTTAAGAAAGGCTGCTGTGTGGCATGAGCAAGCAATTAAAAAAAAAAAAATTTTTTTTTAAAATAGAGGCCTGGGGGAAGCTTGCTCGGCTCAGAATTTGTATTGGCCAGCACACCTTATGTGCTTTATAGTATGTGCTACTGTATGTCTGTATCTTATTTTGTTAGACAGTATTTGTAGTCCATTTTTTCCCAAAATTCTTTAGTCATATTTCACACCAAAAGTTGAAAAAAAACCAAACAATTCTGGACTCCACCCCCAACTTCAGATGACTGTGGGAGCCTTCATTTTTTCCCTATAGGTAATTAAGCAATAAAACCTAACTGGTGGGTGTGCATATTGTGTAACTTCCATAAACGCAGGGGTGTGTCAGGAGGTAAAGAGAAAAGGCAGAGCCTTCAGCCACCATCTATTGAACTTATTGCCTAAGAACCATTTGCTACATGCACCTCATTGTCCCCCTAAATGCCAGCATTTCATTTTGCAAAAAAATAGACTGGCATTAAGCTCAGAATTATATGTGAACACCCAAAAGCTTTAAACCATTCCTAGCATGCTGACTTCAGAGTTAAAGCAACTTCTGAAGACAAAAACAACTTTACAGTACAAAATGATACTTGCCAAAGGTTTGGACATACTCAAATCAATCATAATTCCATAGTACAAAAGAAAAAAAATTACTGTTTTTATTTTATGTTTGAATTACCTCCTACAAAGGGTAGCTGTTTGAAGCTGATGTTCTTATTTTGGAAGATTTGGCAAAGTAATCATGTATATCAAGGTAGGTGAATCAGTCTGTTGTTTTATCCATAGTCTCTTCTCACCTCAGAGATACCAACCAGCAGTATTATGCTGCAGAGGTAGGAGAATCTCGAGAAAGATTAAAAAACAAAAACTGTCTCCAATTGAAAAGTTATCATGGATGTAGGAAGACAGGAACTGACCATGAGAGCAGAACCATAAGTAGGCTCCATACTCTTCTCTTCAAATCTCCTTTGAAAACCATGACGTGAGACTTGTTAGTTGTTAATAATGTTCCACAGCAGCAGCCTGCTTACAATTTGAAGCGTATTTGCCGAGCCTCTGGACTAGCCACCGGCAGTGAAATGAGGAAAGTTTCTTCTTTTTGCGTAAAGACCTGATTATAGTCATCCACGCACAAGTTAGCTCCAGGTTCCCTTGCTTCAGTTCATGTTCTTCCTAGAGAGAATATAATAGACTAAAGTAGGCGCAGACAAGAGCAGCTTACCTCCCTGTCGGAAGTAACCAGCACCACACATGACACGTGTTGGCTTCATTCTACTGGTTCCTTTTTATCTTTGGGACAGGCTACAGAAACTTCTGGTCTTTACTTTTCCTAGTTGTAACTAGAACAAACTGTTATGCTTCCCACTCTACAACCACAATTTTCCCTCTCCACTCAAAGATGATTTTCAAACTTTCTTCCTGGATTTTGTTTACAGTTGAACAGATCCAAATTCTGACTGCCAGGCACTAGCAAAAATTGCTTTTTCAGCACACAAACCTGGGTGTGAGTCTCCATGCCAAATAAAGAGAGACAGAGTTAAAGCAAAGTGATGTTGAAATCCGTGCTGGAAGCAACTTTTCCATGAAGAACTTTTCCCAAGAATTACATGCCTAAAGCAAATGAGAATCCCACAAACTAATGGGAATGCAGTAAGTACCGCACCGCCGTGGACACCAGTAACTCTCTTCAGCTAGGAGATGAGCTCCAAACACCTTTCTCTTTCTTTATACCATGAGAGAGCATGACTCTCTCTAAAGCACGACTTTAGCCCTGCTGTTTGTCAAATCCTCCAGAAGATTAACCCCTTGAAATAGTCAGTTAATATTGCAAAACAGAATCACAGAATTGAATTGAATGTAAATGGGAGGCAATTAAATGTATTATGTAGGCAACTGAGTCTGACACAGTGCACATATGGAGAGGATGGGATTAAAAAAATGCATTAGGAGTTCTTTAATATGGGGCTTGTCATTTCCTTAATGCAATTTGGTAGTCTCAAGAGACTTCAGAGGATCCTTTTCCAAATCCTAAAAGGAATGCTAGCAAATTCTAGTGGAAGGTGTCAGTGCCCATGGCAGGGGAGTTGGAACTAGATGATCCTTAAGGGTCCCTTCCAACCCAAACCATTCTGTGATTCTATGAAATAAAAGTGAAAGAAGTCGTGTACCAAATTTGTGAAAGCTGGCTACTTCATTAAAAGGTGCCTTCTAAATCACTAGAAGGTGGTTGATTTGGGTGCCTGAACATATGCATCCAGTGCTGGTTTGAGGTGTGCTAGGTTATCTGAGACATCTGCACAAGACTGGCAGATCTGATGCAAATAGGAGACCAGTGGCCTCCTGGAATGGCAATTGGAGGCTGGGTGGAAGAGGACATCTAATGTGACACAAAATGGCTGCGTTTAGGGAACTGACTGTCCCGTGAAGTATCATATTTGCAGGTATAATCTGAGTTTTTGTACTGTGAAGATACTGTCATACTTGAATCTTACCAGCAGGTACAAAGGCATTCCAACTAATCTGTAAGCTGAATCAGCCTGTTGGGTTGTGTGCTCCATGTGCCCCTGCTCACAAGCTTGTGCATGTTGCTGCACAGTGCACTTATCATGTGTCTGTAGGATTCTTGCACTATTTATAAATGTTATAAAAATTCTCCATCTCGGTGTAACTGATACCCATCTGGAAGTAATTTGCTAGAGATAGAAACAGCAATGGTCAGAGTCAGCGAGGAGCAGACCACCAAGGGTTTTGCCACAGCAGTTAAAGGAGCATATTCTCCAGAAAATGTTAACATAAATATGCTACGGCCCTGAACTTGATATGGAAACTAAAAATGCTTGAAGAATTTGGCCGCAATTTTCTAACCACACCTTAAAATATTTATAGAAAGCTAGAAGAGGAAAATATAGTTAGATAATGTAGTGTTTTTAGAAAGCAGAAACCATTTTCCAGTGTGAATTTATAACTAGCAGAGCCAGGCTGTGCTATGTTTTTATGCTTTTCTGAACTGTTTTATTTCCTTCTAATATTTTAAGTTATCTGAAGTAGTCTGAAGGGTTTTGACTATATGATTTCTGTTCCGCATTGCGAAAAGATCTGCTGGATTGATTAAAAGGTGCTCTCTCATCAGGAAAGGCAAACTGAGATGATTTTTATTTTTGGCCAATTTGCCATTTTGACTTCAGAAACTTGCACCACTCTAACAAAGCAAATGTCTTCTTGACTTAATGACCTTTTTACCATGGTTTGATTTTCGCTCTTAACCTTTTAAAAACGTTGCCTTCTTATTCACCCAGCTCCGATGGGTAAAGTTTAAATATTAAGGTTTTGACTCACTGGCTTCTGGTCAGTGTGAGCCGGTAGGGAGGCAGAGCAAAGTGAGCTGCTCATCTTCAGGTTGCCCGTGGCACAAGCATGTGTCGGTCAGAATAAGAGCATCAATCCCCCCGAAGCAGTCACCCTTGGGGCAGGGCTCTAAACTTCTGCACCGAGGTTAGGGAGGATGCTCACTGCTTTCTGACTGTTGTAGTTTCAAAGGGCATATTTGCCCAATAATATTGCAGGGAAAATAATCACTCCTGAAGGCACCAAGAGACAGCAGTGCTTGATTACCTGCAGAGGTACGCTGATGCCAAGGTCTGTTTTGCTTCTGGTTTTTGTTCATATGTGGTATGAAACAGTCTCTCTTCTATGACACTGTTCTCAGACATTTTTTGTTGGTCAAGGGCAAATTTTGTTGAGTTTTTTGTTTAATAGCTGGTGAAAGAGGTTAGGGAATTAGAGTGACACAAGGAAAATTTCAATCTATAAAAGCTTTATCTTTTCTGAAAGATTGTGCTCATCTGCTTTTTGAGAGGTAAATAAACAGCGAGCAAGTGTGCAACTGTAGTTTTTCCGGAAAAGAAATAGTAAGACTGAGAGTTGCTTGACTGTTTAATTATATCCATGCTGATTACAGCACTAAAGGTCTTGCTTAAACATCTCACACACCCCCTCACCCCAAGCTAGAGCCTCTGATCGTGGCTTTTAATTGACAAAATATATTTTGAGAACATAAGGATTAAGTAAAACGCATACTGGCCGTGGAAAATGAGGTGGTTTTGCCATAAGGTTGTAATCAGGAAGTATCTGCAAGGGAAATGTCTAGAGTTGTTTTTCCTCTTGACTGCAGCTGAAGATGACCACCTGGCTGAAATGTCACAGCTGCTTGCTTTTGTAGTATCTGTTTCAGTGTGTAATTTAGATGGTCCCCTTCCTTCTAATTTCTGCATCAGTACCAAGTTGTATTATCCTTGAGGAGAGAGGGGGAGTGTCTGTCTTTTTTATGACTTTGGTTTTATGAATAAGACGTCTTGGAGTTATGCGAAGGCCACCATGGCTGAGCTGGTAGTTGGGGATGCAGTGTCTTTTCTCACCTGGCTGTGGAGCATTTGGTGGGAAGGAGGTTTTTGTCCTTCAGTGCTCGGTCTTTTAATACAGTGTTTTCAAGGTATTGTGAGGATGTTGATAAGACGGTGTAATTCCTTTCCTTTTCATAAACACAAGTAGCTCCAGGATTTGTAATGGAAAGCTGGAGACAAAGGGCTCATTTTGAGTAGAAAACTAAGGACGAACATCCATGAGAAAAGTTGTCCTGATGACTTGTGTTAGATGACATGTGGTAACTCAGGCTGTGGTTAAGCATCCTCTTGTGAAACTAGCTGGTACAACTGGAGATTTTACCACCCCACATCTCTCCATTCAACTCCCACAGCAGAGATTGTGGAACAAACCCAGATCGCTCTTCAGCTGCTTTATTATAAAGGCAGCCAGTTTAGATGTCCTTTGTTGGTATTTCAAAAATAGCTGGCTGATGTCGGATTGGAAGCCAACGAGCACTCTTCGTCCATCTGCCAGCTCTGAATATTTGAACAGCTGGAGGAGGTAATTTCTTCAGTTGCTCCCTCCAGCTTGAATTCCAGGAGGTGAAGTTCTAATGAAGAAAATGTGAGGTGTAGGTTTCACGTGTGTTAGCAAGTTAAGAGCCTAAGCTTCAACTTGACCAGCTAGCATACATTAGAAATCTTTGCTGCTTTGTGTGTGCTGGAGCTTTAGAAAGTGCACCGGCGTGTCGTAACTTGCACATTCAAATTCTAGTCAAGACAAACCTTTAGGCGAAGACTCCCAAGTAGAATTAACCACAGTCAGCTAAGATATTTTTAAACATCACCTACTTGGTCTGCACTAGATGCTAAATGATGTTTAAAAACATGTTGGCCAACCTTTATTTAATTAATGTTTTCTTATCTATGTAAGTCCTAAATCAGTTTGATTCTGGATGAGTTTCAATCCTGGTGATACAAGAACAATGTTTCTGTGGCTTAGAAAGTTCTCACTGTACTTAACAATTGCATATCTTTTTCTGTCTGAGGGGACAAATGCTAGCAGGTTGAGTAAATTCTATTATTTTTAGGAGATGAGGAAGTTTCTTTCTAGTTTCTTTTCCTACATGTTAACTTTGACATTTGGCATGGTTGTGTATAAGGATCTGAAGGTGTGACTGGTTGGTCAGCTCTAAGTACGTTTGGAGGGAATTTTTCCTTATCTGTTGTCTTCCAGTTTCAGCGTTCAGCATTGTTTTCACATGTGCACATGCACAGAAGCTGGCTCAGCTAAACCACCCGGAGGCTGAACTTTGTGGTGTTAGGCTTCAAGACCCGTCTTACGAGCCTGAATTTATTATGCTGCCTGAGCTGCCAGGCTGGGGCTGTCTGAAATTATAAACCAGGTAAGAAACTTCTGGAGGCTGAGGGGCAGCCTCAGAAGCTCTCAGGCTAGGCATCCCCAGTTGCAGAGTCCCCCAAACAATACTTGTACCGTTTAGTCCACCTCCTCCTTTCAGCTTCTGGAATTGAGCGTGTGAAACGAGACACAGGTATACAAGAGAGCAAGTAGCTAGTTCCAGGCTCGAGCCTCAAGAAGAATTGCATGTAGCTCTGCAAAAGCCTTAGGTATTCAGACAGTAAAACAGAAAAGTCCTGTGTTTAGGAGGTAAATGCATTGCCTCTGTTGTCTGAGAAGGCAGTTGGCTGGTCTGAGTGCATTCTGTCACCATAGTGTCACAACAGGACACTCAGTGTTATGATAAGAAGACCTGATGTGGAATTACATCACTCTTTTACCTCCTTCCTACCCTCTTCTTTGAGTGGCTGTTGAATTTGATATAGTTTTGTGGGTGCTGTGAGTACTGAGGTTCTTACCTAATTAGCATTGGCCGATTTTATCCTTGCACTGAAGAGGTAACCTGTACTGATACAAAGTTCTTTTCCTGCCCCTCCTTTATAAAAGTAAAATTTGATTTTAGGTGATTCAGATAAATATATATATATATATATATATTTGTATTTTTTTGGCTTCCAGAAAGGTGTAAGAGGTAACCTAATTCTTAAACTTTGTTTAAAGAATCATCATGAAAATCACTCCTGTTTCTCAGAGGTCTTTCATTGTGGAAGTGTCTACAAAACCTGGATTTTGTATTTAACCAGTATGTATCTGAAGCGGTTAGAAAACCGGTAACAGATTTAGTTGCCAAATGTGTAGATTTAATCTGCTTCCACATTTTGCAGTGTCACTTGCTAGATGCGTGGTCATTCAAAAGATCCCATGCCTGGAAAATCGATAAATGTCAGGGCAAGAGACAGGCTGTATGGACAGAACAAAGCAGCTTTGAAGATGTGCCATCTCAACTGACATTTTTTTCACCTTCTCATGTCTAACCATCAAAGAATTTCATGATCTTGGAAATGCGAGCATCCGAATAGCAGTATCCACTAAAAGTGCAAATCTGTAGTTGATTCAAGAGTTGCATCCTAGCTGATCAAAACACATCTTGGTTACTTTGATCTCTGTGTTTCTGCTTTACAGACTAGGTAAGTGCAATGTATTTATAGCTAGGAAGGAGTGTGTTGATGCTGGAAGAGCTTCCGTCAGTTCAGTGTAGTGGCCACCTGCTGATCCACACAGGCAGCAGAGAGCCTGTCTCCATCACGTGGCCCGAGAGGAGGTGTGTTTCAAATCTGCAGATCCAGCTTGGAGAGTCAAAGTCCTCTGAATTGGAGCTGTCAAGCACAAATCCTCTGAGTACATGAAAGAGACCTTGCTCAGCAGCTGGCCCACCGTTTGGAAGTCATTCCCATTTTTAAGATATGTCCATTTTAGAAAATTTCTGCAAGCTTCTGTTTTTTGCTGGTGAATACTAACTGGGAGTACTATAACAGCTTGCTTCAACAGCTCATATTGTATAATAATTGTTTTAGGTTATATGTATTTCCTTAAGTGCATATGTTTTGTGTCCTGTGGTATCTACTTCAGGGATGTCTTGCCCAAATATAGACATCATTCAATTTGCAAGCAGTGTATTGCAAATTAGTGATGAAGCTCATTTTGCATAGATGGAAGTGCTTGCTTTTTTCTGTCTCAGTCATAACTTATTTTCCTGTTGTCAAGCAAAGAATATCATTATAAATATTCTGTGATAGTCCATGAAAAGCAGTATCATAGAGCCATTATTTTGTCTTGCAGTGGGTGCTAGTGACTCTTGCTGAAAATTTAGCGGTAGAACTTATGGACAGGCTTTAGACTTTCTTTTAATCAGTTTAGTGTACTTTGTCATTTTAATATTCAGATCAGGAATGCATTTGGAAAATGAACTATTACCTTGGAGATCAGTATAATTTACAGACAATTGTAAATGCTAAGAAGTCTCAGGATGAGAAGTGCCTGCTCAGCCTGATGGAGTGGGTGCAGTTTCAGTACTGGTTGTAGTTATAGACTTCCTTTTTTGGTTCCTGATGTGTCTTGGCTTACATAATCACGGTTTTATAAATAATGGTTGAGACTGTATAATAATGAAACTACTGCAAGAAAAGGAGATGGGGATGAATGCATTTTCCATTACCAGAAGCAGAATAAAGTATCCATTTAGTTATGCTAAATTGGCACGGAAGAATTGGAGTAATCTGTAAGTTATTGATTTGCTTCACAGCAGTACAGCAGGCTGCAGCTGACAAAAGTCCCAAAGGGGCCCTTTGCTTCTCACAGATAAGTAAAGTGAAGTTTAGTCCAGTTATACTGCTTGCATTTACAAGCGTGTCCCCTTCTGCAGCTGCCAAGGATGGGCAGGAGCTGTCTGCACAGGCATGTGGCCTCTCAAGGGATCACTGCACAGGAGAAGCAGTGAGCCTCCGATATTTTCCTGCAAATGTCTGTTCATCTTGTGTAAAACTCCAAACCTTTAGGAATTAATTGTAGCACGTAACTATGGATCTCCAGTGCTTTTCAGTTGTTGAAGTTAAAAGGTGGGTATAAAACTGACATCTTCTGGCTTTTCTGTATGGGTTAAAAAATGCAGATAACCATACATTTTATCTATGTTTTGCACTTCAGAAAGCTGAATTCCATTCCAAAGTGGCCGCTTTTCTGGAACTGGTGGAACGTGAAACTCTTTTTCTAGGTTTGAGAATTTAATCCGTAATCTCCAACAAGCCTATTTATGACGCATTTTCAAAGGTCACTTCTGTAGCAGAACTTGAAGCAAAATTCACGTTTGTGTGTGAAGCACAAAGAACCCTGAACAAGCTCATGGTAGACGTGGGGACAGGTATGTAAGGATGACAGAACAGTTTGGTGGAAGACATCCAAAAAAAAGTAAAGAAATTGCAAAGATGTGAGTGGGGAAGCAACAAAATATTTTCCCCTGGGATGAAAATAGGTAGGTAAAAGTTGGAGAATTAAAAGGAGATGTTGAGTAGGCAGAGAACCAGTGGCAGATGGTCTGAAAGGGACTGTGAAAGGTTAACTAGATCTTGAATAGGAGTCTTGGGTCTCACCAGCAAGCAGCTAACATAAAAATAATAAATCATGTGATTTATTATGACATGTAAGGATTGCATTCTGTGTCAATATTTGAATTTTCAGTTGAAAAAGCAACATTACAGTTGATCCATGGAGAAAGTAGCCTATGTATTATTATGGGAGACAAGATTGACAGAGTTAGGAGCATACCACCAAGTGTTTAAAAAAAAAAAAAAAAAGCAAAAACTCTTTCCTCGTGTATGTGTGAGATTTTCAGAAGGACAGAGGGAGGTCTATAGTCTATTCTTTGCTCAAGTAACCTGAGGTTCACCACCATCTGGGATGAAAGACAAGCAGAGAGGTTTCCAAGATGTTTGTATTACATCCTGTCAAAATGGGAGTGATGGTTTTAATTGTTATGGCCAAAAATGCATCTGTGGGACATCCTCCCTGATTCTGGAGTGACACCAATGATTAACTTGGCTCAGTTAACATGCAGCAGGGTTGCCAGACTCATAATTGCAGAACTCTTAATTTCCCGAAAGAGAAAAAGCAGTCTTTGCTGCTTTTAGAACAGTTTCAGTGCAAGAAGCTATGCTTGCTGTGTACTCTGGGAATAAGATACCACGGAAGATTACTCCCCAGCCAGATTGTATCCTGATTTCTGTAATAACAACAAGGTGTCCTCTACATCTGGAGATCATTTACTGTGCCACTTAAAATAATGATTAGAGTGTATTGGTCTCCTACCAGAGATGACAGGATAGCAGAAGTATTTTACTCTATTATCCTGCTACTCTGAAATCAATTTTGTCCATTTGAATTTGTCCAAATTTGCAGAAATTTTATCCCATTGAAACACTTGATTTTTCTCAAGTAAGAATAGAATACTACAATTTTCAATACTAAGCAGTTACAAAGAGAGAGTTTTATCCTAGGTTGGCAATCTGATGTGTTTCATTACAGCTGTGATTCCACTGCCACCCCACAAAAGCCTCCAAGGTAGCTCAGATGTGCTAACTCAGAGTACTTGCAGTCCTGGGCAAAGTTTCCGAATGAGAGCAGTTGTGATTGGGTTGGCACGAAAACTCGTGGTTGGTGTGATGCACATGTACAGCCTGCTTCAGATGTTACCTGCCATGCATCTGTGTGCCTTGAGAAGAGAGAGACAATGGACTGAGCTTTTGTAGCTTATAAGACAGCAGGGCACTTTGCAGTAGTCTGTTAATTTAAGTTTTTACTGTCTCTGTAGATGAATATATTTTATAGTCCTAGGCCTTTTGGAGAAAAAGCTCTAATGAATGTTGATGTAACTTGGCCAGCTAGCTGTAGACTGACTTTCAGCCGAGGTCTCGTAGGCTGTTTCCACGCAAAAGGGAGAAAAGGATGGGTTCTCAGTTCCTAATAGCATAAATGCAGGGCTACCTTGAGATATCACTTCGTAGCAGTTTGGAGTTGTCCTGCTGTGGTGAGGAAGGTTTCCAGGACTGGGCCCAAGTGGATTAGTGAGGCTGTTGTAAAGAGGTTAAGCTTGCTTCTGTTTCGCTGGGGTTTTGAGGCTTGGTAATGGTGTGGTTTTCCTCAGCCCATTTACCCTGTGTGTTTGTGAGAGAGAAACAGAGGTGCTTTCTTTTTATATATGTGTGTATACGTGTATATGTATGTAATATTATATTTGAAAATCTGAATGTGTCTATTTTTGAGACATGCTGAAAGGAGATAGTATGTGGAAAACCCATCTGCACTATTTCAGTGACATTTTAATTCATGCGCTGTATATGCGCTATATTATGTGCTGTTATTTGCTCTTTTCTCTCTTTAAAATCAAGCTGATTGTGTAAAGAGGGATCCTTCCATCCGCACAGCTGCTGCGTGCTGCAGCAGAGGAAAGCGTGTTGAGAGCGGTGTGCAATACATTCGTCTGCCTCCTGGAGAGCTGTAGTTCAAACCTCCTAACGAGCAGCTACGCTCCCCAAGGCTAGGACACGAATGATAAATGTATATTTGGCAAACTGATTAGTAAAGCCTTTGCACACTTGGCTAGTTGTATCCTGTTTCCTGGAAGGCTGCCAGATTTAGGAGAAACGGAAATGTATTGGATTGCAGGTTTTTTCTGTTGGTTGGTTGCAAAAGGCTGAATAAACAGGAGTTGCCTTGAGGTAGGCTAAGTCTTGCTATTTGAAGTCACGCAAGCCTTGCTTTGCCTCAGTTGTATTTTGTTTCCAGTGCTCTGTAAATTGTGTTAGTGACACTCAATGAGTGACGCTCCATGAGGTTGGGGGAAGGTTATTCAACTGGCTTTAGATTAACTTTTTAAAACAAATCATAATCCTGAGTCTCTTTGGGAGGAAGAAATTATGGCAGATGCCTGATAAGTCACACACCAACCCATTTAACTGGAAACCTCAGCAGAGCTGGAACCAGAGCTGCTTGACAAACATGCATCAGGACTGCTGCGTTTTTAAGCATGTGTTAGGTAATCAGCATCAGCTATTGTTTCAGTGCCAAAACAATTCAGTGCTGAAGCCTCAGTTAAATTTCTCTTGATTTAAGGATTTCTGTTTTGATGTTTTGGATACTTTTAAAAACAAACATGTGTTCTGCAGATCACTGGCAAAATACTGGTGTAGAGACCCAGCACGTTTAATCTATTTCTTTTGGTTTACAGTGAACTCCTTAGGAAAATGTTAAAATGAAGGTCATGACATATTGCAAACGTTTCCCCCCACTCCTTTAAGGACGTAAAATTGATTTTGGGCAGCTACTGGCAACAAAATTAGTTTGGGGAGGCAGGTACTTAGTTGTTACCTAGAATTTTTCATTTCCGGTAACAATTCCAAGTATTTGAAAAATCATATCACAGCTCCAAAGTCCTGAGGTTGTTTGCAGATGGGAGGTTTCAAGAATGAGTGTATGTTGTTTCTCCTTTTCTTCTGGTTTCAGGGCTGTTCAGTTATATGCAAGCCACACAAACTTTTCTNTCAAGCGTGCTTGTGATGATGTCAGAGCCAAAGCTGAGGTGATTGGGGTGTGCATGAGAATGATGGTTACAGTTATTTAAAATCAAGTATTATCTGCTGCTACTTCCTGTTAACGATGAACAATCCTCTTCGCCCTTTATTTATAAATAAAGTCATCTACCTTTGACAAACGGATTTGATAAACACAACTGTCATGCTCTCTGTTAGGCAGCATTAATTCTGCTACTAGCAAATTTATGTTGGAATCAAATGCTTTGGGTGATCACTGTTCTGTAGTTAGAAGTAGAGAGCAAGATAAAAATGTAATAATGTTGCTTTGTTCTGGTAAGCTAATACTTTACATGGTGCTAGTTTGTTATTTCCTTATTTTCCTTTTAGAAATAATATTTTCCTGTTAGTGTGGCTATCTCACTTCACCTCCCTGTAACAACAGTGGTGTGTTTTGATATTCTGTAAAGCACATACGCTGTTTTTTAATTATTAACACTGCCTTGTACATAGTATTTCCACCAGGTGATTTCATTATACAACCTTTTCCAACATTGGTTTTGCTTCGCTTGGATATGAAACCAAGTCTGAAAGCAAATACTTTGGCTGAAATGATAGCATCTTTTGGCTGCTATGGATTACCAGGTGTTCTACATTGTCTTTTACCCCTAAAAAAAAATACCACGTGTCACAACTATTAGCAGCTGAGCAAAGGTTGGACCACACAGGGTCTGCTGATCAGGATACGGGTAAAAAGGTTGAAGAAAAAGGAGTGGGGGATGGGAGGAGCTGTTGGAAAGCAGCTGTTGTGGCTGACGTTTCTGTTTTCCTGCTTTGTCTTCTGCAGTGCCTCCTGTATTTATTAGTTCTAATATCACGATTTTCAAAATTTAGTTTGTGTTAGTGTCTGGCAGTCCGAGTTTGAAAGCAGCCACATTTTCAGGCAGCACGAGTACTGGTGTGGACGCTGTTCCCTTCCTCCCTTTTTCTCTCTCCCCAAAACAGTTTTCTTTCCTGAAAAAATTGTCGAAATAGCCAACAAAAAAGGTGAAAGATTATCAAGATTACATCTTAGTAATGTTGGCAGGCTTTCTGTTAATTGTCAGCACTGTAAACATACAGCCTACTAGTGAATATCGTCTTCACGTTTGAGTCTCTAATACAAACTTTTCCCTGCCTCTCTTTAGTATCTAGCTATTTTTACTTCACTGCATAGTTCCTTTAGAAACTGCTGTATAGATTAAAAACATATGGATATCAGAGCACGTGTTTCACCAAAGCAATGCTTGAAAGCCTGAGGAATCACGTTAGTAGCGGGAAATGCACTTTTCAAACCTAGTACCGTAAGAAGATTCTTTATCATTCTTTAGGGTTTTTTTTCTTTTTTTTCCTAGCAAGTTTGCAAAAAATATGTCCTTGAGGCTGAGTGTATCGTGGTCGTGAAAAATACGTAATGACTGAAGCAACTGATACGAACTTGGAAGATCATAAATACAGCATAATTGGATGCAAAATACCTAATTGCTTGCAAAATTTGTTGTATTGATGATTTTTTTGTTAGATAATTGTAGAACTACTGTATTTTATGACTGAAATTATTATTACAATTTTTTTCCAGGCGACTGGCTGGCAATGACCTTTCTTTTATCCATCCGAAGGCCTTGTCTGGGTTGAAAGAACTCAAAGTTCTGTAAGTAATCGGGTTTTAGAGCTTCATAGCTAGCTGTATACTTTCTTATTGCACGGACTAGTTACTGATAGGCTGGACTGAGATTTTTTTCCCTGTATTTCTCTGCTAAAACAGTATAGTGGCCCCCCAAAAATTTATAGCGCTCCTACATTTTTTATAAAGCCTAAACTGTAATTACTGCATCTAATTGGAACACTTTTTTTTTTTTTCTGAAGTATAGCTTGTAGCAGAGAAATCCTAAGATGGAAAAATCCTAAAAAGGGCATAAAAGCTTTTTGTCGTTCTCCACCCCCTCTTCTTATTGAATCAGATGCTCAGACTATCAGCTAGTACTAGTACTTACAGAGATTTATCATACTGGCTGAACTTCGCATCGTCACCTACTGGTGACAGAAATCATTCTGGTAGTTTGATGCTGCTTTAGGTGAAAGTGACTTGCTATTAGAAAAAAAGTTCAACTTCTTTTCCATAGCTAAGGATAAAAAGAGCTTTCTGCTGTTTGGGGTTTTAAAAACCTCTACCCAGAAATTGTAGCGTTTATGCTGATGTAAGTATTTCCAATTCCTAGTAGGGTAATAGATACTTAATTAAACAGATATTTAAATAACCTAATGAAAAAGGACTCTGAGGTTGTAAAGAAAGAAGCATAAACACACAGCATAAGCAGCATGCAGATTAGGAAACTGCTGATCTGCAATGAAGTTTTGTGAGTGGAATGCACAATATCAAGGCCCTTGAAGGTATCTCCATGGGGGTACTCAACTCTGGAGGAGCCTGAAATTCTAGCAGTTCCTGAAAGATTTGGGGTTTAGATATTAATTAACAGTTAACTTACATATCCAATTGCAGTTACCCGAGTATGCACCAAAACCTAATAACATTTCATAATATGTGAGAATCTCAGTTATTTAAATTCTCTTTATATAAAGTATGCATCATGCAATAGTATATTGTCCCATAAAAGAAGTTCTAAAAATACAGCATAACTTAATTCCGCTTGGCTCTAGTTATGTTCTGTATCTTTTTAATGTTGTGCCCAGAGGTACTTTGTTGTGAATAAACGTTGTAAATTAGATTGTTAATGCATTGCGTATTGATGCGGCTTTAAGAAAAATTAGAGGTTTGTGTATTTTGTAGCATGTATAGGTTGATTTCATAAGAAAATAATAAGATGTCATTCATTTTAGCAAATTTGTACTAGCATTAAGTTGTTCTACCTCTTCAATGAGTTCTCAGGGGAATTTCAGTGTATTATGTCAGAAGCTTGTTCTCTGCAAATTAAAACTGTTAATGAGTTGCAAATGCAACTCAAATAGACCATTTTCTTGTTTCATCGTTGTCTTTTGGTATCTTGTCTTGATAATTCCATGTGCTCCTGTGTACATTAGAAGTGAACCATGGGCTCTTCTGTCAGCTCTGCTGTTTTTATAAAGATTATTGTTAAATTCTACTGCACTAACACAGTGGAAATTTTTACAGAACCCTACAGAACAATCAGCTGAAGACTGTACCTAACGAGGCCATCAAAGGATTAAGTGGTTTACAGTCCTTGTAAGTTTTTGTACTTTACTTTTGTTCCTGCATTTTTCTCCAAGTTCCACTTTCAGTCACTTTGGACAAATTTGCTTCATTCTATAAACTTTTGAAGTATAATTGTTTGTGTAATAATGTACCGGGACTTTTTGATATTGCAGTTTCAACTGAGGCAAAGTTTTCCAAGTAAAGTTCTCAAGGAATTGTGTTCATTGTCTTTGGGGTGATCCAAACCCAAACTCTTTCAAAACCCAAACCCAGGTACACGATTGCTGTATAAATGTAGAGGTGGTGGAGTTAAGTATTCATCATTCTTATGCATGTCCTAAGGTGTTTAAGCAATTTTAAAACATTGTGTAAAAATGAATCATGCCCAAGTCTTTTGTATCTGGAGGAGGAAAAGGGGTTTCTGGGAAGAAATATTGCTTGAGACATGCATAGTATTGGTTTTACTGGAAGGTGTTGAAATCACGTAGACAGTTATGAACGCCTCAGCCATTAATGCTAGTTGCTCATAAGGTATTTCATATGTGCTTATGCTATCTCTTGGGTTAGTATGTTTTATAAAGCATCTTAATCACACCTTAGTAGTTAGCTACAGCTCTCTAGGTGGTAGATACTTATCACTGTGATGAGGGGGTGGAGGGGGGAAGGGTTTCAAAGTTTTCCTCCTGTCTGCTTACCTACAGAGAGAGAGAGCAGGTTATCTATTCCTTCTGTGCCAAAACTCAGGTTTCTGGCCAAGATCCTGTTTCTTTGTGTTGCATCAGATTATGGAGTAGTTGTGCAACTCTTGCAAATGTGCTTGCTTCTTTCCCTGAGCTTGGATCTTGGCCACTGCCTTCTCATAGTTGCTCCAGTATTCCCGCCTTTTTCATCTCAAGAAATCACAGTAAGCTGCACGGGGCAATGTAAGACTGGCTGCAGATTATGCCGTGGTGGAGCAGGAGAAGGAGACTGTCTAGTGCGGTGCTGTGGGACCTGCTGCTGCTCTCCTGCAGATGGTAGAGCGTGCGGGAAGTGTGCAGCGTGTAGCAGGAGAGAGCAGCGAGTTTTGATGCCGGCATTTGGTGTGGACTTTTCCAGATTTTTGGATCCAGGTGTAGGACAGACATAGGCTTCCATTTGCAGCAGTTTTGTGGGTTTCTTTAATGTCCACATTTTCTCTTGTTTTAGTGTGTGTATAAGGAACACCTTGGTCTGAGGGCTGCAGTCTGCTTTGTGCAAAAGTTATGCACCGTAATAAAACCCCTCCAGATTACATGATGTGAATAACCCCGTAGTAATATTTCTAAAAAACAAAAACCAAAATGCACCCTCCTTGCTTCCAGCATTTCTGTGATGCCAAAGAAGAAACTATTTCAGTAAATAGTTGTTTCCTAAAAATAATCCATTTTTTATGAATATGCTTTTGCCTCTACTTATTTGTAGTAGTGTTTGTTCTGTATTTAAAGTTTAAAATATTTAATCTCCAGTTGCTGGTTTGATAATTTTATGGGCAAAAGAGAAAGGGCAAAGTTAAGGGGAAAATGATGAACATAAAGATTAAGCCAGCATCTCTCTCTTTTTTTTTTACATTTTAATTTGGTTAGAAACAAGATGTTCAAAAAAGCAGATATTTTTGTTTTTGAAAACAAAATCATTGATTATGCAATATTGTATAATATAACCAGTATAATCATGTGATATAGCATCATTTTTATTGAAACATAAAGTGACAATCGAAAGTGTGGTGATGTTTGCCGTTTTGCGAGCTTCGTTGTTCACAGACAATTGATAAACTGTGTCAGTTCTAGGAAGGTCCAAAAGGAGGAAATTGGTACTTGTTTTTTCTTTTTCTGAGGAAAACCAGATTGTGTTTTCAGAATTACTGTGAGAAATACAGTGGGCAAACCCAGCCCGTAGGTCATTGGGTATCAGTGTTAGAAGGTCAAAGATTTTTCTTCTGTTGTGGATCCTGCTTTGGGTTGTCCCCTGCTCTGTTCCTGAGAGGATATCTATGTGCATTGCAAGATGACTGTAGTTTGTTAGAATTGGTAGCCGTTTGAGAAAAAGTTGTTTTTTTTCCTTGAGACAAGTGTAGAAATGTGAAGCATTTTTCTTGTGCAATTAGTATACTTTACCAGAATGCACTTCTGTAATTTTCACGTTTCAGGAAAATTTTCTATTTTTTACGTCACTTGTAAAAAGTACAATGTAGTTATAGAGATCCCCTATTAATGTAGAGAGCACCTTTGGCAAAGGAATATCAGACTGGTCCTCTGAATGTTGTGTGAGCATGGAAACATAAATGCCAGCATGCTGCTTTAATAATTAAAAATAAAAATAAAAAATAAAAAAAAGAACTTTTCGAAAGAATGTGTCACAAACGGATTTAAGGCTCTTGAGCTGCTCTGACCTTCTAAAACAAATAACTTGTTGCAGAATATGTGCTTCTACCTTTTTAATACATAATCTCAATGCAAAACCTGCAAGTTTAAACATCACTTAACTGACTCTTTTGGCTGTTTCCCAGTTTGCTCTAAAGTAGGCTTTAGGGGGATTTTTTCTTGGTGAAGACACAAATTACTTGTTCATAAAACTTTACAGTATATTGATAATCGTTTGGTTTGCAACTCCTGTAGAACTGTCTCATTTCTCTCGTAATGTACTCCAGGTCCTAGCTGCATAGGAAGACAGTTGCCACATTGTATGTATTAATGAGCCCAGTAAACATACCTGGGTTGAAATAAATAAGATGGTTACAGGAGCTTCATGATTCTAGTGTTTATATTATAGCTGGAGAGTAGCCAGTGTGGTTCAGAATACTAAATGACAGCTCTTTATTTTCTATTTACATTGGATATTTTCCCAGCTCTGGCCTCCTAAAGAGAGTTAGAATAGAGTTATTATTTATCAAAGTGAAACTTACCAAAAGGAAGAGTTCTGGTGAGGGGAAACTCACTTTTTAGCACCTCAGACTAGTTTATCTGACAAGATATGCTTTCACATTGCACAATGCAGCGATACCTGTGGGCAGAAACTGGGACCGTGGGACTGCGCTGTTGAGATGGGAGACACTAGCTGCTTGTGTGTGCAGCTTTTGGTAGCAGAAAAACCCAACAAATGAGGAGCTACACACATAAACAATACTGCCAAGCATCAGCAGTGTATTTTTGTTACCACAAGGTAACGAAATGGCGTCCTGTATTGTTCAAATCTGGAAATGATGTTGGTGAAGTTTACTGGCAGTCCAAGGGTCATATGGAGAGCCAGAGGTAGCAAAGCAGTGTGCCACTCCAACGATGTGTGCAGGTACTGAAAGGGCCGGCAAGGAATTCCAAAGGGTCACTTGTTTCAGTGCCTGAGCATAAGGTGTGTATTCAACTGCGATAACTTTTTTTTGTAACACTGCTTCTTCTGGGATTTCACCCAGAGTATAGGGATTTGTAAAATGGTTCTTTAAGCTGGAGCAACTTCCGTGATTCACCACAAAAGCCTGGTTAAACGTAAATTTTTAAGTCATAACACAGAATATTCTAGTTCAATCCTGAGTGTGCCGAATACTGAAACTATTGCATTAAAAAAATAAAAATAAAAAACTTTCAGATGCTTTGGAAAAGAGAATTGTATTCCATCTGAACTCAAAAAGCTAATTGCTGCTAATTTTAGTGGGCACTTGCCATCAAATCCATGAGTCATTTCTGAAAGCTTGTCAATAGCTGCTAACATCAGAGACGATTTATTATAATTGCAGTTGAGGAATCACTGAGTTGTTGTTCCTGCACATGTGCACACATGCTCGCACACAGGGCATATTTGAGCGTTCTCTAGTAATAGTTCAAAGCATCGCAGCTATGGTATTATGCCAGATTCCCAAATTGTGGTATTGGGATCGTGCCAGTGCGGTACTCAGCTGTGATAGCTCCTGCCTTTCTCTTTGTGTGGGTGTTCACCTGAGCTGCAGGTAAGTGTGTTCATGCATGTGGTCAGCCGTGATTCTCTGCGGTACCCAGCAGCACT
Source organism: Chauna torquata (assembly GCA_013399475.1). NCBI lineage: Eukaryota > Metazoa > Chordata > Aves > Anseriformes > Anhimidae > Chauna > Chauna torquata. Next base: position 131,720 of record VXAL01016910.1, read on the forward strand.
TCAGGCTCCCTCGCCGGGTCTGCTCGCAGCCTCTGCAGCAGGATCACAGCCAGTTCTGCAGTCTGCTGTCCTGTCTCAAAAGGCTGGAGCCGGCTTAAGGCAGGATGAGGCAGGAGGCGTGGATGTGCTGAACTGGAATGTGGTCATGTTGTCTGTGGGAGGGAACGGCTTGGCCCGGGGAGGAAGAAGCTGAGATCTTAAGGCTGGGGTCCTGCTGTGGGACTGAGAGAAATGGGACAGGACCTTGCTTTGCAAGGTAAAGGTGTACAGTAAAAGGGTGGGAACAGAGGATGGAGGCATGTTTCAGGCAGTCAGGCCACATTTTAAATGTGCTATAGCACATACCTGCTATAACCTTGCATTTCTAGCACCCAGTCTGTCTGTGTCTGTCTGTCTGTCTTGGAACGTTTCCTTGTTTATATATATTCCTGTATATATAACAAACAACAACAAAAACCACAAATCACTTCTAGAAACATTGTGCTAATACTGTAATTAAAGCAAACAGCTTCAAGCTTCACATTGATGACAACACTTTTAGTAACGTAAAACATAAGCACATTGACAGGTGTCAGAAGGGAACATGCCTGAATTTGGAGAGGACCATACATTTTTGTATAAAAAAATGCATAGTTCTGCTTATTTATTTCTTTAAAAAAAAAAAAAGAAAGCCTCATGGCTTCCGCTGATAATTTTGTGCTTCTGGATTACCAAATTTTGAAGGACGGGTATCTGTAAGGATAATCTTTTCTGGGAAACTGTAGATGTTGATTAACAGCAATAACTAGATGAAGTTAACAAACACTATCCTGTCTCACATGTAGCATGCTCCTTCAACAGTTGCAGATGTTTTTTGAATTAATCAACTTCTAATGGGTCTTCTGTAGAGGTTTTTCATCTTCCTGCTTCACTATTATTAAAGTGATAAAGGAAACCAGCCTTCAAGTGTGTCTGTTTTAAGCTGAAGAATTAAACTCTCGGCACCAGAATGGGAAAGGAAAAAATTTGCACACACTTGACGTTGTTTTTGCAGGTTAAAAACAAACTTAAATGTGCTGAATGTGCTTTTCTCCCTTGCATTTTTTAGAGTAATGGAAGTTCAAGAGCTCTACTTAGTATGTTTGATTGTGCTGAAAAAATCTTTAAATTTACAGAAGTTTAAATATACTGCTTTGGAAACTTCGCATACTTGCTGTAGGACAAAAATATCGTTTTTCTATGCTATGTGCACCTTTGGAAGCTGTTCTGATTTTCTTGAAAGTGAGGTATGGGTATTTCTTGTGAACTTCAGGGTTCTCTGGGGATTTTGTATCTTATTTTTTCACTATCTAGGCTTGTTTAAGGCACTGCTAATGTTTAAAATCAAGAAATGATTTAGAAACAGCACATCAGAAACTTAACTGGAGTGGTGGACGTTATCATTCGTCTGCTTATCAGTTGTTTTCCTTTACACAGCATGTAGGTAAAGATCAACTGAATTCTGTATGGGTAATTTGCAGCAAACTTTATGTAACCTTTGATTAGTACCATCTTAAACATTTCAGTGGGAGAAATATATGTTCTGGCAAATCAGTAACGGTGATTGAAATGGCTTTGGCATGCATCATTTGTTTCTGAGAGCTCCTGTAAATTTGTCTTCTAATAAAGCAAATTCTTGTGCTGATGTTCGCAATACATAAGGTGCAGAGAGCAGCTGCTTGATACAGTGAGCAAACGAGCTAAGTATGTTAAAGTACCTCTGTTAACACGGTAGGTTTATTGCCGTACATTGTAGCAGAATTTCCTATGTATTAGGCTTATCAGTGCTCAACTTCAAAACCTAAAAATCTACTCCAGTGTTATTTGAGTGATTTCATTGTGGTTTTTGAAGGAGCACTTTAAAGAGCAAAGTTCTTTAACGATTGCCATTGAGCAGAAGTGGTTTAACACGAGAGTCAGGAGTGATTTTCCTTTTATTAACATCGATGTTAAATTCTTACCATTAGTACAAGGCCATTAAAATTTCTCAGTCACTGAAACCTGGAATGCTGCACGTGGTTGCAGATGAAAGCTAGCGTGGCTAACAGTGAGGCTGTGATGGGAGCTAGAAATAAATCTGACAGTCTCCTCTTCCCAGGCAAATATTGATAAGCGGTATGGCAGGGCTACGAGATGCAGTGCAAGTATGTTTGTAATGAGTATTACTAAGATTACTTTCATGAGGTGCATCTCTTCCACTATAATGTATTGAAAAAGCTGGATGGCATGCTGCCGTACCTCCCAGGTATCTGCCCGAGAATGGTTGTGCTGTACGCATACTAGTGTGTTCCTGGCAGGCCTGGTCTGAGGCTTTTAGTGAAGAGCTTTATGAAAATTTGAAATATACTGGATTCAGAATGGTAATTTTGTGTGTTTTTAGATGTATATGTATACACACACATGCACACACGTGTTGGTTAGACTTAGCAACTTTTATTCATTTGAATTAAGGTAGGAGTTCTTACTAGTTTTACGGTTCCTTAAAGCAAAGTTAATTGTTTGTAGATCTTTAATTTGCTTTGTTCTTTACCTGTTCTAACAATATGTTAAATATTCCTGCGAGAGCTGCTGAATGTATAGGTTTCTGTCGTGCTCCTGCTCTTTCTTCTTGTGCAGTTTGAGTTGGAGTTTGTGTGAGGAGAGAACCTGACAGGTAATAAAAGTACAGGTGACAGCTCGGCAAGTAAACTCTGAATTTATAGACTAAAATTTGAACATCTCTCACAAGCCAGTGCCTATAGGGAAGCTGGAGTTGGAGTAGCTTCTGAAAGATTAAGGAATTTGAGTATATGCTGCAAGCTCTAATTTAAAGAACAGTCTTATCTTTAACACTAATGGAAAAGGACAGTCTTTGTTAAAGTTCAGTCTAAACAAAGAATATTTCTTGTACTGTGTTAGCTATTAGTGCTAGTGAATACTTTCTTGTCCCATCTGAAAGAAAGGATATGGTGCTTACTTGCGCTGTTTTGTGGAAGTTGTAAAATATTTTAGTTTTGCTTTTCAGTTGTTTCATGAAGTACACTGTTCTGTGCATTTCACGTTGTATTAGAAGCATTACAGCTCTCATTTGCACCGTGAACATAATGTAGATAAGCTTAAACTGTATGGAAGAAAAAATTTAAAATAACTGTGGCAGATCAGGTTTACAATAAAAGGAATGGAGGAACACAAAAAATACGAACGAGATAAAAATGACTGAGTTAGTTAAAAGTAAATGTTGAGGTCTTAGAGCTGATAACAGAAATTGAGCACCAATAAATTATTTTTTGTGTAATTCTAGCAATACCCAGTTTGGTTCTTTTGATGTTATGCTTATTCCTATTACATTTGTAAATCACAGGCTTTCCCTTTAAAACTGTAAATGTAGCTCATTGAAAGATCTATGCAAACCTTCCATTTTCAGCTATTTTTGTTGATGTGTCCATTGGCCTGTGAGAAAACCTGGGGCCAGCACAGTGGTCTTCAGACTTAAAGATCAGGAAGTTGCTATGTAAATGGGGAGTGGGAGAGATGCAAACAGTCACAGCATGCAGTCCCGTCTTTCTTCTTAACTTTGGCTTAATGACTTGGCATCACTAATTACTTTCAGCTCTATTCAGACGTTGCTCTTGTTTAGATGATGCCAAGAAGTCACAGAGTGCAAGAAAAATGCCCTTTTCGTCTTCCAAACACTGTCCTGCTCAGTGGAAATGGTGGGTGTTTTTCTTCTCCCCCGCCCCCAGTGTTACTGCTGTGGGCAGAAGGTTAAAATTAGAGATTGACTGGCTGTGGAGAGCCATCAGTGTAAGATCCCTGATGCAGAGTTACTTGGATGCTGGATGCGGTGAGAAGAAGCCAGAGTTAACAGCAGAGCCTGCTTGGAGCCCCGGCTGAGCCTCAGAGCACTGCAGGGGTCCTGGCAAAGGGAGCAAGGGGCGAAGCGTCTGTGTCTCCCTGCACCTCTTTGTTCTGTCTGGCCAAGAATTCAGCTCTCTCGCCATGTGCACGGTCATCCTTCCTTCAGTCATATTCCGGTTTAGTGGTGGGAGAGAAGGACCAAGACTTGGGTGTTTTTGTTTTTGTTTGTTTTGTTTTTGTGGTGGGCTTTTTTTTTTTTTTTTGCCAAAATCTGCTTGAATAAATGGAATTTAATAAGGAGCACAATGAAAGTGCAAACATAGGCATAGACAAGTAGTCACAAGGACTAAGTGTTGCCTGCCTCCCAAGGTATGTTGCTTCTCTTAAAAAAAAAAAATCAGTTGAGAAGACTCAGATATATTTATTCCACTGGAAAATAATTCTTTTGGTCTTCAGGGAGGTGTGTGAATTTAGGAGGGAGAAGAAAGGTAATTTCTAGGTTTTTTTTTTCCTGAAGAGGAGCCCCAGGCTTTTTTTTCTACCTGCTCCCCCCCACCTTTTTTTTTTTTTCTGAAAGGTTGCCCCTGGTTTTTTTTTTTCCCTGGTCCCCCCCCCTTTTTTTTTTTTTTTTTAAATTATCACCAGACATTTAATTTCTCTTAAATGTTCCAGTCTTGATGCAGGCTAAAAGCATTCAAACAGAATAGTGTACACACCTGTCAGACCATGGGGCAACTGATAAGGGGATGCCAATATATGAACCATAGGAATTAGTTTTGATGTATAGCTTTAGAGTTAAGGGCACTTCACTCATTTTAGGAAAGAGTCTTTCAGCTGTAATTTTTGTAAATTCCTACTTGTATTGGTGTATTTGTTGCTTAATTTCGTGCATTTCTTGACTTTTTATTATATGGAAATTCAGCTGCTGACTTGTTTTTTCCTCATAATTGGAAATATTCAAACCATGTACATCACAACAGCAAGACCCTCTTTCATGGAAGTAGATGAAGTGCATTAATGCTTTAGGGATGTTATGTGGAGATTTCTTGAGAAGCTGTGATCAAGCTTTTCTTATTCCTTTGAATTCAGCTTATATTTTAAATTTTGGGGGGAGGATAATTAGGCTAATGCTGACCACTTTGGTAAACCCAACATTTTAACATCTTAATTGTTCAAGGTAGATTTAGATGCAATAAAATATATCCTTACAGGTATGCACAATGCTTTAAGCCGGGCTGAAATGAGATGTCTTCAGCTGACTGTAGGTGGAGCAACGTAAAGAAATGCCTCCCCTTTCTGGCTTCCCAGCCCGGTCCAGTGAGACGGACTGACTGCTCTTCATCTGCCCTTGTACACAGTGGAAGAGGTGAGAGCCCAGAAGCCCTCTCACAAATAGTGGAGCTGCTGTGGCTGTGCACAGGGACAAATGTAGAGCAGTCACCTGGGCCATTCTGCGAGCCCCGGGAGGGACAGGATGAATGGCTGCAGGCAGTGACTTCTTAAACTGAGCCAGCTAGATTTTCAAGAGCATGTCTGATCATGGCTTTAGAAATGCAGTGAGTGCTTAATATAACTCACAACCTGTGCTGTGCTGATTTGTATCATAATGAGCATCAATGTTAGTGGAGTGTATACGAGCTTCGTCTCCCCAGACAGCAGCATACATAACACGACTGGTACACCAGTCATGTCAAGCTAGTTATGCAAGGTGTTTTCTTCCATGTCTGCAGTGAAGTCACCAGGGTTCAGCTCTCTGTTGACCTAGAGAAGACAGACTCTAGGTCAGAGGACAGTCTAACATTGCCTGTTGCTCTCAGCCCTACGCAGACTCAAATTTGTTACAGTTTTTTTTTTTCTTTCATCTCGTGGGCTGTCACTGCTCACCTTTCATCTTCTCCCTTTATGAAGAATAGTCCTTTATTAGTGCTTTTTGTTTCTTCCTGGGTCATCCCTCGCAGCTGCCCGTTCATGGGGCTTCTGTCTGTGTAGATCCAAGCTTAAACTTTTTCTCTGGATGTTTTTCTGTTTTCATCCCCGACACATCTGGTTATGTGGCATAGCGTTGACAAACCTGCACCAGGCCCCGTCTGCACCTTCTGCCTGCTGTGGTTGCCAGTGATGCTATCTATCCAAGTCACTATGCTGCTAGTGTATGAAGATGAAAAAACAAATTGATTCAGAGCATACTGCACAAGGCAAAAGTACATGTAATTTTTGCATAAGAGTTTCTGTTGTCAGTGCCAAAGCCAGGCATCAGACAGGGTGCGCGCAGTATCGTGTTTGTCCCTGTTCACGGATGAGGATTCTCGGCGAGGCTCTGTGAGTAGCACCTGCGCTCCCGTCATGAGGGCTCACAGCTGGAGATCGAGCTGAGGACCTGCCTTTAGCCTCCTAGGTTTCCAGGTGTGGAGTTCTTTTTTTTGTTTTGATGCTTTGAAACCTGAAGAAGCTGTGAAACACAATAGCATATGTGAGCTGGTAATTGTAGCAGAACTAATTGTCACACATGTATTGCCATTCTTTTTGAAAGGTACCAAAGTCATTTTCTACATGTGTTGCTACTGCTAATATTTGTGATCAGAGTTAATTTGGGGAAAAAATGTGATGGCAAATACAATAATGTCCAATGCTTAACAGTGCTGATGTTCTATTTTGCATTTTTTGTGGAGTGTGACAGAAGGGATCAGCTGCCAGAGTGAAAGAAATTTCTCAGTTTTAGTTGATGGTGTAATGTTTTATTTGCTGATGTGATTCATAACTGACTTTGTTGAAGAACTGCTTTTGATAATCCTGTTCTCTAAAGTATTCACTTTAAGTGTATAGCAGTACCACAGAACAACACATATGACAGTATACGATGCTAATAACAACGTAGCTATAGGGATAATCAATTCTAAGGAGTAACTGCCTCTGCAATCTGATACGATATCAAGCTACTGTTTTAAGGTCTTGTTCCAGTAAGGTAGTTATAGGTGCTGGAGGGTTTGTAGGGAGGAGGTTTCTGTAGTTACCAATTCACTTGGTTAAGCTGATTGTAAGCATGTGAACTTGTTAAAATGTTTTATTAAAAATGTTTAAGGAGAAATGTTTATGAAGCTTTCTTTTATGGGTTCCTCATGCGACTTGAAAGAGTGTTCATGTGTCGCTTCAGTAAATCTTCAAACTTCTCAGTATTAAGTTACTTCGGTAAAGCATATTTAACTTTAAAAAAAAAAATGTTCAGGAGTCGTTGGACTATATAGTCTGCACTTTTACTTATTTGCAGTTCATAGGTTTACTGTGCAAACTCTTTCTGTTTCAATCTAGGCGTTTAGATGCTAACCACATTACAGCCGTACCAAAAGACAGTTTTGAGGGTCTGGTGCAGTTGCGTCACCTTTGGTTGGATGACAACAGTTTGACAGAAGTTCCCATCCATCCGCTCAGCAACCTCCCCTCTCTGCAGGCGTTGACGCTGGCCCTTAACAAAATAACGCACATTCCTGACTATGCATTTACAAACCTTTCAAGTCTTGTTGTTCTGTGAGTACTTGTAACTTTGCTTCGTAGGTCATTTTGTCCCTAGTTAGAGCTTTGATTTATCTAGGATAGCACTAAAAATGGTATTTTGTTGTATTTTAGCTCAATTGTATAGTAACAGCCTATGCTACCAATACAAGATGTTATCATTATCGTGTATACTAGACAATCAGCTGAAGGTTTGCTAAAGACTTTGTCCTAAACAGAAAGTCAAAAGTGCTCTGGGTAGTGAGATTGCTGACATCTCAGTTTAGTAATGAATATCTCAAACCACTGACTGTCAGAAAAGGGTTCCAAAGGTATTAAAAGAAAAAGAAAATATCTGCCACAGGCCTGTTTTTATATATTCTTAAATATCTCCAAAGATGAATATTAAAATTATTTTGATTTAGATTTGTAAATTATGTTTTATTACTGTTCTGGATAGTGAGTAAAGGTTTAAGATACGTTGTCTTGACTGCAGGCAATCTATTCTGTTCCCATATAAGGATTAAGTATTTCTGTCTGGAAGTGAAAGACGTTTTTCTGCATAATCCACCCCATGTAATGTTTTTTCTAAACCATTTAACTGTCTTGATTTCATAGAATTATCTGCTAATTTGTTAACTTACATGAAGTCATTCACTCATTTTCATTCTCGTTTTGTTCTTTGTTAGACATCTTCATAATAATAAAATAAAAACTATAGGAAAACACTGTTTTGATGGATTAGACAACCTTGAAACCTTGTAAGTATGCTACTTAAAATAATTCTTTGTTCAGTGTTGTTTGTCTCATTCTCAGCTTAATCAAGGTTACTTTACTGTTACGGTGAAGATTTTGCAAATAAGGCATGTGTGCACCACAGCACATACCTCCAACACTTATGTCCAGCTCAGGTTTCGGAAGTGAAGGCTAGTATCAGTGCAGTGCTCCACCAAAACTAATTAACTATGTTGAGAAGCAGGTAAATATTAGCCTGGTTGAAATGTCATGCTGGATGATGTGGCTCTAATGTTCCTAGTCCTGATGTAGCAGGTGTATCTTTGCATAGCACTCCACTGAGTCAGGTTGATATATCAGAAGTGTTTGAGTGGCCCTGTATGTGATAAGGGACAAATATTTGTTTCTCAGATTTACTGTGGGATTAAACATTTAAAATACACTGTCAAAACTGTTGTGTGGCAATAGGAGGTTTCTCAGAGGGTCCCAGTGTGCTGTTTTTCCACTGCTCCTCTCTTACTGGGTGGGCACCACCGCCTGCCAAGGAAACTGTCTCTCAGGTGTCCCAGCAGCTCCTAAACCGATCCTCTGCAGGCTGGTAGAAAAAAGCCCAGCTCCTGGGTTCCCAGCCTCTCGTACATGAGATTCACATGCGTTCACTTCAACTACCAGCAAATACTAAGCTGATAGACTGCTTTATCTGAAACATCGAGCGTTGTATTCCTTCTGACAAAAATAGGGGATGTGGGTGGGAAGCACCACCTTCCTCTCACCCCAAGTCTGTTGTCCTTGCTGACAATTCATACTTTCTCCAGAATCACTTGCCTGCAGAGGCCAGATCCTGTCTTGACACTCTTCAACCTCCAAAGCACCTCCTAGGAGATGAATGGCTTTCAGCTGCTTGAATTGAACTCCCCGTTTCCCTTTAACTTGCTCAATGAATGTCTAGTAAGGAATATCTCCTTCAGCAGTGCCTTTTGTTATGCTTAAGAGAACGCTAAATAATTAAAACAAACGAAGGAGACCAAGGGCATGCTAAAGCCACTGACAACCTCTGTTAACATCAGGAGTTTGAAGGAATCCAGGAATGTTGCTTACTCCAACTGTCATGTTATTCTCTTTGAGCCTCCAGTGATTAAATTAACGAATAAGTAGGTACTATGTAAATGTACGCAGCTGTTGTGAGTCTAAAAATGACTTTGCTTCTCATAAGGAATCCTTTTTGCAGAAGAAGTTTATAGCAGGTCCTGACGTTACTGCTAGAACGGTGACAAGTTAACTGTCCATGTCCATATCAGTGATGTGCACCAATTCAGTGTGATGGGATTTACCTATACTTCTATTTAATATTTAGAATTGGTTTTGCTACAAGGTCTGCTATTGCCTAATGGCTTATTTACTGTTTATTTTATAAAACCTGAAATAAAAGTTTTCAGAGTAAGCTAACAAAGAGTAATGATATGTCTATTTTATTGTTGTTGTTACTTTGAAACCTTAGTTCATTTTCATGTAAATTCATTTGAAGAAAAATCTGTGAGGTGTTGAAAAATACTGAGCTTTCCTGTAAAGAAATGTCATTTGACTTAATATGAATAATCCTCTGGATAATATTAAATAACTTACTAAGTTATTAGCTGGTTATAAATCATGTAAAACATAAGAAGACTGAATCTAAGCTTAAAAAAAAAAAGTTAGTCTATAGTCTAGTTAAAGATGTTCTGAGAACTTCTTACTTTCATTGAATTGTCCTAAATAAAAATGATTTTGACAGTTCATAACCATGATTAAGTCTTTTCTAACTTTCCTGCTTTGTTTCTTCTAGGGATTTAAATTATAATAACATGGTAGAGTTCCCTGAAGCCATAAAAGCACTCCCAAGTCTAAAAGAGCTGTGAGTATTAACTATTATCCCTTTTTACCTGTTTTATTTCTCCTTTCCATAAACAAAAAGAGAAAAGAAATTCCCAGATTTAAGAATGCTCATCTGGTTATGCAGCAGCCTAGATCAGATTAAGTTATGCTAAGTGATGCTATAATTAAAGGAAAATGTAATCAACAGCTACAAAGGGAACCTATTGAAAATGATTTTGGAGTTATATAACCAAGGAATTTATTCAGGAGTACCATTAGCATAGATCATAATCATGAGCTGGTTTTGGCCTCCCGTAGCAGAATTATGTATTCACTGATCATGCATGTTTTCCTTGTTCCCTTCTTAAAAAGGGAAGAAAAAGAGAGAAAGCATAAGATCATGTTTTGGACAGAATTGTTTCTTTCTAATCAAATATTTTCAGTTTAGCTGATGTGCAGTAAACAAAAATCATGCCTTCAAACTTGCTCCTACAGTTGTACATACTCCTATTTAACTCCAGTCCTATTTTTGGCAGGATTGGGAATTGAATAGGTGTAGTGTATCCACACAAAGAAAATGACTGTTGGTTGAATCTACTGGCAATATATTTCTAAATGTGAGTTTTCTTTGCCAATATCTTTAGGGCATTTCACAGTAACTATATTTCCATAATTCCTGATGGTGCATTTGCAGGAAACCCCCTTCTAAGAACGATGTAAGTAATTTTCATGCATCTATTTTTAGTCTGTAGCAGACAGTGACTGTAAGAACAGCGATTGAAACAAGTTTTTCATTTTCCAGACATTTGTATGATAATCCTTTGTCTTTTGTGGGGAACTCAGCATTTCAGAATCTGTCAGATCTGCATTCCCTGTAAGTATCATCTCAACTAAATAGTACAATAAATGGGTATGAAATGTTGTGGCTAAGAACTCAAAATAACTGAATTTCCCAACTGCATCTACCTCTTACCATATAATTTTTTTAGCAGTTAGCTTTAACAAACATTGTTATTGTTGGGAACATCCAATTTCATATGAAGCTCTAGTAAATACGCTTTATAACATTTTTTTCATCTTCGTTACCTTGCGTAAGACATAACCTCAGGCCAAATGCTCCAGTTCTTACCTAAACAAACTCCAATATGTCATGGGTGGTTTTTGAACAGGGCTGTACATTGTGAGAATGTTTCGCAGGTTACTGCATGCATGCTCTCAAGCGATATCATTTCTGGAGATGACAAGTAAGCAAAATAGAGTTTCAACTTCGAACTACAAACCACCAAACTGTTTAGGCCCTCTTCATGTGTGTTTTGATATGATGCTTTCCAAGATGATGGGTTCCAGTTACTTGCTAACAGAGGAGTAATTTATTAAGCAAATTATTAGTATAAGAAGCACTTAGAAGAATATCTTCATGTGTAAAATTTAAACAAGACAGAAATAATAAGGACGTTCGAATGTCTGCTTAGTGAAAATATCTACCTGATAGCAAGACTGCATGTCACAATTCATTTACATAATAGTTTACAGCTAATTTTCTTGGGGATCTTTTTAGGGTTATTCGGGGTGCCAGCATGGTACAGTGGTTTCCTAATTTGACAGGAACCATTAATCTGGAGAGCTTGTAAGTATCTTCTGTGGAAATAATTTCCAATAATTTCTTGGTTTTGCCGCATGTGAAATGATTGATATGTGATGTAGTGGATCTGGAGAGCATCTTGGATATATGTTCTCTTCCTGTCACTGAAGGTCTAGGTGGGTGAATGTAGCACCTGATAGCTAAGACACCATCCTCCTTCTGTTCCTATATATATATATAATATATATATATGCTTGCTATGTTATACCATCACCAATACAAATATTTATATATGGGTTGTTTTTTTTTCATAGAACTCTAACAGGGACCAAGATAAACAGTATTCCTGTTAATTTATGCCAAGAACAAAAGATGCTACGAACTTTGTAAGTGTGCACGTTGTGCTCCTGTTTTGGTCTGGATCAAATTGTTTTGATGTAGAGCTAATTTAAAAGAAAAGTATTGTTCAGTTAGTAATACAAGGGCAAGACAAAAAAAGGAACAAGGATGTGTTTAAAATAAATGAAAAAGAACAAACTGGAAAATGAAACCATTGGGAGGGGGGGCAAAGCCATGTTTACAAATGACACACAGGAAAATTTCGAACAAAAGCGAGTCCTGAGAAATGGAGGAGAAAAATCTCTTTTGTTTTATGGGAGATAAATTGGGATAAAGGATGATGATGTAGGATTTATGTTCAAATATCAGTTTATCTTTTGAACAGAAATTTAAAAGTTGTTCACAAGTTTCTAGTCTCCATTTTTTTGCTGCATAGTTTCATAGAAAATTCTGGGAGGTACCAGCACCCTAAATCAAAATTTGCACCAAATTCCTGCATCACATACCCTCCATCCAGTTCATTCTAAAAAATCAGCTTATTGATAAACCTTTTTAGATTACAGTTCTCAGAATTCAGGGAATTGGCACGGTGTGACTTTTGGGTATGTATATATCCAGATGTAGAGCTAAAAGCAGTGCCTACAGACTCGGAAATGTTGGTTGGGAGAGATCGCGTGAGCTCTTGAAGCCACTACAAAGGCATGGCCTATTTCTCCCTTACTTTTCAATTACAGATCACTAATTTCAGTTGTTAATGTTTGCCAATTAGAGTTTTGAGCTGATTTTTTTTTCGTGCTTGCTCACTTTACATCGCTTATTGAATATTTCAGGAAAGTCAATGAAAATTTTGTTCACCTAATTCAGAGAATAGATGGGAGAGATAGAAAAGTAGGTTTTAACAAGTTTACAGGAATAGAGTGAATGTAAGGCAATGAATCAGTGTTTTACAGAGTTATATAGGCAACCTTATTTCTGTTATTTGCTGACTGTTGCGTGATGTCTGCCTATATTTTTGGATGTGTATAATATGTATAATTGAAGCACATGATGGGGCTAGTCAGGGCAACTATGGAGAGATCATTCTTGTAATACCCTTCATGATTTTCTCTAAACTGCCCTTTACTAAGGGCAGAAGCTTTCTACAGTACCTTGGTAACAGGGACATTTTTTCCTGCCAATCTATTTGTTTAATGGTTACAAGTAATGAGATGTTACAGATAGAACGGAGTTAAACTAAGTATCCTCCTCCCATTTTCTATTTTGAAGGGACTTGTCTTATAACAATATAAAAGACCTCCCAAGTTTTAAGGGCTGCCACTCCTTGGAAGAAATGTAAGTAGAAATATAAGTTGGTTATCTTTATTACTTCTTTAGTACGCTGAGTGCTGATCTCCAGAGATATTTTTGCTTCGTATTTCATCATATGTACAATTTTAAGATTAAGGTCAGAGAGAAGTAATATGACTGTGTCATGTGAGGAGTATGCTGGACAGAGAATTCAACCAGTTGTGTTGTCCCTCAATCAACTAAGGTTTAATTGTTCCTATAGCATAAAAAAGAAAGAAGGACACATGAATCCTGCATTCCATAGGAGTACTGCTGTATGCATAAATGGAATGAACACTTAGGTGTTTTCCTTCCTGCCTCTTATGTCTTCCACTCTTCTTCAGTTGCCTTCAACCATCAGCCTATGCTTGGATAAAATACTTTTTCCTGTAGTCCCTCTAAGACACATTCTCTTTCTTGAAACCTGTCTTTATTTTTCCTTCTTTCATTATTTTGAATCTTCTTAATCTTTACTTCTAGGCCCTATGCAATTTTTCTATCTGCCTATGTTCCTACTTCTCCTTAAACATCTCTGCTCTCAATCTTCTTTATTCTTAATAAGATTGGAGGTAATAGACTTCTCACAGGTCTTTGCTATTACGCTCTGACATCTTCGGGCTCATTGTATGTGCTTTCTGCTGTAAGACATCTGGCAAAGTATCTTCAGAGCTTGTGGTGTGTGAAGGAAGCCTGTTACTCTCCAACAGAGGCACCGTTGATGTGGTGTTTTTCACAACATGTTGTTGTTGTATCACTGTATACACAGGAGCCTAATGGAGTTTGTCAGAAAGGGACATAGGGAGCAAATGAACTGGAAGTATAATTTACCTATTAGCTCTTGGAGCATTTCTCAGCATTTTCCTCTCATAAATCCATATTTTGAGAAATGAAAGTATACCCAGGGTTAGAATGTTCTAAAGATTCCTTGCAGAATTAAGTAGGTTTGTGTTAAGTCTCAGTGACTCTTGAAAGTTCATAAAGTGTTAACTTTTCACATGGAAATAATTCAGTCCACACTTAACACTCTGTTCTAAATTATAAGAGCTGTGAATTGGGATTGGCCAAAGGGGCCACGAAAGAGCCTCATAGTTGTATTAATGCAGCTAATGTGAAATGCAGAGCAGATACCTAAACAGTTTGCCTTCAAGGCGAAACTAGAAAAATCTTGCAATTGGTAAGGCTAAATCTACTTATTAGCAGTCACCGAGCTATCCCTTGGTTTGAAGTCAGATGGGTTTGCCAATAAAGTTTTGTTTATTTGCAGTTCCTTGCAGCATAATCAAATCCATGAAATCACCGATGATACCTTCCAAGGACTGTCTTCCCTTCATATCCTGTAAGTGTACATAGTTGTGTACTAAATAAAACAAGATAATGTTTCTGATTCCCTCATAAAATGATGTCAGGGGTTGGTGGTACAAATCTGGTTTACATCAAATGGCCGGGTATGCTGGTTCCTAAGGTGAAGCAAACAGTATGCAAGAGATACGAGCAGCAGCCGTTTTCAGTCCCATGCTTTTTATTCCCCATTTTGCTTTTGTATACTTTCACATATATGTGTATCTAAAGAGATTTTTTTTCGGTAGTCTACTATTCTGCATTATATGCTATCTATTGGAGCATCCTATCTGTTTTCCTCAAGAGGAGCAAACCATTGAACAAAATTATCCCCTACCTTCACATCTCTAGCTGTATGAAGATTTTATAGAAACACTGAAATTATCAGGGGAAAAAAAACTCCAGAAATTGACAGGTGTTTTAAAAGGAATGTCTTAATATAAGTCATAGTGGTCCAGCAGGAGCTAGATCTGGATTTTTAAAATCCAGTGAAGCAGATGTCCTTCTCTTTGTTCTTCTGTTCTCTTCCGTCACCCCTTCTGACTTGCCCTGCTGCAGGTGTGGTTGTCACCAAAGTGATCTTCCTGGCACCTTCAGCCTGGGAATGGGTGATGCCACAGCCTGCCTCTGCCTTGGGAGTGCCGGCTGAGCTGCCAGGGCCAAGGAAGGGAGGGAAAGGGAGCACTAGTGGGATACAGCCACTGCCTTGGGAATGGGGTGAAGCTGAATACAGCTGACCCACCAAGAGATTCAGCTGCTACTGCACCTGTCTGGCTGGGGAGAGAGGGGAAATAGGAGGGTGGTTCAGCTTTTCTGTCAGAGGTATGATGGATGTGTCACCTTAGCTTTTTTCTCAGAATACTGGCTGTTGCAAAGTTTTGATGAAACCACTAAAATAATTTTATTTGGTATTTGTTTAAGTGACCTCAGTAGAAATCTGATCCATAAGATCCACAAGGAAGCTTTCACCACCATTGGAGCTATTGTTAACCTGTAAGTAGGCTGTTCTGTACAGTAACCTCCTCTCTCTATCATTAAATTGCTGAGATACTAAATGCTTTTAGGTTAAAACTGGTACGTGTCCATCATTTGTTTCATCTCTGTGGATCATGAAACCTTTCGCTAGCTGAATGTATGCAGGGCGCAGTAGAATGAGGCACCCTTCTTTAAAGTGTCTGCTGCCCTGACAGTCATTTTCCAGACCACCGTGTTGGTGCAGGACTTGAAAGACTTCCCACTTCTATGAAGTATGCTATAGAATCTTCAAACTTACTCTGTTGTAACACTATCTTAATACTCGCATTTCAGAGACCTAAGTTTCAATGAACTCACTTCATTTCCAACTGAAGGATTGAGTGGACTGAACCAGCTTAAACTTGCGGGCAATTCTGAGTTGAAAGAAGCTTTGGCCGCAAAGAACTTTGCAAAGCTCCGGTACGTTGGTAAATAACACTACAGGGTGTCTCACTTTTACTTTGACAGTAACAAGCAATGAATGAAGTCCATTTAGATAATACTCATAACAAATGATCAGGCTCTTCACTGTGCCCTGTAGTGCCTCAGTGTTGGCATACATTAAGGTGCATCCTGACTATTCTGATATAAAAGCCTTTTGCAGACTGTTTTCTTGAACCCTGTTTTATTTTTTCTCGATCACTTTTCAGGCAGATAAAACTAGCTGACTTTAGAGTAGTGGTTTGGATGGATTCCATTTGTTATTGAACTGAGCACATCTGTCTTTCAGTGTGTGGAAAACAGGAACAGATTCACAGGTGCCTGATTCCACAATCACCACACTTTATACATATGCTGTTTATTCTTGGAGGCGAATGATAAGAGTAACAGGAATCATTCAAATGGAAACCTGTTACTGATTTCAATAGGTGGTGGATCAGACAGTAAAGAACTGTTTTGCATTTTCAAAGATCTTTGTACACATTAATATTTCAATCCTGAAGAAGTAGTTAAAAATTGTTTTCCATACTGTCCAATGGATAAATGGCAATGAAGATATTAATTTGTGTAAGGCTAGTAGAGGATTCTGTGTCAGTCTTGGAATCAGGCCTCAGCAATCCTGTGGAAACAATAGGGGTTTTTGGTTGTTTGTTTTGATCTGTGTTTGAGAACTAATGCACTGTGAGATCTTTCAGACCAATGTTCCTCCTAAATATTTGCAAGAATATAATTCAGGAACAATACTGCAGATAGTTGATGTTATAGCCTTGAGTTAGAAAAATTAGCTCTTGATCTGCTGTTACCTAATTGTTTACATGCACTTTTTAAAACTCTGTATGCAGCTGTACATCTTTTCTACCAGGATTAATAGCATGTACCATTTCTGGCAAACACACAGAAAGACAATAGCAAAGAAAAAAAAAAATCATATTTCTGGAACAGTGAGAAGGAAAGATACATTTTTAACATTGTGGTCATTTGGGAATTAACTTTCTTACAAAACAGTTATGCTTTAATTAACTTGCTTGATTAATATTCTGCTTAATTTGTACAGTAGCACCGCAAACAATGATCAGAATTTGTTTTGTGTAAGGAGGAAAAGTAAAAGTAAAGGGAGCTCAACATCACAGAATTTTTTTGGTACTCCTAGCTGCAGACAAGACTTGGATGCATTACCTGTCCTTTATCTCAGTGAAAAAGTTCATCAGAAATGGTTGCAAGTGATGCAATTTAAAATTTATTTTTTTCTTGGTGACCAGACCAGTTTTAGCACTGAAGTGTGCCCTTAATGTTTATTAATAGGTGATAACCTTAATTAAAGTTACAGCAGGTAACACTCTTCGTTGTTGTGCCTGTATTGCAGCTCGCTCTCTGTACCATATGCTTACCAGTGCTGTGCATTTTGGGGTTGTGATTCTTACTTAAACTCAGATGCTGAAGATTCCAGCCACCAAGATCAAGGGGCCTTGGTGGATCGTGAGAAGGGTAAGTGTACTTACCCTAATGAGGAGCATGAATTAGAGCAGCAGTAGTTTTTTGGGCCAGACTAGACCACATAATGGTGTGTGTTGTCTTTGAATAAGGAAATATGAAAAATGTAAATCTTTACAGGGATACAAAAGCTGTCTCTGAAAGTGCTTAGCAGTTGCTTGCAGATGGGCAATGCCATGTTCTTTCTAAATATGTGAAATGGATCTGACAGTGTGAGATTTGCCTGTTTTTTAAAACTATTTTAAACTGCCAAGATTTTATCTGTCATTTTCTGCCAGATCAGAAAATGTTTTATTGATGTCAGTATTTCAGCCTCCCCATTCAGAAAGAGCCTGTCCTTACACAATCTAGGTCAAGGCCTATAGATCTTTTCCCTGGTGATGATAGATGTTGCTTCTTTGTTGCAAAACCTCAGGCAGTAGTAACTCAAACTGCTACAGCAATTTCTGCACTGAGCATTGAACCTTAGGTGGCAAACCAGAACAGCTCCACTTGTTACAAGCTTGAAAGCTGGTGAAGTGTTAAGTTTTCAATCTTTCAAAGCAATACCTCCATCCTATGCAACTTCATTGCATTTCCCCCACCTTTTTTTTTTTCCTTTCTACAACTAACCTGTTTCATTTTATTTGGATACAGCTGATGCAGATGTTCTGAGAAATGATGAAAATTCAGAACTGGGACAGACTATTATTCACTGTACACCAGCAACAGGTAAACCTAATAAAGTGCTTTAGCTGCGTAGCGAACTTCAGGCACGGTGTTATGCAAATAGCTGCCTGCAGAATTACATTTCATTCTTAAGTCACTCTGTACAGAGAAGGTTAAACTGTACAGTGCTTGGGTGAAACTTCATTTCATGCCAATGCTGTTTTGGATGAGCAATCACAAAGATTTGGCTCAGCTTTAGACATAGCACTCTATGGCAGAACTATGTTATGAAAAAAACAGAAGTTTGTTTCCGTAAGCAGAACATCCTAGACTGTGATACTTACATTTGGAGCTTGCCGTGTTTAATGCACTGCCCCCTAATTCTGCATTACTCTTGCCAAAGAAATATCTGTGGAGCAGTCTGTATGAACGCTTATCTGTTTCAGTGAGAAGTTAGCCTATGCTTTTAAAAGCTTAAATGAAACTGCTGTCATTGGTGGTTTAAACTAAGCATGATGTCTTTGCAAGAGAGAGGATGAGGAATGCTTATGTGAACTGTTCCCTCAGCCCTGCCATAGCAGCATTAATTGACAGCAGAGGGCTGTTACAAGTAGCTAGAGTAGCATCTTAAACTGCTACAGATATTTGTGCAATGAGTACTCTTACTGGCATACCAGAACTACTCCAATTCAGGCTTGAACAGTCCAGGAGTGTTGAAAGTCTTTGATCTTGCAGATGAATATTTTCATTCTGGGCAGTTTCATTGCTGCCCTTCTGCTCACCTTCCTTCTTCTGCATGTTTCCACACACGGTTCCGCTCAGCTCCTAAAGTGCTGGCTGTGCTGCCTCTTACTTACTCACCTTTGCCATGGGCTCTTGAGAAGAGAGAAGGTTTTACACATATTGTATCCTCCTGTCTGCATGAACAGGAATACATAGATGAGGGGAAAACTATGCTTCCAGGAAAGTTGATTCTGGATGAGCAGGGGTTTTCCAAGTCTTGTTTCATTCTTTTCTCCTAGACTGGTATTTTACATCCATTATGAAAATTCATCTGTTCTCTCTTCATCTGTTGCGATAGCTCTAGCTTTAGCATACAGAATATTACAAGGATTTCCTGATTACAGCAAAAGAAAATTTGTGGTCAGAAAGTCATATACGCTACTAATGTAACTGTATATGATCTGAGAATGAATTTGACCAATGCTGCTTATTTGCTTATTTGATCTCCTGTTCACAGAATGAGAGTTCAGATGGTGTGTTATATGGGTTAAATCTTTAAAGCCTTTAGCTCTCTTTTTGCCCAAGCCAGAGATGCTGTAGCTCTAAAAGGAACTCAGAGCTTGTTTTACAAGTTCACAATTTGCCTTGTTTTTCACCAGTCCCTCCCATACTAACAACTTATTTTCCCTGCCATGCTCTTGTGTGGTCATATGTAGGACACTCCACCCACCACCTGAAGTTCTGAATCATTGCTCATCCTGTAGATCCACTTTCTGCTTTGCCTAATGGCAGGAAAGGATTGCTGAGCAGTGGCACTCAAGTAGCATAGCACTGAAACCAGAAAAGTCATCCTTCCTAGCATGAATTTCCCTCATGGGTTGGGAATGTTAGTGGGAGAGGAGGCTAACTTCATACCATGATAGTTGGGCGCTGGGAGAAAGACAGGAAGATTTGGTGGATTTTGGTGTTTGTCTAAAGGTACCCCATTATACAGCTACTAGAAAACAGACTTCAAATTGATTCTGGAAATGCAGAATTCCTATTTTTAAATTTCCTAAGTAGGAAGTTGTTTTTATTTTTAAGTATATTCAGTTTAGGAGATTTTGCTTCATCATGTTGAATGTACTTTAGTTATTCCAGTGAGGATGTCTTACTTAGGAATACCTGCAGAACAGGGGACTGTACTGCTGATTTTTCTGGTCTGATAATCCAATTAGCAGCATTATTGCTTGCTCAGAAATGAAGCTTGCTCATTTAAACAAACAAAAAGATTCTTTCCTGACTTGTCAGTTTAGTTATTTCTGGAAGTTGCTTTAGGCCTTGGGAGTTTTTTGTACTGATGTTTAATCACTCTCTGCAGTCAGCATTAGGAAGGGTGCTTCTTACCTTTCGCCTGCCTGAAAGGGGGGTACAAGCCCTGCAGAGCTGAGGGCTGCCTGGACGCAGCTCAGAAGCTGTTCCGTGAGCCCGAGGTGGCAGCACAGTTTGGTGTTTTTCGGCTTTGCCTTCAGCTCGCAGAGGGCCTGACTACATGGAGAGATCCCTAGGTATTGTGTTTAGGACAATTAGCAGTGCTTAATGGGGATGAAGGAGAGGTTAAACTCTTCTAATTGTTACATAAAATCAGTGGGATTTCCCTATGGAATAAATAGCAATTAGAAGGATTAGAAGGGTAAGCAGAAACAGTGATCTTTTTTTCTTGTCTTGCCTCCTGTTATTTTGCTTGTTAGACATTTTATTATTTACTTTTTTTTTTAACCACTTAGTTCTTCACCTCAGTGGCAAAAGAAGAAGAAGAAAATACCATCTTTTGTATGCGACTTCGCAAGCTCACAATGCCTTCCAGTGATGGGGGGTGGGGGAGAGGACTCATGGCAAATTCCTGTCCCTATTAAAGCTGATAAATTGAATTTGTCGGCTGTTTTACAGATGTTTTCTTGTGACCAAAAGCTACTCCGGAAGACATGTTTGTGAATCATTTTTTGAGAGAAATGTTACTTATAACAGAAAGTTGGTTTTCAAGCTGGTTTTGAACTTTTGATTTTATTTAGTTACCAACTTTTTTTATCAAGTATGAAATATTAAAAAAAAATAGTATTTAGGTGGTATGAATAAAAACTATTTTGAGTAGCTAAAAGGTAATTAGGTTTGTTTATCTAGCTTGCCTATACAAAGTATTCCCAAGTGACCATTCATTGCAAAAATTATTATTTTGGGCGTAATTAATTAGTAAATAGCTTCAGCAGAACAGTTTACTTTCAACTGACCTATTTAGCAGTTCAGCTGGGTACTCTATTCATGAATTAATGAATGAGGAGTGCTCTTATAATACCTTTGAAAATCTTGCTTATTAAGCCACAATTTTTCTTCCTAAATTGGTTGTCCTTCTGTTTTTTCTTGTAGGTGCTTTTAAGCCCTGTGAATATTTACTGGGAAGCTGGATGATTCGACTCACTGTCTGGTTTATTTTTTTGGTTGCTTTGTTCTTCAACCTGCTTGTCATGTTAACAATATTTGCTTCTTGTACGCCATTGCCATCTTCCAAACTGTTCATAGGTCTGATTTCTGTCTCTAACTTATTCATGGGAGTCTATACTGGTATTTTAACTTTCTTGGATGCTGTCTCTTGGGGAAGATTTGCTGAATTTGGCATATGGTGGGAGACAGGCAGTGGTTGCAGAGTTGCTGGGTTTCTTGCAGTATTTTCATCAGAAAGTGCCATTTTTTTCCTGATGTTGGCAGCTGTTGAACGGAGCTTCTCTGTGAAGGAGATCATTAAAAAGGGGAAAAGCAATCGCCAAAAACAATTTCAAATTGCAGCGGTTCTTGCTTTCCTGTGTGCTATGGTAGCAGGATGCTTACCACTTTTCCATAAAGTGGAGTATTCGGCATCACCACTTTGCTTGCCCTTCCCCACTGGAGAGACACCTTCACTAGGCTTCACAGTAACTTTAGTGCTCCTGAATTCATTAGCATTTTTGCTAATGGCTATTATCTACACTAAACTTTATTGCAACTTGGAAAAAGAGGACCTCTCCGAAAACTCACAGTCCAGCATGATTAAGCATGTCGCTTGGCTAATCTTCACGAACTGCATCTTTTTCTGCCCTGTTGCATTTTTCTCATTTGCACCGTTGATCACTGCAATTTCTATCAGCCCTGAAATAATGAAGTCTGTTACTCTGATATTTTTTCCATTACCTGCTTGCCTGAACCCAGTTCTGTACGTATTCTTCAATCCAAAGTTCAAGGAAGACTGGAAGTTGCTCAGACGCCATATGACCAGGAAGAACGGAGCAGTAGCAATTTCCGTCAATGCTCAAGGGGGCTGCGTGACGCAGGATTTTTACTATGACTGTGGCATGTACACACATCTACGGGGTAACATTGCCATGTGCGAGTGTTGCGAATCGCTCCTCTTGTCCAAGCCTGTGCCATGTAAACACTTGATCAAATCACACAGCTGCCCCACGCTGGCAGTGGTGCCTTGCCAAAGGCCGGATGGCTACTGGTCGGACTGCGGCACCCAGTCTGCCCACTCCGACTACGCAGACGAGGATGACTCTTTCGTGTCGGACAGCTCAGACCAAGTGCAGGCCTGCGGCCGTGCATGCTTCTACCAAAGCCGAGGATTCCCTTTGGTTCGCTATGCCTACAACATACCAAGAATTAAAGACTGAAAGGCTTTGTCAACAGCTCTTCTAACGAAGAGATATAACACTTCGTAGACCGTTACCTGTTTTGACCTCTTCAAGCAGGAAGCACTTTTGTAATCATTGTTTAGCGTCATTTGTAAAGAAGGGAAGTGGGCAGTAATTTCTTGAGCCATACATTTAAAAATAGTTAAATAAACAAATTGCCCTGACTGTAAATAATTGGTAAACCAAATTTGTTAACCAATATTTTTACTCTTTCCAAGCAATAGTGGTTCCTTTTATACAGTTTTTACATGCTAATGGTGTGTTTCCATGTTGTGCTCCAGTTGTATTTTACTTCTGCTGTTGGTGAGGTAAGTTCTGATTTTTTTTTTCCTGCCAAAGCACAATATAAAGGACAGCTGTTAATATTAAAGAAATTATTTTTAAATGTGACTTTTCTATAATTAAGCAAACAACTCTCTTGCTAGCTTTGTATAGTGTATTCAGCATTGAATCTCAGGATGAATTTTACTGCAGGGCCAAAAAAAGGGATTAATTCTCCCATACATAACTGTGAGAGCAATACAGGAATACCACGTTTGTTTTGTATTTCAAGCCAATGTTCAATTTTTTTTAAAAGATTGTTATAATAAAAGCATTTTTAATCCACAATATCTGCAGTCTATGAAACAAGGATATTAACAGCTGTCAGGCATATTAGGGCTGAATGCATTTTTCAGTGATGATGCATTACTTCAGGTGAACCACAGCAACTTTCTTCAGTATTATGCAGTAGGGTCACACTGTTAGAAGAACATCGATGCATCGGCTGGTGTGTTAGCAGTGCTGTCAATGTATACAGCTCACGCGTTTGTAGAAAAAGACTGGCTAATATTCTGCAGCCTGTTGAATGTTAGTGCACCCCAATAACATCCATGCATAGACTGAGATTTTAGCAAATGGAGAGAAAACAGAAAGGAATTTTGCAATAAAAGAAGAGCATTTTTGCCAATTTACTAAGTGTGAAGTACACTGTGCAAAATTGCTGATTTTCATGTAAATCAGTGTATTGTTTTTAAACCATTTAAGTCCTGAGACCCAAATGATTTAAGTACAATCAGTGATCTATTTCTCTATATTTAGTTTGAAATCTGATCAATATAAAGTTATGAATGCACGATTAAGTAATTATGTTCCTTGAACAATATGATAAATCAAGAGCAAATTCACTGCCATCCCAGTTACTCTGGAGACGTTCTTCTTAAGATTTAAAGCTAGATTGCTGTTTTGAGAATTAACCTGTATATACTGTTCATACAATGAATTTTTATCTTTGTATTGTAAATTATTTGATAGAACACATGATGGGAAATGTGGCTTCAGTTCATTTTGTTAATTAAAGCTACCTCCTAAACAATAGTGGCTGCCAGTAGCAGAATGTTTAAAATGTGGTTTATATACTTTTTGCATTGTAAATAGACATGGTTGTATATTGTCACTGTAATAAAAACAGAATCCTTGTATATCGAAATCATGTAGTTTGTATAAAATATGGGAGGATTATTTACTGTATGCTGTTAATTTTGTAAGCCAAAATATTCACTTGTAAAAACAAAAGAGAAGAAAACCAACCCAGAGTTGTTAATTCTTATATTTACACTCATGAATATTACATCTGCAATTAGCATGGAATGTTACACTGAAAACAAATAAAGGGTACATGAATATTGATTGTTGTTTATCTCTGTTTTTCAAAAATTTAGGCTGAAAATGGTGCACGTGCATGAAATTGGAGACAAAAACAAGCATAATTCATGTGGTTAGAGTTTTGGGAAGGAATAGCCAGCAAAATAAGAAAGTTGCCGGTTTACATGTGGATTTATGATCTCTGACTAATGCTGCCTCATGGCATGCAAAAGGTTAAAACCTTCAGAGAAGCACTTGCCCTCCTACAAAGCAATCTCTTTAAAAAAAAAAATACATTTTGTATCGTATTTAAGCTCAAGTGTGTAGTATGGCTTGGAAAATCATACAGATGATTTTATGTTTTTGATAGCATTTCCATGCTAGGAGTTATTTTTTTTTTTAAGCCATAGTTTTGTAAGTTACAGTTTGTTCCATGCTCCCTCTGTTGGCCAGCTAGTCACAGGTAAGAAGAATACTTCTAACGTGAATACTTCTCAAAAAGGAAAACAAATTTCAGATGCAATTTTATAATCAGTACGAAGGAAATCAACTATCCAAAAAGTCAGCTGTATTTTCCAACAACATTCTTGACCATGGATATATGTTAAGGGTCTGGAGCACAGGTCCTGTGAGGAGCGGCTAAGGGAGCTGGGGTTGTTTAGCCTGGAGAAGAGGAGGCTCAGGGGAGACCTTATCAGTCTCTACAGCTACCTGAAAGGAGGTTGTGGCCAGGTGGGGTCGGTCTCTGCTCCCAGGCAACTAGCAATAGGACAAGAGGACGCAGTCTTAAGCTGCGCCAGGGGAGGTTTAGGTTGGACATTAGGAAGAAGTTCTTCACAGAAAGGGTGGTTAGGAGCCCATTGGAATGGGCTGCCCAGGGAGGTGGCTGAGTCACCATCCCTGGAGGTGTCTAAGAGAAGACTGGCTGTGGCACTAAGTGCTATCTATGGTCTGGTCGACAGGGTGGTGGTAGGTCATATGTTGGACTTGATGATCTCAGAGGTCTTTTCCAACCAAGTTGATTTTGTGATTCTGTTGTCTTCTGTTTTACAAATGAGTCTTCACTGAAATGCTATTAAAATGGTCAATTGTGGTTCATTTAGAATTCTAGTATTTCATTATGCAGTGATATCTTCTTTGGAGTTGTTATGCTAATGGTTAACTTTTAATGCAGTCAGTCCAGTGTCTTCCAACATGCACAAGTTTTATCTGCTGGTAGAGGTGAAGGAACACAGGCAGTAGCTACTAAAATCAACCTGTCAAGAAGCAGTGCTGCAAAACTTCCCTGTCTCAGCATCACCACATGCTCAACGTGATCACGTAAGGAGAACGCAGAGAAATCTAGCCACCAGGTACAAAGTAACTCCTTTGTCATGTCTTTGCAGGGCAAGCTGATCTCTGTAGCTGGGCCTCATGTTCAAATGTTCACAACTGCAACAGAAAAGACATCTGCTGAGAATACACTCCCTCTCCTTCCTGCTCCAAAAGTGGTATCAGATATGTGGGGACAACTTGCCTCGAAGCTGTGCTGTGTTGGTAACACGTGGGGGGTTTGGTTAACTCTGTACAAGTGATGGCCAGAGCGCTCCCAGGCAGCCTCCTTCCCCGCTAAGCAAAGCTTCCTAATCTCAGTTTTGATACTCAAGCAAGTGAAACATCACAAGTTACAACGTTCTTAGGTGTCTACAGGAATCAAATCCTCTGATTTCCTAAAGTCTAGAGTTATCTGAAACTTTTTACGGTGACAATATCACTTAGCTTGTATTTAAACCCCGCTAAGCAACTGTTGTGCTGAGCTCCAGCACCAGATTTAGCAGACGAAAAGAATTGGCTGTTCACTTTAAACAAATGAAAACTGAGCAAGGAGTGGATTTACTTTTTCTTCCTCCTTTTGCTGTTGTGAGGAAGCAGCTTTCTACAGGGGGTCAGAGGGAAAAATAAAAAGTGCCAACAGTTGTTGCAAAGATATTCCACACCTTCCTGCCATTAAGTAGTGTATGGACAGCTGTTAACCTGCTCTATGGAAGTATTCTGGTAAGATCTCTTAATCTGAAATGGAGCCTTTTTATTCTCTTGCAGAAATAATGCATTTACTTGGCAACTGTTTGTTCTAGGTTCGTTTTGCTTTTTTCCATTTCTTTCTAGTAGAATTTCCTGAATTTAATCACAAATTTACTCAGAAATTGCTAAGTTGCACAAGGATATTTTTTACTTCAATTACAATTTTTAAGCCTTTGATTTTAATTTATAGGGTAATATTTTTAATTAAAAGCACAATGCACAGTTTGTTTCATATGTACTCTCACTCTAATAACTTTTAATTACATAGATGCTTTTGATCTTTTCCTGCTAGCATAATAAGTTTATTTTTAGCTAGAGATTTTTAATATTGCCTTTCACATACTGTACAGTAGAATCTGAGCAATTTACTCTGGAGCTAGAGTTCAGCTGAATGTGATTCAGAAAATAGGAAATGAATGAAAGGTGGAACGGGATAATGCATCCCAAATTACTGTGTTTTGTTTACTGCTGTGTAGTGCAAGAACTTGGAGGATGAATGGGTGCATTTCATATTGTTGCATTCATGGCACTACATCTAGCATAAAATATCATCACTTAGGTTTTATCTAAGAAATACTTGTTAGTGGTGAATGTGGCATTTATTATAAGGAAATTGTTTAGATTTGAGGCTAACAACATATGAGGTATATCAATGGTTTCCAGTAACAAAAGCATAACCTACGAGCGTCTTTTGAAAATTTCAGCCCACAAGTGAGTGAATAAATCTGTTAGTAACTGAAGCTTCAAAAGAGTATGAGGACTGAGGTAAAGACTTTGCATAAAGTAGGTAAATAAGTGAAGGCTGTTTAACCACAGCAGGCTGTGATCTCCAACTAATACAAAAACAGATGGATTTTGCTTGAATATAAGTGAAATCCAGACAACTGAGTTGAGCAGGAATTGTGCTATTGATTTGAAAAGATGAGATTTTACTATAAATCTGTTTCATAGAATTCTTGCACGTTCCCTTAAAAAGGAAAACTCATCTTCTTAAGGCTGCGGTCCTTGAAAATACATGGCTCCATATGTGCAACCAACAGAAAATCTGGACTGGGGCCAGTAGTGGGTACAGCGTATTGCAAAGATGAGAATCCGGCAGAGAGTGAAGGAAAACTGGTGCAAACCAAGAACCCTCAGGTTTCATAGCCTCTAATTAAGCAGAATTACAAATGCAGGCACAAAAATAGCTGACAGACCAGCACAGACAGTGATTGGTCAGCTCTGATGGTGAGTGTGGTGCCAGGTAGCTTTCTTCCCTGCTCATGCACCTG
Source organism: Chauna torquata (assembly GCA_013399475.1). NCBI lineage: Eukaryota > Metazoa > Chordata > Aves > Anseriformes > Anhimidae > Chauna > Chauna torquata. The sequence goes on from VXAL01016910.1 coordinate 159,205, forward strand.
CTGCACCACTTTCCTCTCCCCACACCAGAAAATCTGAAGACTCAGGGAGACTTTTTAAATTCAGCTACGTGTGGCTCAAATTTTGTATTTTTTTTCTGTTTATGAGTAAAATTTAGACATACATTCTTAACAAATGTGTGCTTAGTTGATATCAAGAAGCTTAAGGCATGTTGTCTTTGCCTTAGTTTGTGCCTCAATTTAATCTTTTCAGTAGGATTATTTTATGCTTTTTCTGTGTTCCTGAGTGCAAGTGTGGAACTAGACATTACATCTGAGAGCAATGTCATTTGATTCTTTTCATTAAATCTGACTGGTATTAATCAAGTTCAACTGAGAGGTTTCCTCCTGATGGCCCTTACGTTCTCTGAGGCCGAGGTGATCAGATTACAGTTGAATTTCTAAAATTCAAATATTTCATAAGGAAGAGTTGGCAAACTCACATACTCCATAGAGTTGTCAAAACAAGGTAGTTTATAATTCAGGGTAGTTCATTTATGTCTAGAACTGAATTAATTTCTGTTTCAGTTACCTGTAAAATTGCTTTCTCAGTGCCATTTTCTGTGTAAAATGGTTTTTTGAGTGCTGTAGATGACAATTAGGGATTACATGTGAGCAATTTGTCAGAAGCATTTGGAAATTCAGACGCTGATTGGCTTTGAACAGACACAACGTTCAGATCTGTGAATATATAGCTCTGGGTTTACTCTGATTTTAACTCCCTGTTGCTAGATAGCTTAAAGTACTTATTCCATAGTTTGTGATGGTGTTAGTTCACTTAGCACTGAAAGACTGAATATAGGTTTTGTCGCTTCTATGGTGAGAACTTCAGCTGATTTTTCACAATGGTAACGACCGTAGGTGTGTGTGGGTGTGTGCGCACATATATATGTGTGTGTGTGAATACATATATATTCATTCACCACAGTTGTTTGTGGCAACTTTCGTGCTTTATCGTGTCAGCTTTGTGTTTTGCTTGTAGACTTTAGTTGTATTAGTACTTAATTCCTGCCATTGCAAATGCTTTCTAGAGACGGTCTTTCCTAGAAAAAGTTCATGGAATTAAAAGTTTTGCCATGAAGCGTGTCCTTGTAACGTGCCATTTGTCTTATTTGCCAGTCCTTCCGTGGCGATAGAAGCTGTGTATTTGAACCTGCACCATTCCTGTTTCAATCCTTATTATTTTACAAAATCTCATGGTCTAAGGTCTTGCCGGTATTAACTCAGGCACAGTGATTGGGCAGAACAAAAAAAAGAGGGGTAACAATGATGTCATGTTCTACCTTTATATTTTCAAAGTTGGATGCTTCTTCTATTCCAGTAACAATGCTTTAATTTCCCAGAAGGTAAACGGGTTTTTGCTGCCCTCTGTGTAAGTAGTCTGGAGTAATGAACTCTGGTGCTTTGTCACAATGTTAGGGTTTGTACTGCAAAGCTTGTTGATACCAGCCGCTGGCCCAAAACAGTTTTCAGGAAGCAAGGCTGAAACCAAGAGTGGGATATAAGCAATCACTTGTAAATGATATTTCTGTTCTTGAATCCCCAAGGAATTATCTTACTCTGTATAATAATATGCACTTTTCTTAGGGAAGGAGAGAACGACTCAAATGTTTTAACTAGCTGCTGCCCTACCTCGAAGCATCTGTTTCACAGTTTGTAGCAGAGGTAGTGTCCATGCTAGCTCTGGCTGTCCTGGATGAACAGATTGGGGCTTCTTCATCAGCAGTGTGAGATTACTAGTGCAGTGAGCTCCTGAAATCCTAGATTCAGTGAGGTGGGTTATTTTTTTCTTTTTTTCCCTCTTATTTAAGACTGTTGCCTGTCTTCACTATGAAATGGGCTTTAAGGTCATGGGAGGTTTTCAAGCTTGATAAGATATCTTGCAATTATCTCGGTCTGCAGCTTGTTGAAATATTTGAAATTTTCATGCCCACCACCATGTGAAGCTTTGCTCGTGCTGCTTGCTTAGCCATGTACTAAACAGTTTTCATATTTTTTTCACTTCTTGGCTGCATACAGCACACACATAGACATGCATGTAAAACTATAGATGGTTTTTGTTTAGCAAAGCTTGATGCACTGTATAGTGCACCTTGTATCCTAAGATTTGTCTGATTTAAAAGAAAAAAAAAGTTGTAACTTTACTCAGCAGGTAATTTAGTTTCTAGTGATATTCTGTTGTCTCCAGTGCTTGAATCATCAGCTTAAGTTATTTTAATTGATGTAATTTGTTGTCTGTTGGAGACTGTAGCTAGTAATACTTGAATCTCTATTTGATGATGATCAGCTCAACAATCTGCCACAGGTGGCTACAGATATTTTAACATCATGAATATTGATTTCCTGCATAGTGATGTAGTCAATATTATAGGATTGCTTAGATCAGAGATGCAGTCTGGCCTTTTTTGTATTTTCCAGCCTGCTGGAGGACTGTTTCAGATGATTATCAGCACATAATATCAGCTGTGGGGTAACATTTGTTTTTTCCTTACAGGAACCATAATGGTGTTTCTCCAAGCTGCCAAAACGGCAGTTACCATGAGACGGCAAGCCAAATTAAGAAGCTCCACCACTGGAAAGGGGAAATCCCTCATACCTCACCTCTGCCTCTCCCTTCTGGCCCTGCTGCGGCCGAGCACTCCCACCTTGTTTGGCCTCAGCACTCGTCAGACCTCTCTGGGAGCTTCAACTGACTTGGCCGAAGAGCTGGATGGCTTTCTACTCCATCAGGAAGGTAACGTGGCTTGGTGAGGGCTCTGGTGAGCAAAAGGCGGGAGAAATACATGCCCCTGGGAGCCGGGAGAGATGCAGCCCTTGGGGCAGAGGAAGGAGGGATGCGGGCGTCCGCAGCCCAAGCACCACACGTTGCCCATCTGAAAATGCCCAACTCCGCGCATTTGGGTGTCGTTGGGGAACGAACTGATGATGGCGCGGAAATTTCTCCGAGCTCATCAGCACTCATTCTAAGCACAAGAAATGACTGTAGAGGTTTGGTGGCCATTTTGTATCACTGAGCCTATGAAACTCGATTTTTATGGCAAGCCAAATGCCACAACTGACCTCCCTATCCCAGGCAAAGCGTTTTGAACGTCGCTGCGCATTTTACCTCGACAGAGCAACCAACTTTACCACCACTTTCAAACTTTTACATCCCCTGGCAGTGGCGGAAGTGCTGCTGCCCGGTCAGCCACAGCAGAACGACTCCGTTGGACGGCACGGCCGCGCCCGGAGCCCCCCGCTCCTGGCCGAGGGAGAGCGGGAGTCACGTCGCTGCCGGACAGCGACGGACAGGCGGGCCCGCGCCGCAGGTGCGGGCAGACCACCAGCCCCGGCCGTGAGGGAACGCTAAGCCCCTCCTCCTCCTCACGTACCCTGGCCCGCCGCCGCGGCGAGGCTGCGGGTCACTGACTCAACCCAGGGCGCAGGCGCGGGAGGGGGCGGGGCGCGCTGTGGCTGCGGGCGCGCGCGGCCGCTAACGGCCGTTAACCGGCGTCCCCTCGCTCAGGTGCCCTCCGCCGGCATGAGCAGCGGAGCCCGCGGCAGGAGGAGGGCCGCCCGCCCGAGCCCGCCGTCGCTCGTCGGCTCTGAGGGCGAAGAGCCGTTCAGTCCCTCTAGCTGCTCCCCCGCTTCCCGGCACGGTTCCCCGAGCGGCGCGGAGCAGGAGGAGGAGGAGGAGGAGGGCGCGGCGGCCCCCCGCAGCCGGGCAGGCGATAGGTAACCGTGCGGCTGGGCCCTGGCTCGAGCGGCGAGCTGCGGGCCGCCCCCGGCGTGAGGGGCCGGGCTCCGGCGGCTCGCCTCCCTCCGCCGAGGCCTTTCCTGGGGATTGGAGGCTTGTTCACGTAAATACGCGCTAATTTGCACGGATGAGCGCCTTAAAATAAGGGGCACCTCGTTCCTCTTCTGCTCTGTCTTTGGAAGCTGCAGCTTATTGCATTCTTTTTTCTGAGCAGCTGGCTGGTTTTGTTGGTCTGTAAAATATCCATAAGCTGTTGACCTGAGCCCCAGGGTCTTTGCAAGTTAAAAACGCGCAGGCATCCTTGTCATCCCTTTAAACGTTGTTGGGAGACAGAAGGTATTTTTCCCCTTAGCTACGTCCAGGGTCAGTTTGGTTTGTATGAACCGTGCAGTTCTTGTTCATGTGGCTTTATTTCATTCTCTTTTATCTATGTGCAAGCTTCATATGTCTTCTTTCCCTTTGCACATCGTCAGCTCGATGGGAGAATAAATATCTCCCCCTTCCTTTTAAAAGGAAGAAGGAATAGCAAGAAGTTCCTGGTTCATTCTGGAATATGACCTTCCCGATGGGAAATTTGCAGGTCTGTGTGGTAACTGGTAGTGGATGCAACTAGCAAGGTGGCTGAGCTAAAAGTGCCAGTGGGGCAGGGAGGGGACAACTGCGCCTCACTGGGATGTTGCATGGGGGTCTCACACTCCCCTGGAAAGCAGTGCGCAGCTCCAGGATGAGGTAAAGCAATATGGATCACACTGAACTTTTCTTGCAAGCATTTCTTGAAGGAGGTGCTAAAAATCCAGGAAAAATTCTCAAATGTGCTCAGAAGCCTCAAAGTAAAAAGGCTATTAGCCTATTCATGGTCCCTCCTATCCTTTTACCCCTTTCCAATAAGTAATTTTGTTCACGTACCTTGAAGCTCTGTAGCAGTTGGGTCAAACTACTACATATCTTTGCAGCTTGAGATGCTAGTTGAAACAGCTCTCGATTTTTGGGCCTGTTGCTACAGTATTCACTGGCAGCTGTAAGGTGCAACTGAAGAAGACCTCTGTTAGGGCTTGAGTTTGAACAATCTCATTAAACTCTGTGGGCACAATATAAACCTCACTCATACATACCCTGCATCGGAATAATACTGCTACTGTATTGTAATAAGTGTCTACCAAATGTTCGTATAGTAGCTTCCGTGTGTAACTGCCAAGATCTTGAAGGTATAATAATAAAAAACACTTCTTACTCAGCCACTACCCCCCCCCCCCCCCAACACACTTTCTCAAAGAGTCTTTTTGTTGTTATTGTTCTCTTGAAACTACACAAAAATTAGCCGGAGGCAGACATGTAACATGGGAAATTTAATATTTGTAAAAGCTGAAAACAAGACCTTGTGAAATGGTGTTAGGTATTTTCATACTTTCAGTATAGATCAGTATTATGTCTGATGGTGTGACTTCAGTGAATGTATAGTAAATAATAATCACAGTGTTTTGTTAATCAGACTTCAGTTCTAATGCGAAACGCATCTAATTTGATTTAAGATACTTATTTAAATACAAATGTACACTTGAGATTGTGGTACTTTAAGAAGTCTTATTTTAATTACTCTGAGGAAGGTCATAGGTGTGAATATGCTAGCATTTCAGAAAGGAGTCCTATGAAATTCAAGTTTTGCATGGCTCAAAACACCAGCGTGCCAGAGAGAGTGAGACAGGTGGCCAGGATGCGTGTTGAGAAGGGTTGGGTTCCAGTCCTTGCCCTGGTGCAACCTGGGAGCTTTAGGCAGAATACTGCAGAAGAGGGAAAATGTTTCTCCTAACAGTTCTGCATCTTCAGCTTGTGTTTTCCTCTGTTTAAACTTCATTTTCTATTATTTCTTACTTGTATTTAATAAGCTTTTCATTCATTACTCTGAATAATTTTTTTTTGAAAAGTTAACAGCTTGAACTTTTTAGTTATTGATCTAAGAAAACACACAGTGAATAATGTTTTTCTTAATTCATTCCTTCTGTTAGTACTTTTTCTCAGGTTAGCCTAGTATGTCAGCATTATTTTGGTACAAAGTACCATAATGCAAATTGTGCCGAGCAAAAGAATGTGTTGAGGAAGTATCCCTGCCCAAAATATCAAGTCTGGACAATGTTGCATTGGTTTGCAGAATTTGAATGCATAATACCTTTATCCTTATCTTTAATAAACTCTAAGAGAGTTATTTTCTAACAGACTGCATTGTTATGCATTCCTAAGTTGCCTCACTTATTACATCTACCTGTTTAAAAACTGCCTTTGTTAAATTTTTGGTCTTTATTACTGCTTTAGCATAAAAGACCTAGGGTGCAGCAGGTGTTGGACAGCACTGTCCTTGGGAGTGCTTGGCCTGTGCTGCTTTTCTCCATGTGTTCTGTCAGTTCCATTGCGCTGCCACATCTGTGCTGCAGCGCACTATAAAGAGGGTTGCAGGTGATTCTGTCAGGGGAAAATGACCCTTTTTTGCATTACTTTCAATGTGAAGCAGTTCCCCTGCACTTTTCACGGCATGACCATTGAACGGTCATGTTTGTATGCACATGTGGATAACAGCAATGGAGAACGGTAGGACAAAACTCCTTTACATTGTCCCCAAATGCTAGCTATCACAAAAGTACATTCTAAAGATTACTGGGACAAAATGTTTTGCAATAGAGTATTGCTGTGCCTTGTAAATATGCAATACTTCTATATTTATAAAAAAAAAAAATATATATATGTTATGCCTAAAAGATTCATTTCAGGAGCATTAAGCTAATATGCTTGTTTGGATACCTCTTTCATAGCTTGAATTAAGCAAACAGAACTACTCACTGTAGTGAAGTGTGTAGGTAGGTGTTTCTAGAGTACACACGTTCCTATAAAATACTAATGTTAAGTCTAATTTCATTATTTTGTTGTTGAAAAAATGTTTGTAGGATAGAGGACAGCTTATAAAGAAATCTACTGGCATGTTATCAGCTTTCATTGACGTAGAGCCTAATATACTTTCTTGCTTAGGGGGTAGTACATGTACAGAATATTAAAAAAGATATTTCTGGCCTGGGGCTAGGATCGCTGCATTATTCATGAGCAAATAAGTTATAAGTGAGTTATGCAAGGTATCCTACTGAAAGTCTAACCTTGTATAATATCAAGTATTGTGTGCAAGCCATATTTCTTATGTATATTTTCTATGAATGTGCTTTAAGGAGGAAAATTTTAACTATTAGAGTGAATGGATTCTCAGTGCTAAGGTTGCTTGATATCGTTAATCCAATTCTATAGGACTTGAAAGAAGAAAAAAATAATCTTGATTATCCTTTGCTTGTGCAAAAGGCTGCTTGATACTTTGAGCCTCTCAGTGACCAAAAACAAGATGTTACTGTAAAATCTCTTAATTTCCGTTGGTCTCCATATGTAAGAACGAAGGTGACACTTTGATGTTTCTGGTATTAGTTTTTGTTTAGTTCATAAAAGCTAATGCTTGCATTTGTTCCACAGTTTGGAACAGTTAGAAAAGAAGTCACTAACAAGCTGGAATTTAGTAAGTAGAACATAAGCAGGATGGTCAGAAATACAAAATAAATGCTGTTTATCTATTCTAGAGATTACTAGACAAGTAGAAAAATAATGTCATTGTTGTCACAATACAAAGAAATGTCATTTTTTGAGATAGCAGTACTGGTTAACTTTTCAATGAAATGTACTACAGATAATGTTCTTTTATGTTTCTTGTTTTCGACTCAGGAAGGCTGAAGACTCCGAAATAACAGAAGGAAAAAAGCAGTCTCCTTTGAAAGATAATCTTTCACCATGGGAAGAATGGTTCATTGGGAAAGAAAAGGAACTACGTGCCCGTTTACAAGCTAGAGCTGCAGAGGTGAATACATCTGACTAGCATGACATCAAGTCTAATAGAAAATAGCAAGTGCCAAATACAGGATTTTTTTTTTCTTTTGGTTGTGGAAAAACAAGTAGTTTTGTCCATTATTTTTAGTGTCTTTAGACCTCCATAGTGTTTGTGTTTGACAATGCCAATGTGATTCATGTTACGCACATTCTCTTTTGCTAAGTCTTGCGCGTCATTGAAGTGATGCTCTATAATATTTTTCTTATTCTACTGTCAAGTAATGGTTCGAGTTTAAGAGTAAAACATTTATGTAATTGGTACCTTGATTTTCATCATGGGTACATATGCCTGCACGTAGGTAGTAAAATATGACAGGATGTGTGCTGGGCGTACGCATGTCAAACTATTTGGTTAGATATGAGGCACAGTGTTGTTAGCTGCTTAGAGTGTAATTACACAACTGGTGTCATTTCCCAGGCTGTGCTTCTCTGTCCCAGGATTTCTTTCCCTCCTTCCATCTTTTGCCCCCTTGCAAATGAACAGTTCTTGAATATTGGGGCTGGGGCAGAAATAAGTGAGCGCTATATCTTTTCTTGTTTAATATATTTGTAGTTGCAGTTAATTATATGATACTATCATTTAAAATCAAGTTGGAAGTATTGGGTAGCAGTTAAAATAGTCACATCAAAGTTAGTTCATTTCTCACTTGAGTTACTGATTTACTATTTGACCTTGAGCAATGTCCTAAACTTTCTGTGATTCACTTTAAAGTGAATGTAACATATAGGTTTTTATATGTGGATTTATAAACATGCTGTTTATAAAACACCCACCACTGGAATGTTCTAGAACAGCATTTTAGAGGTCAGCATAACACCAAAATAATTTGTTAAACTTGAGGAATATTTTCTGATCTGTTAGTATTCACCACATGTTGCATGACTTCCCCTTTACATTCCAGTTTGGTAACTGTCTCTCTGTGTAGTACTACAAATTGAGATCCCATTGACTGAAAGGATGTTTAAATAAGCTGAGGAGTGATTTATTATGTTGAATTGTTTCCAAAGCCCAACTAAAATATCTATTTCCAGTTCATATTCTAAAAAATTATACGTTTCCGTTGGTTGTATTTCATAATGTTTCTGTGCTGACTGTCATCCATCTTTTCCAAAATCTTGATGAAGGAAAATTTTCCAAATCTAATGCTTACATTGTTTTAACTGCAGCTCTATTGCCAATATTGAGCCTATTGGTACAGGTAGTCACAACATATTAAAGATTTATACTTTTTCTTTAGGAAGTGAGTATACAGCTTGAGAAAATGAAGCAAAAGCAAGAATGTGAAAGAAGGAAAAGGCTAGCTGAAGAGAAGCACAAGGAATGGATGCAAAAAAAAAGAGAGGAGGTAAATATTGCTTTACCTGCAAGAGTTCTAGCACATACCATGCTTAAGTAAACCTATGTAAAATTTACTTAGACTGTTTGGACAACATGTTTTTAGTTTGCTGAAAGAATGACTGTTTTAATTGAAAATTTCAAAACCACGCCAACACAGTTAAACGTTTTTCCAAGACTGATTTCTTTTTTTTCCCATGAGGTATAAAGAGATTTGTTTTCTGAATAGTCAGATAACTGACAATTGGCCTGCATCTTGCGCAGGAGCCTTCTGCTAATTATAGCTGGGATTCTGGTCGTTGGTATACCTTAGTCTTTCCAACTTCCTAGGTTCAATGCCCAAGCATATTGGGTAAAGTGTACAACTTAACTGCAATGTCTTGTACACCAAGAAGAGCCAGAAAAAGGATTTAATTAAGTACCATTGTGGGCAGGCAAATAGTATGGTAGAGTTTAGAGGGATGATTGAGGTGTGAGGCCAGATTCAGGAAATTCTCAGTAGACCACAGCTAGCAATTCGGAATTCCTTCATGTAAAAAGTCATTTCAGAGTGGGATCAAGAAATCTTTTTCAGTTCTCTGGAGAGGATGCTTAAGTTCAGTGTCAAAAGCAGACAGAATCCTGACCTCAACAGGATAATGTACAGCTTTGTATCACACAGTGTGTGCACTGAGTGGTAAAAATGGAAAAGCTTGGAAGATTCGGTCTTGTTCAGCCCCTAGTAGTTCATGGGCATATTTGTTCGTTGTCTTATGATCTATAGCAATACCAGTTGCTTACTGTTCCCTACTTCTGGTTCTCAATAAAATCAGATGAAAAGTCATTAAAAATATCACAATAGCACTACTTTGTCTAGATATCCAGGCCTAATACATTTGTCTTCACTGTTTCATCTTCGGATTCAGTCTAGAAACACTAAAATAACCTGTGTTAGGATCTAACCTCCTAATTTCTCTTAGCCTCAATGCTGACTGGATGGTTAGCATAAATCTGCACCACAACAATTGTGTTTCAGGTGTTTATGATGATGTAGAAAGGATCCTTCCTTATTTAAGTATGCAGCAAAAAAATGAAAGATTTATTATGCAGTACAAACAATGCCATTTTCCTCTTCTGAAACAAATTACAGCAGTTTGTAACTGTTCATTAGCTGCCTGTTAAAATTGTTCACTTCACAGTTCAAAACAGTGAAAATTCTCTCTCAGTGTCTGTCTATCTCAGTCAACTTCTGTAAATCTCTACCTGTTTGGTTCTTCCTTGAAACTTTGTCTTCGTGGATTTACTGATGAACGTTTTACTTTCTGTTGTCAATGGAAATAGGAGATCTTTTTGATGGCACATCAGCTCAGAGCACGGTGGGGGGGAAAAAAAATATTTGTCTGGACTTCTACATGTTATGTTTTGGAAGGATAAGGTCATCCTTGGGCTATGTCCCAAGCACTTACCAAAAGTAATCTGATTTTCATTTAAATCAGATGATTCATTGGCTAGTCTTTTCTGTAAACCACACTCAAATCAAGAACAAACTGAACTTAAAGGCTTCGCTGTATTTAGGATATTAATTTGTGCTGCATAGTCCTCACCACTTCAAGTTTCCACAAGATTATCTGTGGATCTGAACACAGACTGAAGAATAAGCATGTCAATTCAGTGCTAAGAATGTGTTTAAAATTGCATGAAGATTTCACGTGAAGTTTAAGGTTGGATTTATGAATATTTGCTATGATTTTCTTGGGGAATGTGTGTACATACCGCATTTGGGAAAGCTCTCTTTATTTCCTCCTACAAGCATGAAAAGTTGCTCCTTCTCGAGGGCAAAACTCAGAGTATTCTTCACTGAGATAAGCATTAAGCAGTCACCCTTTTCATATCCAGTTGCTGATCCTCACCCTTGTGTGTAAATTGCAGAAAATGCTTTACAGGAGGCAGTTCTTTCAGAAATGTTAGCTTTATGATCTCCACAAATCTGTATTCTTGCCGATTGCTGAATACTGTACTGAGGAAGGAGGTAAGGGATGGTTGAGCATACATGCAACTTTCTCCTTCATCTTTAGCACAAAGTCTTTGGACTTTCCAGTACACTGCTGGAAAAATCTTCATACTGTGAATGTGAGAGAGGTTTATGCCAGAATTAGAATATTTGTATGTGTGTAAAAGCATCTGCTCTTTTTCTGTATATCAAGCCAGTTTTCTTACATTTTGACATGCCAATGTCAGTTGTGATACCCTGGCAGTCCTTTCAGGTCAGGTTAGGAAGCAATACTTGAGGATCATTTTCATTCACTGACAGTTGCTTTTTTTCCCTTTTTTTTTTTTTGTTTGCTTAATATCTATTTAAAACCATGTGATGTGAAGTTTTTATATGTTTACAGTCATTTTGCATAAATTATTTTTGAAAATAAGTGTCATCACCATTTAATAAACTTCTATGTAAATAGGTTTTGTGATTTTAAATGTTGAAAGTGAACTAGAAATAACATTTTGAAATGAGCTATCAAAGAATGTTCTAAGCTGTGAAATATGTATGCAAATATAACAAAATTTTGCAGCTCATCGGGAAATAAAAGCTTAATAAAATCAACTGTCAGGTGCTACCCTGGTTCTACTAATGCCTTTACAATTTTCATTAAGATACTAGATCTCTGCCGGACAAAAACAGTCTTACTTTCTCTGTCTCCTAAGGTTGAGTCATTTGTGGGCAGACAGTAAATTGTCTGTCTGACTTGTTCTGTTTTAGATGTGATAGAGCTCTATCTTTTAACAAGTCAGAGGAATACTGGTCGAAATATTTTAACTCTAAAAGTATCTCCAGACATGGTTTTGGTTCCAGAAGAAAATTTGCCTGAAACCAGCATGATTTTGTATGTATTACTAAAACTTTTTTCTCCATTACTGTTAGATTTGTGGATAAAAATGAGGTGTGCATGATTATAAATGCAGAGGAAGCAAGGTTGTTCAATGTCATGTTTTCAGTATTAGAAGAAGCTTTATTTTGAGAGGGATTTGAATGGTATGCAGAACTAGACTTAGATCAGCAAAGCCATTAGAATCTGTCTTAATGTTTCTGGTATGTTAAAATGATTGCTTGATTGCTAATTGTTGTATTTAGACTCCAGTTTGTAAGGAGCTCTGTGTAGGCAACTCATAGTTGAACTGGGAGGCTTAAAAAGAGAGGAATTGACATCCTTGATTCCCCCATCTCATCACAGATCTAAATCTTGAATACGTATTGAAAAGTAACTGCTGTCTCATTTCTTCAGGTTAGAATTGATGTTTGTGAAAGCTTATTTTCTCCATGTCTGTTCTCTGTTCATTCTGGCACTTTCTGTTGTTACTGATGTATTTTTTTATTACTATTTTTGTTAGGTTTTGGTGACCACAGATGGGTAAATCTGTTAACATTATGTGGAGTAAAGTTGTTAAGAGGTGAAACTGACCTATATATGCATTGTTTATTTTGGACTGAAACAGTGCAGCTCTGTTGAAAGCTTATAATTCCTTGCACCATACATAGATTTTATGAAGTTTTAAGTACAAAGACTTGTGAAGTTATTTAGAATTTCAGCTCATTTTAGGCTGGGATGTGGTAGGTATGTATGTCTTTAGTTGTACTAGCTCCTAAAGCAGTTCAAATCTGGGATGATTCTACCAACTTTTTCTTGCTTATGGTCGTATTTAAAAGTCAGTCACTGCTTTTGTTGTATATACTCTCGTGTGTGTGTATGTATATAACCCATAGAGAACTAACTCGCCCACGTTTTACAATAATAGGAAAGCTGTTTTTCTGCTGTCATTTTCAATTTTATCAGTACAATCTTGAAAGACTATAAATGTCCTTCTGATCTTTATTATCTCATAGTCCTTGAGGGAAAAATTATCTGATTTCACTGATTCATCACATTCTTCCAAGTTCTTTGAAAATATGCGATTCTTCTGTTTAAATTGAAGTTTAAAAGAGGCTGTAATCAGGACTAAAGATGTACTTTTAAAATATTAGGACATAGGTTAAGCCTTTGAGAATTTCTAAAACATCAGACTAAAAATACTCAGTATTGGACTAATTTTGAAAAGCCATTTGTATGTAGCTCCTCCTTGTCTGCATTGTCTACATTGCTTTTTGTAGCCAAATGTTTTCTTAAAAGCTGGATATATTTGGTGTGACTATGTAGTTTAACATGCTGACATGTTGCATGAGCACTAAATCCAAACAGTGTGTGGAAGCATTCTGAACTAATACTCAGCACTCAGTTTCCCATATTAGTGACAAACAAAAAGATAGTTTTTGGAGGGCCAAGGAAGGACCTATTCCTACTGGAATGAAGCTAAAGTGGTATTTTTTTTTTAA
>VXAL01016910.1:172761-195283 GCA_013399475.1 Chauna torquata
AAACCTGTATCTTTGAATCATTGGGGCTGGCGGAACTATGTGTGTGATACATTTTGAAAATCTCCTCTCCATAATGGCATCTTCGTGACTTGTGTCTTGTCAAATGTGTGCTTGCTTGACAAATAAGAGCTATAGTTTTGTGACTATTTGGCTTAGCAGGCTGTAGGTGATGATGAGATTATTGGCAGACTTGGATAAATAACAGTTTAAGGAGGAAGATAAAAAGTACTGCTTTAACGTCTTCAGAATACTTGGGATTTCCATGTATGATTCCTTCCAAGGGTTTTTCTCTCCTATCTAAATTCTGATGGATTAATGTGTGATTAAAAAACTGAGGCTGGGTATAAAATGAGTGACAAAAATGTCATCAGTGAGGTCATAGATGTTCAGAGCCACTCACTCATTCATACTTTCTTTTGTAGTGTTTCCTTTGAAGACCACTGCTATTCAGAATTTGTCCAAAATGGTTCAATTCCAAGTTCCTTCACAGTGTGACCAGATACTGGTTCTACAGCCTCATTACTTCCTGTATTCTACTCAGTGGAAGTTTCTGGAGATGCTAGTGAAAAGCTTTTCTTCTGTTTTGGAAAATATGTAAGCTGCTGTCTGAAGCCAGTTTGGTGTTTTGTTGTGTTGGTTTCTTTTTTTTTTTTGGTTTGGTTTGGTTTCATTTTGGTTTTCTTCCCTCATCCACCCTTAAGTTAATCGATTCAAGGCATAAGTAGCCTTCGTCTCCCAACCTCATCTCCCGTGAATGAGGAGCAGTACAGAGAACTACTTGGTTTATAAAACCTTTGTCTTTCCAAACTCCCTTTATTCCTTACTCTGTGTCCTCTTCCTGGTATTTCTGGAAAGGACTGAGGATGGTTTTGATTATGGTCTTTTGTATAGTCTCACACTAAGTATTCTTCATGTAAACAGGGACCCAGCCCCTGCCTTTTTGTTTTCTAAGAATAATCTAGGTTTAAGACTTCCCCACTTGTCAAGAGTGCAGTGTTTGCAAGACTGTTATCTAAAGAACCCCAGTTATATATGAGCTACTCCCTAGTGTTTTGCCATAGAATAGGAAGCTTGTTTACAGCAGCAAGTTTTCTTTTCTTTTTCTGTTTTACATAACTGTTGATCCACAGAAGTGGGTCTTTGGTTACTATCAACTGTGGGATTGAACACTTAAATTAGCTATATTTAATTGCTGATTTACCGATTAATTGCCATCAAATCAAAGTACCAGAGACTTTGAGAAATGCATTATGAATGCATAAACTGTGAAACATCTGTAAAATGATGTGACCGTTTAATTCTTTAGAACATTCCTATAAAAGAACCTCTTATGAATTAATGCTGAATAAAATATTTGGCTTAAAAGTAAGGGCTCATGACAACAGTTTTTTGATTTAAACATTTAAAAAAAATAACATTGATGCAGTGCACTTCACCCTCTACGCTCTATTTAATGATATTTTCCAATCCTGTTAAATCCACCTTTATTAACTGCAAAACTACTGCACTCTTAGAATACCAGTAGAATATAAACTTAGAAATATCTAGAGAATATTTCAATTCAGGTATATACGCATGTGTACATATAAATACTTACGTTATATGTTGTTGGTTGGCTCTGGTGGGTGGCTAAGCACCATGCAGCTGTTCTCTCACTATACTCTGCATCCCCCACACCCCCACCCAACAGCAGGATGGGGAAGAGAGTCAGAAGAGTGAAAGTGAGAAAACTTGTGAGCTGAAGTAAAGACAATTTAACAGGTAAAGCAAAAGCTGCATGCGCAAGCAAAGCAAAATAAGGAATTCATTCACTACTTCCCACTGGGAGGTAGATGTTTAGCCGTTTCCAGGAAAGAAGGGCTTCGTCATGCCTAATGGTTACTTCAGAAGACAAACGCTGTAACTCCAAATGTTCCCCCCCCCCATCTTTCTTCCCTCCAGCTTTTATTGCTGAGCATGACATCGTATGGTATAGGATATCCCTTTGGTCTGTGTGGGTCAGCTGTCCTAGCTGTGCCTGCTCCTAGCTACTTGTACACCCCCAGCCTACTTCCTGGCAGGGCAGCAGGAGAAAAAGAAGGTGTTGGCACTGTTCAGCCATATCTGAAACATTGGTTTGTTGTCAACACTGTTTTGGTCACAAATAAGTAGGGCTGTATAACCTACTATGAAGAAAATTTATTCCAGCCAAAACCAGTATGCTTATGTAATACACATTTGTAACAATAACAGAAATCTCAAAAGCGGAATGCTTGCATCCCAAAATAGCTGTAATTCTGAAACTCTTACTGTTGACATCCTTGTCTTTATTCTTTAACTTACATATAATACATTATGCTATATTAATGTGATATCCAGCAAAGTTGTGACAGCACAAGTAGTGTAATTAAACATTTTGCACTGGAAAAAACTAATGAAATATTCAAATACCAATGCTAATTTGACTATAGCATCTCAAATGCTTTGTATTGTTGAATAGAGAATAAGGCATTGCTTTTTATTTTTTCTTAAAATTAAACATGAATAAAGCATATGTTACTTAGAATTTTGCCATTTAAATTTTTTGTTCCTTTTTCCTTTCTTTCAGTAAGTCCCCATTACTTGCTGAAAAACAGCATTTTAATGGAGAAAAGGTACAGGATGGGAAAATTCTTGCTTGCTGCTTTTTCATTGAAAAATACATGTTTTTATCATTTACTTTGCTATTGACTTTGCTATTGTCTTTATGAGAAGGAAGAAGCAATAAGAAATATGAAAGCTAGAACCATCACACTATGAAATAATGAATGTTCTTGGAGCAGAATTCCCTTTCTTGGTGTACTGCATGATTCATCCCAGAAGAGAGACTTAGATTCCAATTCTTACTCCAAAGATTTTTTGTTTAATGCATACTTTATCTCATCATTGTTAATATAGAATACAGATTGTTTGGCAGCTTGAGTATGACTTTCAAGCTAAAAAGTCATGCTCATTCATGCTCTCTTTCTTCCATTCAATGAATATTTAATTATTTTATGAGGAGTAGTACTGATTCAACAGAAGGGGTGGAGAATCCTGTCATCCCAGCCTGCAATGTGGTAGATGGAGTCTTCTCCCTACAGTGGGACATGTTAGTTTGAATGCCCTCAGGTAGAGAGGTAATGAAACCTGGATCTTTGTGTCCTAGGCTGACGTTCTAACAGCTGAACTGTTCTTCTGAGTCAAGGCAGCGGTTGATGCTACATTTTATGTAGAGCCTGATGTGCTATGGTTTTTGCTGACAATTTAGGCTTGAAAGAGATGCTGAGATGTTCACCTTTTTCAAGACTGAACACCAAGAAATTTATTTGTAAGGGAAGCTTAGATAACTAGCATAAGCACCTTCTAACTTTGAGAACCAACTGCATTTAAGAATTTGAATTTTCTATTTATGTGTCCATGTTTGTCACAGAATCACAGAATCACAAAGTTGGAAAGGACCTTCAAGATCATCTAGTCCAACCGTCAAATGTCTTTACATATATGAACTTTTTTGTGAGTCTGAGCTTAATTTCTTAAGTATTGTTTTCTGCATGTTTTGTATTCTTCAGCATCTAGACCTGGAATACGTTGTAAAACAGTGTCTTTTTTTTTAAAGCACTATGTTGATGTCCCTTTACACGGATCTTTTCTGTGAGGTTGTGCAAGGCCAATGCCATGGATGTATAATTTTACGTTGTACCTGGATCTTGTTTGTGTCAGACTTGACTAGATTTCTGTAGTAGAACAAACTAATTTCTTGTGTTTAGTGTTAAAATGAGTTTTGGATAGACTTGTGGAGGAGAAATTCAGGGTGTCAGATGATGAAAATAAGAGTGTTTGTGTTTTGCAGCAGCTTTCATGGAGTCTGCAATCTTCTGAAGCCCCTGAGAGTGCTCAGGGACCAAATACAAGAAGTCTTTCTGCTTGTCACATACATCAATTAACCACATGATAATTCTTTAAAGAAACACAGCTTAGGAGAAAGATCCCACATATATAACTGTCTTAGAACTCTCCAATTTCTAGACTGCAATAGGGTCTGCATTGACTTTGTGAGGACTTGATTGTAAACCTGCCCATTGGTAGACAGGTGCAGCTCAATGTTGTTTCACTGACCTTTTTAGCCTCTGGGGTTTTTTTGCATGCCAGTTCTGGAGAGATTATAGAGGTATTTATGTGAACCAGGGTTGGTGACTGAGCTGTGGAATAGGGCTAAATTGAAAAGATAGTAACGATTGGCTGAATGATCCGTATTTCTGAGGTTGTTAAATGTGACTGACATTCTGGATTGCTTTGAGGATAAATGAGGAAATTTGGATGTATGTTCTGATGTTGGCAGTGTGAACTTCTCCTATATTTCACCGTCAGTCAGCATAAAATGATGCTAGAATATGGAAGCTAAGATGTCAGAGCAAACAGCTGTGAAATAGAACCATCAGTCATGTCTGAAAAGAAAAATGTTGTCGTTGCATTCTGCAGAGTGGGAAAACAGGAAGCAATTGCAGTGAGAAGTATCTTAAACATATCACAGAATCATAGAATATTCTGAGTTGGAAGGAACCCACAAGGATCATTGAGTCCAACTCCAAAACACAACATTAATTTCTGGAAATATTTCTATTCATAGAATCATAGACTGGTTTGGGTTGGAAGGGACCTTGATAGATCATCTAGTTCCAACCCCCCTGCCATGACACTCTGCATAGAAAATGCAGAATATGAAGCAGCTCAGCACTTGACCCTCTTTCCAGCCTCTCAATTATTAGTATGAAAATACAGGAATGTTTGTTTTATTAATTTTCTTCCAGTTGGATATGTTGTCTTTGTTTCAATGGTAATTGGGCTGTTTTCTGCGTGGGAAATTATTCCTGAAAGAAGGCAGAAATACTAAGTAAAATTTGATGCTTCTTCAAATTTTTAAATTCCTTTGACAATTCTCAGCATATACATAGGTCTGATTTTTCTTGAAAGGTTAATAGCTCTGCAGAAGAGACATTGGTTTGGCACTGACTCAGTGAGACACATGCTGCCCACTGAGTCACCAGTACTGCTTTGTGCGATGGCTGGATTTGTTTTGGGTGGGGGATTTCCAATTACTGACCTAGCCCGGTCGTTATTAGGCCTGATAGGATCACAGCCCAGAGCAGCGAAGCTGCAGGTCGGATTTGTATCCTTTCTCCTTAGTAATGCGCTTGGGTGGGGTGGCAGAAGAACAAGCCTTTCTTGCAAGGAGTAATTGGATGTTTTACAATCAATACCTTAATTTAAGTAATATGTGTAATCATATTTTAAAGTGTGTGTAAATTTACTAGTGGTTTAGTGAATAGATCGTGTCTGTTTGGAACACAAGATCAAAGAGAATTTTTAAAACCCAATCTGACAATGCCAAGCATAAACAAATTATATAATTTCCCTTCCCCCCGCCACATATGTGGAAGGAGAGTGAAGGGAGGATGAAGAACATATGCATTAATATGCACATTCCTAGCATTTTTGATAACTTGTACAAGGGAAAGTAGTGAGGATGGGGGGAAGCTGGGAAAGCTGGGGTGACAGGAGCTTGACATGAAACAGGTTATTAAAGCAGCTGGGAATGTGGTGTACGCTAACTTGAAGAAGGAGAAGCTCTTCTGTGCTACAGTGAAAAAGGAAGCATTTTTGATTTGTATGCAGAATAATTTCTAGGCAGCTGCAAAGTCTGCAGTTCTACAGGGAGTCTCACAATCTTCAGGATGTTTCACTGGAAGTAAAACTCAGCAATAGCTGTGGCTTTCATGGTAGTGTGCATGGCATATCGTTGTTTACATGAGGCTTTATTTAAGTTTGGGACAGTCTAGATCGTTGCTAAACTCATTTGAAGTATTGTGCTTAAAGATTCGTTGTCAAAGAAGCTTCCCTACCTCCCTTTTAATTAGAACCTTTAGAAAGGTTTTTAGCCTATTTTCTGCTTAAATATTGCCCATTAGTGAACAATTCCCTCGTGTATGGAAGGGCCCCATTTCTTTTTTAGTTTCTCCTATATTTGTTTTCTTGGTTGTTATACGATAAGACCCTTAGCTAAAAACTGTTGCTTTGAAAGATCTTTACCTTTGTAACTTAATGTTACAGTACATTAAGTTCTGTAATTTCATGTAGAGTGCTGATAAACAAAAACCAGCAAACAACAAAAGACTTGAAATCCTTCTAAGGCTTTCTTCAAAAGCGGTTTTAACTCACTGTTTTAGCGTATTTTCTCATCTACATTAATGCTTTTTATGTGTCACAAACTGTCGTTGTCTCGAAATAGGAGTTGTTGAGAGTTGCTTGTGGGGAATAGTTGGTAATGGAGGGACAGAGGAACAGCTCTGAATAAAAGAGAATGATGCATTTTAGAAGAAGGAGGAAAAGCTTAGACAGTCGGTTGTTTGTTTTTCATGCAGGTGATACTTAAGATCTGCATAACTTGCCACAAACAGGTGATTTTTCCTTTTTTACATATTTAAACACAAAAGGGTTTGTTTCATGTTAATAAAAATCATTCCCATTCTTTACTAGTGCAGAACATTTCAATATCTCAGCTTTTTTTTCCAGAATGAAATTCATCTTTTGATTGGTCTTAGTTGTAATCAGTAATTTTGTCACATGTACAGGCCTTTTCTACAAACCCTGTTGTGTAGTCATGTTATTAAGGCTGTCATTATTTTGTAGTTCTGTGGAGTTTTATGTTCAAGAATATGCATTGAAATTGGAGCGTATTCATACCTGACTGTTTTTCCTGTGCTGCAGAACAGATTCAGCTGATGTTTGCTAGAATGAGGCAGAGATTAATTTGAAAAAAAAAAAAATTAGAGGGGAAATTGAAAAAAAAAAGTGCAAGGAGATGTTGTTTGTAGCCAGTTGTTTTGTGAAATTGAGTGCAGTGTGTACACAAGTAACTGTTGTCAGATAAAAGCATTTGACAAGAGTATACCAAACAGGGCTACTGAAAGTATCATCATAGGTGAAGAAACATGCACCCCAAAGGTTATGGCAAATACAGTTAATAAGGAATATCTTGTAAAAGGAAAAAAAAAAACAGTTAATGCATAACTTAGCTGCCCACGTTAACATTGTAGCATTGCTTCTAGTATTGACCAACACAGATGGGGGCACGCCAATGCAAGTAATTCTGTAAACTGGCTCCTTCAGGTAAGAAGACTGCAGTTTAGGAGCATGACATGTTACAAACACATGAATGCCAAGAGTAAGCTAAGGTTATGCTTAAAATGAGTTCTTTATCAAGACAGTTTCATGTAGTGTGGATAAGGATTCAAACATGAAAGCGTTATTGTCCGGTACTCTCTTAAAGTAAAAACAGCAAACATTTTAAAGAGAAAATACCTTGCTTTGAGGTTATTAGCCTTGTTTTTGCACCTCATCCAGTAAGTGGCAGAAATGAGTTAGTGTTTTGCAAGGCAATAAAAGCTTAACTTTCTCTTCTGTATGATGCTGCTTTATTGGATTAATGACAAGTTTTGTTATGAAGGACAAGGACTGACCCAGAAAATATCCTGTTTAGACCAGACCAAGAGACTTGTGCTGGTCCCCAGCTCCAATATTATGCGTACTGCTTCCTTATGCATAATCGGATTTTCCAGAAGTGCAATAAATCCGGATGAAAAGCAAGGGAGGAGGGGGGAGCTAGTTTTCTGTCTTTTTGTGTTTATAAGAAGTAAGACAGAAAGGGAAGTATACTCCTGTTCTTTTTGTAAATGTTTTTCCTCTTTTCGCTGAAGAAGACATCCACTTTGTTTTACTTTGCAGTTGTAGTTCTAGGCATTAGACATCCATACTGCCAACTGTAGTAATTCTGAGGTGGTGTAATTTCCTGCTAAGCTGCATATCTCCTTTGTTCAAGAGGTATGGTAAAAATTTGCTGTTGAATCTCAAATAGTTCTCCTACTTACCAGAGGGGAGCTTACAAGAAGAAGATTTCCTAAAGAAAAACATTTTTATTCAGCAGTTCTTTCCTATAAAATGGAAGATGTTTGATCTCAAGCCTTCTGCCTCTCCTCCAAGTCATGTGTGCAGCTTGTCTAGTAAAGATTTTTGCCTCTACGTGTGTATACAGGTTCTTGAGAGCTAAGTAAACTAAGCAGTAGTAGTACTGAACTAGTAGAATCCCAGGCATTTCAAAAACGTTGCAGGAAAGGGAAGTGAGAGGTACTGTTAGCCTTCTGAAATTAAAATGCCTTCTTCTCCAGATCAAGAAAAGCCCTTCAGTATGTGCTTGTTAGCTTAGAGAATGGTTCCCAAAACACTTGTGTGCCATTAGATTGACACACTTAAAAAAAACACAGAAGTGATGTCACCTCTATGTATCATATCTTAAAAATTATAAGGATAGCAATTTCACTTCACGCTGTTACTCTTCATTTATCCTAGAATAGGTTTTCTTATTTTCCCTTTCATAATGTGAATAAGAGGAACATGTAGATTGTTTCATAGGTGAATTTCATATGCAAGTAAATGAAAAAGTATCACAAATGTAGACAATATCATAAAACATGAACTGGATTCTCATTTGGACTTCATCTTTTCATACCAATTTATGCTTAAGGGGCTGAACAATCTGTGTATCTCACTCTTAGAAGGGGACAGTCTGACTTCCATTTGGAACTGTAGTTTGCTCTAGGTACACTGAAAAGTAGATTTCTTCATCGAAAACTAAAACATGATTGTGAAGAATTGTAACATAAATTTATTTCCCAGAAATACTGAGAAGTGTTTGAAGTTTTTTAAAAGATGTCTGAAGAAATAAAACAGAATAATAAACATAATAACATAGATAGTCCTAAAAGTAAATTTTTATCATGTTTTACATGATAAACAGTTTTATATGTTTAAAACTATTTTGTCTGCAACTAGTGATGAATAGATTCTGTCTTCAGAGATCGCAATACAATTTTATTTTTCAGGGTTATAATTTTGTTTGTAATTATATAACAAAATTAACTATTCCTCAAAATAATTGCCTGTTGAAATATATTGAAAATTTTTTCTTTTGTTTCTTTGATCCATTTCATGTAGGAAAAAAGGGAAAGGGAACGAAAGCTGAGCAAAGAAATGGCAGAAAAAGCCACAAGAGAACTAGAAAAAATGCAGTTACAAGAAAAGGCCGAAGTAAAGTATAAAGAGTGGTTAAAGAAGAAGAGAGCTGAAGAGTCAGAAAAGAAGAAGAGAGAGAAGGTATTAATTCATTATTTATTTCAATGGGATTATCTAACATATTAAATATATTGGTTGATTAAATTGGTTGGAATTTATCAGATGGAGTGTTGTATGTTAAGAACAGTTTCAAAAATTATATTGTTAGTGCATTGAAGATATTGAGGTATGGCCGGCAAGGCAAGATGCATATTAAACATGTATTTGTTATTAGTCTTTGTTGCAAAGCCAAGCAAATCCACTGCAATTGTGATGTGATAAGGGAAACAGAAATACAAACCACAGACTGTATCTTTATTACTTAGCCCAGGCAGAAAATAAGCAGAATTCTGGGCGTTTTGCTCCCAGCACTGCTATTATGTTGCACATGTTTCTTGCATCATCATACTTGCAAGTATGTCAAATTAGAAGCATTTTTCTTTCTATCTGTCTGTACCAATCTGATGCTAGGAGTCCTAATTTTAATGTTACTTCAGATTGAATAATTAATCAGCTATTTATTTTAATAGTGAGCTTCAGAAGACCTCTAACTTGTAGTAAGCTTCCTGAAATACAGACTTTGAAGTCCTAAAGCAAATTATAATAAGGCTGCGTTTTCAGAAATCATCCAGAATTCCTTTGATGTATCACATATTGGTAATGATTGTGCCTGAAAGCCATAAAATGGGCAACTAGATCTCTTATGCATAAAGTTAACTGATTGTAATTAAATTTAATAAATGTTACAGTACTATTTTTCAATGGAATATGTGATATTATAGGAGTATTGCACTACTGTTAAGTGTTGGGGGGGATTGCGGTCAGAAGAATTTATCTATGTTCCCCCTGTAATTACAGCAGTTGTTCGTAAAGTGCAAAAAACATTTGTAAGTATTTCTCAAATGTATATAGTAATTTCTTTGGACTATCTTTAAAATACCTTAAATTGTATCAGATGAATTTTAAGGTCTTGATGACCTTAATTTTGCGGATTTTCCGAATTTCTCAGATAACTAAAACACACTTAAATGTTCTGTACTGATTGTGTTTATTTCCTGCTGAACAAACCGATTCTGTGTCTCTGCTGAACCTCTAAAACATATAGCACGAGGAACTTGAAACCCAAGAAATGGAAGTCTTTATATTTAAACCGACGCATATTCTTTTAGTCCCGTCTCCATTATGTAGGTTCTTATAAGCCATGTTCACAATATCAATTAAACTTGGTTTAAATCCAAATGCCATGCCTACACATACTGTTTTTACTCTCAGTCGTGATTAATCATTCCCCAAACCTGCTGCAGCCTTGGAGGCAACCCAGTCTTGGCTGATTTAGAACTCTATGAATATGGGTAAATGAGAACAGTGAATGGCTGTCCCATATGCAATAGCTTCTTCAGGGTAACTGCAGCACAGTAGGCTGTTGTCACCTGCCTATTACATTCAGTATATTTTCTACA
This sequence comes from Chauna torquata, assembly GCA_013399475.1. Taxonomy (NCBI): domain Eukaryota; kingdom Metazoa; phylum Chordata; class Aves; order Anseriformes; family Anhimidae; genus Chauna; species Chauna torquata. The sequence goes on from VXAL01016910.1 coordinate 183,387, forward strand.
TGTTGTCTTCCAAAAGAGTTCTGCAAGCTTTTTCTCAGACAAACACCAGATTAGTGGGGGGGGAGGGTGTGATTGTTATTTCTTTGAGACTTAAAGGAAAAAAATGTGACTTTTCTATTGTCAGGAAAATGTATTCGTATTTGAAAACATATTTGAAATATGTTCAGCAGTCTGGGAATCTGCAAAAAATTTGTCATTTTTTGTATATTGTACACGGCTTTGTCTGTAGGAATCTTAGTAGTTTTTTAAATTATTTTTAGGAAAAAGAAAAAGAAAAGGAAGCTGAGCTGCAGGAGAAGAAAGAAAGATCAGAGAAGGTCTTTAAGGAATGGCTACATAACGCTAGAAATAAACCGCGCCCTGTTTTAAATGGTTATGGCTTTCCACATGGGAAGTCTATAGGTATGTACTCCTATTACATCTGTAGTGACTTAGGTTTTGTGGTTCCTTCCCGCTAATCTTTTAACATAAAATGAAGCCTGTTTAAGATTTTCATCCAGTCTCTAGTTTTGACACACAGGAATGAATATCCTATACGGTATAAGTTAGAGAAACTTTTACTGTCAGACATTTATACATTTTTCATAGCCATTTATGTTATTTGGGAGGAAAAGAATGTTACTTGAGAGAAGAATAATGTGGTATCCAAATTATAATTGATTTTGATCTCATTATGTTCCTTATCAGACATAAGTCTTATGCAGTCATAGGTCATAGCCAACATGGGTTCATGAGGGGCAGGTCCTGTTTAACAAATTTGATTTCATTTTATTATAAGATCACCCATCTAGTCGATCAAGGGAAGCCAGTCGATGTAATCTTTTTGGATTTTAGTAAAGCTTTTGACATGGTTTCTCATAGGATCCTGCTGGACAAATTGTCCAGCATACAGCTAGATAAAAACATAATACGATGAGTGAACAATTGGCTGACGGGTAGGGCTCAAAGGGTTGTGGTAAATGGGGTTACATCGGGCTGGTGGCCAGTCACCACTAGGGTCCCCCAGGGCTCCATTTTAGGGCCAGTTCTTTTCAATGTTTTCATAAATGATTTGGATGTAGGACTAGAAGGTGTTTTGAGTAAGTTTGCTGATGATACTAAACTGGGAGGAGCTGTTGACTCTATCGAGGGTGGAAAGGCCTTGCAGAGAGATCTGGACAAACTGGAGAGCTGGGCAATCACCAACCGTATGAAGTTTAACGAGAGCAAGTGCCAGGTCCTGCACCTGGGAAGGGACAACCCTGGCTACACGTACAGACTGGGGGATGAGAGGCTGGAGAGCAGCCCCACAGAAAGGGATCTGGGGGTTTCGGTAGATACCAAGTTGAATATGAGCCAGCAGCGTGCCCTGGCAGCCCGGAGGGCTGACTGTATCCTGGGGTGCATCAAGCACGGCATTGCTAGTCGGTCGAGGGAGGTGATTGTCCCGCTCTACTCTGCGCTGGTGCGGCCTCACCTCGAGTACTGTGTGCAGTTTGGGGCGCCACAGTACAAAAAGGACGTGAAACTATTGGAGAGTGTCCAGAGACGGGCTACAAGGATGGTGAAGGGCCTAGAGGGGAAGATATAAGAGGAGGGGCTGAGGTCACTTGGTTTGTTCAGCCTGGAAAAGAGGAGGCTGAGAGGAGACCTCATCGCGGTCTACAGCTTCCTCATGAGGGGGAGCAGAGGGGCAGGCATTGATCCCTTCTCTCTGGTGACCAGCGATAGGACCCGAGGGAATGGTGTCAAGCTGCGACAGGGGAGGTTCAGGTTCTTCACTGAGAGGGTGGTTGCGCACTGGAACAGGCTCCCCAGGGACGTAGTCATGGCACCAAGCCTGTTGGAGTTTAAGAAGCATTTAGACCGTGCTCTCAGTCACATGGTCTGAATTTTTGGGTAGACCTGTGTGGAGACAGGAGTTGGACTGATGATCCTTGTGGGTCCCTTCCAACTCAGAACATTCTATGATTCTATAAGAATCACCAGAGCCAATTATTGGTTCCTGTGAAGCATATCAGCTGTGTTAACATCCTTGTAAAGAAGAAGGTGTGTGCCTTCTTATTGCACCAGAATCTATGTTAGAAAAGAGGCGTTTTTTGAGATGCAAAGATTAATAAAAGCCTAGCAGAAGTCCTGTCTGAAAAAGGAGAATCGAATCATCCTCTATTCTGAGCTACAGTTTCCTTTCCATTTAGCTTTGCAATTACATCACACCTTCTTGGGTCTGTGGTCCTATTCTTTTTTCGTTTTAAGGGAAAGAGAATGCTGATGTTAGCGTGGAGTTTTGAGAGTCTCACTTTATTTTTGCCTTTTCTTTGTAATCTCATAAGGTACAAAAGCTGAAGAGCAGTAAGAAATAGTATTGCATGTTATGTTTGAGTACTTAATTAAATTTCCTTTAAAAAAAACAAACTATACTTTCATCTTTATTTTTTCATAAAATTAAAATCATCGTTATTATTTGAATTTATAACAGAAATATTCTAGGACCTAAATCCCAGACTTCGAATGTTTAAGCAAATCTATGTAGCAGATGAACAACCAGTTGCTCTTTTGCTTACATCTGTTTATAGATGGTGATACACTTTGCTTTTATGTTTTGTTTTAGAACCTCATTACTTCCTGACAGCTGCAATTACTTGTTTAAGTGATTTTAAAAAAAAAAAAATTCTATACTTAGTTGTGTTCATGCAACAGAATATATCATAGACTTCATTTCACGCAACCTCATGATATGTGCTTTGGAATTTCACTACAGACACGCATAACTGATAGAGCAATATGTTCCTTCTTCAGTTGCATTTTAGGCTTTCTAGTACTGCGTTATGGCCCTTAGGTTAGTAATTGCAGATAATTAATGTAATTATGGAAAACCAATGTATTTTTCTCCTCAGTAAAATGAAGAATAGCAGTTGAGCAAACATAGAAAAATATGTGAATTTTACATACAAGGTGACAGGAAGTAATATTTATAAATACTTTGAAATAATGCAAAGTAGCCAATTCATATACGTTCACATCTTTTAAGTATACAAAAGGCTGAGCATTCTGAATCTTGCATAGAATTTAACCTGCATTTTTATTTTTATTTTATTTTAAATACAGATGAGGAATATGCCAGTCATTGGTAAAATGAAGGTGGAATATTTCTCTTTGAATCATTGGAATTGTGTGATGTGCCTTTACTGTCTTCCTCTGAAGATGCTGTTGTGTCTTTGTTAGTCCAGATGATTATTAGAACTGCTTGCATGATAAAGCTTGTAGTGTAAATGCTCCTTTTTAGTTTTGTGAATTTTGTTAATGTTTTAGGGCGTCCTGTTGGAAATTCATATCCAGCTCCAGCATATTGGAACCCCATTCCTTGGAAACCAGTACATGTGCCTCCTCCTAAGGATGACAGTGTTCTTACCATGAGTAACAGTAAGAGACCTGTATCTTGTCAGTCACGTAAGTCTTCACTTACAGTAATTTATAAGCCCAAGAACAACCTTTGTGTTGGCTCCTTGCATAGAAAGCAGTTATAGTACAGAAAGCAAAATCATTCTTACAAGCTTGAGTGAACTGGGCCATAAATATGAAGTTAAATGTACAAACCTGTGTGCTTTTTTTTTTTTGTGAACAGGTTTTTTATTTATGGGTAACTGACCAATGACCTTATTATTCAAGGACTCTTATATGTTGAATTTCAGTTGTTGTTTTTTAAAAGAAGTCACATATAGCCAATTTTAATGGCACTGTACCACAATACCAATAAAATATACAGGATTGTTTGTTTCTTTCCTCATTTTTTGTTGTTGAAAGAGTTATTTTGTGCGTATGATTATTCTTTTGGGTAACAGTATTACTGGATTATTTTAAAGATGCTGATTATAACAGGCTTTAAAACAATTCTTGGCTTAATAGGGAAGAAACTCAAGGCCTGTGTGCAGCTGCAGGGCTGTGATGTCATTGGGATCACAGAGATGTAGTCGAATAGCTTACATCACTGGAGCACTGCAGTGGATGGACACAGGCCCTTTAGGAAGAAAAGGCTGAGATGGCAAGGAGGAGAGAGCAGCAGCAATGCATGAAGTTTTACCTGAGGACTGATGATTAGCCAGATGAGACCTTATGAATTAGGATTAAAGGGCGACCGAGGTGAGTGATGCTGTGGTGGGCATCTGCTGCAGACCACCTGATCAGGAAGAAGTATGCGAGACACTCTTCAGACAGTTGGAAGAAGCCTTATGCTTGCAGGCCGTGGTCTCACAGGGAGATGTGAACCAGCTTGAAGTCTGCTGGAAGGGCAATACAGCAGAGTACAAGCAGTCAAGGGAGTTTCTGGAGTGTGTTGATAACTTCCTGACCCAGCTGATAGAGGAGCTGAAAAGGGGAGGCTCTCCTAGAAGAGTCTAGGTTGGAAGGGATCTCCTGAGTTCACCTGATCAAGCCCTCTGTTGAAAATAGCCTTAGAATGCATTATCAGGGGTCCTGTCAATCTGAATCTTGAATATTTTCGGTGAGGAAGATTCCACCACTTCTCTGGGCAATTTTTTCCTAAGGTTTAATTGTTCTCATGGTGATGATTTTTTTTCATATATACAGGTGGAATTTCTTCTGGAGCAACTTACGCCTATTGACTCTCTCTGTCACCATGCATCCTGGTGAAGAGACTACCTGTCATCTCCATAGCTAACTTCTAGATATTGGAAGACTGTGATTAAATCCTCACTGAGCCTTTTCTTTAGGCTGAGTAAACATGGTTTCTTCAACTGTTCATATGTCACTTTCCAAATCTCTAATTACCATACCTGAAACAATTGGGAAGGAAGAAAGTGCAGGAATTGCTATAGTGTTTATACTGTTGCTATAGGTTTTTCTGTATGGCAGAAGGATTTGAAAACTTTATTGTTTTTTAACCCTATCTTAATTTCTGATGTATTTGTCTTTGTGTCAGAGGTGACAGGAGTTTATGACAATGGCATTCCACAGAGGCAACACGTTCTGTTGATGCATCAAGTCTTTTGATCCCCTGGTTGCTTTCATATGCGTAGGCTCAGAACATCTGCACAGTAATTGTGTTTTTTCAGACTACCTGATAGAAACATCAAAAGCACCAAAAACTTCTGTCTTTTTGACCTATAGCATCCACTTTGGAGAAGTTTTAAGTAAAATTTAGCAGGGAAGTAAAAGATCTATTTAGAAAACAAAAAATATTGTTTGGGTTTTGCAAACTTTTCAGCACAGATAGGATAGGGATAAGGATAGGGACAGGACATCCTCTATCACTGAAGTCATTACTGATGGTGTGTAATTTACAGGGTGTGTTCTGCCTCCTGTGAGGAACCTTATATGAAATAAAGGAAGCTGCTGTTAGTAGAGAGATTTATGTGGTGTAGGTATGAGGCAATGTACATAGACTTAAAGGCGTAATCAAACTACTGTTCAACAAGCAGAGAATGAAGTGCGGGGTCTGATGAACTTACAGTTTCAGCCATTAAGTTGTTTTTACCCTTATCTTTGACAGGGGAAAAAAAACAAAAACCACCAAACCTGTTGTACTTAACTGTTAACATTCTGTCCTTATCTTTTTATGAAATGCAAGTGCTTTTTTATTTGATTGTGCTGAGTTTTACTAAACAATTTACTGACAATTAAACATTCCATAACTGGACAGTTACATTACAAATTGTGGCTAATCAAACCTGACCGTTGTATTTTTTAAATGTCACTGTCCTCCTGGAAGAGGGTGCATATACTTAAAAGCACATGGGTCATGACATACCCATTTTGATAACTGCATATCTAAATAGGCAATGAGAGCCTCTCTAAGAAGTGTTTCTTACTGGGTCTCTGAACTTGGCCTCAGTGTTAAGTCATCTGTATTACTGAGAAGAATAATCTGTTAACATGTAGCATTAACTACATGATGCAGTTCTGAGAGATGGCTTACCAAGGTGCAGGCAAGCTTCAAGTAGTCAGAGATGTGGCTTAGAGTGCATTTCTTCTTATATAGAGAAAGCTGTTATTTACCATGAAGGAGATGGAGGTTTTGTTGCCAGCAAACCTGATTCACCACTGGTAAAACTCATACTATGCTCAAGAGACCTGTATCAGAGAGTTGTAACCACTTCCATGTGGACCTGCATATTTTTAACACTATCCCATATATATACATATACATATGAATATATACATCAGTTTATCGCATACTGTGGGTGCACAGGCTGATCTGGTGCATTTCACTTCTACTGTCTTCTAGGATGTTTAGGCTCCACAGTGTCCATGATGGGTCTGTTCTTTTTCTGCTGTAACAATGTGTAAATAGTGCAAAACCTGAATATGTAATATACAACGTGGGTGATCATTGTATTAGTTAATGAATGTCTGCTAAGAGTACATGAATTTCTGCAGCCTAATATTTGTTGTAGGGCATAGAGAGTAAAAAAAAAAAAGTCTTCGTATGCTGTATTTATTTACCAGTTTATTTTCCTGTTTATTCTAACATGCAAGTGAAACAAAGACACCTAATACAGCTGTCATGAACGGCAATAAAAACTCCTAGTAAGGTCACTGCCATGACTTCCTACAGCGTTCTCTTAATGTTGTTTATAGGTTATTTCCATATTCTTAAGTTTATAAAGCTGTTGGCTCACTGCAGGTTGGTTTTTCTAAAGGCAGAAAATAAGTTTAATTGTACATGCACTGTTCTATGTATTTGTTATTAATTTGACTATAAACACTTAGGAGAAATTTGGACTCCACAAAACGTGTGGAGTGTCAAACTCTGTTTCTGTTAAATGGGAATATATGGACTTCACAGAAGAAGTCTGCGTATTATCATTGAGATGAAGAACTCTGTGTCCAGCTTTTTCTGTAAGGAGTCCATGATGAATTGGTTATGAAACCAGTGGATTACCGTATTAGTTGTCAATCTCTCCAGTGGATGTTACCTTGTGGAGATGTCTTATGTAAGTAAGAAGTTTGACAATTGTGTAAGCTACCAGACGCTCATCAGCGTTTAGATGAAGGGACAGCATTATACCATAAAGTAAATGATGAATTTTGGCTTAACCTATGGAGATTTCTTAGGACTCTGATTTAGTTGAACAGGAGCCCTATGCTGTCATGTTTGTATTTTCTGTGATAGTTTTTCTGAAATAGCAAGTGGCCACCAGCAAGGTGTTTTGACCTAGATACCTGAGTATATATTTACAACTTTGCGTCTATACAATATAAATGCTGTAACAAATAAGCGTTACGGCATTTGTTTGACGTAAAGTAGCCTATCATATGAAGATAGGCATTGATAGCATTTGTATTAACAGAGTATGAAAGAATCTGTGGCTCAATTCTGCTGTAACACATAATTGACAAGATTTCTGTTGGCCTAAATAGTGACAAATGGCAACTTACTAGAGGTTCCTATGCAAAAATAAATAGAGTGGTTCTTCAGGATTTCATGTCTGCACCCAGGTGGAAGGGCTAAATAAATCTTAAGTGCATATTTGGTTCAGGAATATGTCAGTAAATGTTGAAGTCTAGTAGCTTTCTTTCAGATGCCCCAGCCAGAATAATTAGGCTGAGTACTTACTGGAATTCTGGTTTAAAGATTTTTAGAAGATACTAATAAATATCAAAAGCTATTATTCCTTTTCTCTTCCAACCGTAGATGGCATTATTTTTCCTCCATCAAATTTTCTGTGGAAAGGTTTATCCCGTCTTCAGAATCAGAAAATGTTTCGGTTGGAGAGAGACAGCTTTAAATGGACTTATAACCACCTAAAATAGCAACTTTAAAATGAGGTCCTTGTTGTACCTTATCTATAGCATCGTACATGCTGTTCTGTCCTAACTAGTTTACAAATAAGGTTAAGGCAAAATAGCTCATGAGTGTACATATTGGCTCTGAATCAATCAACATATTGTTTTTGCTGAGCAAAGAAGCGAAGTGTTTGGATTTTTTCCAACAGGATATCAACCACAAAATAAAACATTCTGGCGTCATAGCCTAATTTGAGATTATATGCTACAGAAAGCTGTAAGTTCATGTTGTTTTGGCAGGTAATTAATTTACACCATTTTTTTCTCAGATGCTAGAAAGATAAAATCTTAACCCTTTTGTAGCTTTAAACAGCATTCTGTACTCTCAGATTCTCTCCTGGATTTCTCTGTTAATGAAATTTCACAGTAGATCAAATTGCAGAATCTGGAATTACTAGAAACAATCCAAGATCTTGCATCTTGATATCTATGCTACTAAAGTAATACAAGACTGAAGTTCAGCTTGTTTTCATCCCCTTGTTTTTGTGGAACTTTTGGTTCCAAGAATTCACAGACCACTTCCAAATCTTGGCTGCGGCATCCTTCTAGGATGCACAGCCTTTCCTCCTCTCTCTCTGTCAGTCATAAATAGACTGCCACATTGAGCCTTACTGTGAAGGATTATATCTCCTATGAGCCTTTGCTGTTTTTGAAAATTACTGTGTAAGTGCTCCCTAAAACAGCATGACTTTCAGTAATTGTCATTGGATCTGCACTGATGTTTCAGGGTTGAAAGTTTATGAGCAGTAAAGTGAATAAAAAGAAATCAGAGAAGCAAATATGATTAGTAAGAGGTCACTATTATTGTAGGCAGCATTGCATTCTTAGGAAGTAGTCATGTTAATGTAACATAATACAGCTTCACTGTTGGAAGTTTTGTTACTGATTGTGGTGTGGAGCCAGTTTCATCTGAACCAAATAATGCATCAGATTCTAATAATGCCCTTGGCAGTATAATGTTTAATTGTAAAATTAATTTCTTAATTTGCTGTTTTGAAAACCAGATTGAAGAGCAGTCAGTTGTCCTGATGTCATTTTCACTGTGAGATTTTTGTGAGTAAATATGGAAGATTCTGTACTTTATTATTGTGGTCAAAAGGTGAGTGTTCCAGACTACTGTCCCCTGGGCAACACAATGAACTTTGTTTAAACTCAGTAATGAAAAGGAAATCTGAGCACCCTGATCTAGTAAAGCTTATAAACACTTGATTAACTTGAAATGTGCTAGAGAGATCCTTGATAAAGCAGGGCTAAAGCTGTCATGCTTTCCTGGATTTGAGGCCTAAGACCTAAGGCCTATTCAGTTAGCATAGGCTCCCTTTCATATATAAAGTTTTTACACAAGTAACTCATTTTACAATGACATATTAGACAGTCTTCCATAACTATAGTTACGTGCATAAAATTTTGCAAAAATGAGAGTTTTTCTTAACTTCTGGACTTAATTGTTTGCTTGGTCTAACTTAGTGAATCAAGCAGAGATTGCAAATATTTAATTCACAAAGTTCCATTTAGGGAAAATTAGCGGGATGGGTGATTCAAAAAGTGAGATATTTCTAGCTCTTACACTCAAAATCTACTGAACTATGCAGTGGCTAGATTTGATGGTAGATTCGATTATGATAATGATACTGTTACAAAGAACTCAGACTTTGATTTCTTTTACTGAAGTCACAACTGCAATGATTTCAATATTACTAGCACTAAACATGGTCAGCAGTTAACCCAGCCAGAAAAATATTGTAATAGGTGCTTTTGCGTATAGGTTCGGTGGAAGATGGGTCTTTGACTTTCACAGGTTATTCATTTAAACAATGCAGGGTAATGTGTTTTGGGATTAAGGCAGCAAGTTTTTAATAAGTAATGCAGCAGTGTCAAAATGTTATAAGATGCTAGAATGTTTTCTCTATAGCTTGAGTCTGACGCCCCTTTGCACTTGTATGTCCGTACAGATGCTGAGGCAGAACGTTATCTATACATTGTTGTACTTCAGCAATGGCACCCAACCCTCAGCACTCCCTTGAAAGAAAACAGGAGGGAGAACTTAGTGTGGCGTTCTTTCTGTACGTTTGTGGAGCTATCAGTTTCAGAGTTTGAGTGGGCTGGTAGAGAAGGTACTTGGTGTTGGACTTGACTGCAAGACTTGGACTTAACCTGTGGGTTATATATGCAGGCTGGCAGGAGGGCATTTTGATTGANAGTATGGCACAATAAAGTTCTTAAAAAAAGAAAAAAAAAAACACTTTTATTTATATAGTCCTGCCATGTATGGTTGTGCAGGTCTGATATCTGTAACTCCTTTTAGTTAAGAAGATGGTTGATCTAGTGTTGAACATTAAAGCATTTGGCTAGCACTTGTCTATAGTGTTCCAGGCTATTACAGCTCACATAAACTATATGAAACTTCCTAGTTTTCCTGTGTGTACTTCAAGCTCAAATGGCTTTCCAAAACTTAGTACTATTTCTTGCTCTCCTCAGGGCGGAAAACAGCAGGGTAAGTCTGTTTAATGGTACTAAAATTCTTGGTGTAGGTGAAGTGGGTAATATAACCCGAACAAATTCAGCAAGGGAGGTATTCTCATACTGGTTTAATCTGCTAGTAATACAAAAGATACAGGAACCATAGTTCGGAGAAACTCTAGGATCCAGCTACCACCAGTGTTTTTTCTTTTTCTTTTTTTCTTCTTTAGGTTGAAATTATTGAACTACTTACAAAGTCCATGCTTAAACACTGACCATGGATCTATTTTTACTTCCATATTGGTTAAGCTGAACAGTTGATAATTGGTAAGATTTTATGTGATTTCCTGAATGCAGTGGATGTGCTGGTCATATTTCAAGAGATTCCAATACAAATAAATCTTTTGGGAAAAAAAAAACCAAAACCTTCCTACTTGTTTGTTATTTCAGGTGGTCTGGGTGTGTTGCTTATACATAAAATTGTTAGGGTTCTTCTAAGACTGCTTCAGAGGCATAAGGTTTCAGGATTAAAATGTTTGAATGGGACTAAGGGGACTAAGCTTAAACATTACACCTTTTAAAACTGTTGAAAAGTGGGATCACACCTTCAAATTTACCCATAAACCTTTGATACTTTTAAAACATAATCTTGTATAACAGTTCAAATGTTTGATGTAGTCAGTTAAAATATTAATCTATTTCATGCCTAGTTCTACATTTGAATGGTGATTTATCATTAATTTACTGTCTTTACTAACAAACTTACAGCATTTGATCTCCCTCAGATATTGCTGTTGAAACTTGTTTGTTTGTTTTGTTTTTTATAAAATAACTTACAAGTAATAGTAATTCTAGAGCCACTGGCGTAGAAGATAAGACAAGTGAGTTTCAGTCTCTGATCCATGAGCTTTTACTTACATATGCAAACTGAAATACTTCCAACAGAAGGGATGAAACATCTCCAGGTAATATATTCTCATTTGGTCACTAGGTCACTCAGCTGAATATACACGGGAGAAATGAATGGAAATCACTCTTGGTAAGTGTTGACTATTGGGAAGTAATGTGTTTTGATTTTTTTTTCAGAAGTGTTATGAAAAATCTTTTAATCATCCTATGTTCAATTTATAGTAGCCAATACAAGCTGTTTTATGTCAAAAGTTTGATGTTGAGTGAACAAAATTTATGCTTTTAATCTTGATAAGTACATTTTTAGCTAGGGTTTAGATGCAGTTTGAATGATACCTTGGGGAGAGGTTTGGAGTGGGAAGATGTATTTCCTTTACTGATGCTAAAAGCCTAATTATTACAATTCTGTTCCTTAGCATCTATGTTACAGTTAAGGTTTTGCTGCATACAGCTGGTTGGCAGAATAGATATGTATGGATGGTGATTCATGTTTGTGCACTGCAAATTTTATTTCCGTGTGTGATCAACAGAGAGGCTAGCTGGGGAGAGATACAGGATTACTTAGCATTTTGACTTTATTTGTAATGCAAGTATTGCAATAGTGTGCTACTGTTTCCTTTTAATTTTGCACATATTCAATGGTAAGTTATATCGAAGTCGTCTATAATAAGGGTTTGCAATCTAGATTTTCCAGACAAAATCACCAGTAAACAAAAGACACACCTCACAAGATCGTATCATTG
>VXAL01016910.1:205949-312683 GCA_013399475.1 Chauna torquata
ATGGCAAATTGCACAGTTTTGCTATCTTTTACCTATTGACTCGCCCACCTCTGCCAGGATCTTTGGTAGCTTAAACTGCAAGAGATCTGTAGGCATGGATATGCAGATATGTATGTACTCAAGACCTAGAAGGAAGGATAGTTAAAATTATGTTATAGTTCTTCAGTGATTTTCTCTTTATTCGTATGAAACTTTGTTAATGAAGAAAAAATATGCGTAAAAAGGGAGTCTTGTCTGTGTTCCTAGCAGCAGGACTCTCAACTAGAGCGAGACCAGGATTTCATTTTATAAGNTGAAAAAGTTTTATTGCTTTCAGCTGTAAGCCTCATTCAGCTAGCACAAGACCCTGCAATTTTCTTAAAGTTTTTCCCTTTTATTTATACTGCCAAGGCTTCAGCAACTGTCTAGATGTCTTTTTTGATGCATCTGTCCTTCTTCTCCGCACTTTTTCCTTTTCTGCTGTCACAGTTGCACATTCTCTGTTTAAAAACATTACCCAGGAAACACCTCTGTTCCTGAGCAAACCTGTATATGCTTTTTTTGGGGTGTTGGTGACATGTCTGTGGTTTGGTTTTGAGTCTCTGGCCGTCTCGCACATTTCAACTGCATAGAGGGTAGTTTTTGCACTCATAGTTTGTACAGATTTAACTCGTCTTATAACAATACCATTTACTGAACATCCTGACTGACTATATATGTAACTTGGATAGCAGTGGCTGTTATCCTGACACTGCCATAGTTTTGTTGTTTGAAGTTACTGTTCATTGAAGTATTGTTTCTTTATCTTTACAAAGATTACTGTTTCCTGTCAGTAAGTATCCTGATGGCATTATGGTCTGAACACCTCAGATATATACAAAGGGATATACATTTATCTTTGTCAGCAGCAACATAATCTGCATTTTAGATTACTGGGATCACACACACACAGTTTCTATGGGTCTGATCCAAGTGTAATTGATAGATGTATCACTAGAGTTAAGGGCTGGTTGCATGTCTGTACAGGCTGGTAATGAACCCTGTAAGAAACTTGTTGAAGCTGTGTTGCCTGTGAACTTTTATTTAAAGCTTTAGAATTACTAGATTTGGGCCCACCGAATAACCCCGTATTTAGAGCAGAAAATCTGCTAGAACACCTGCCTTTTCTTGAGGTGGAAATGTGATAGAAGAGGGAACGTCTGCTGTCTTTGAAACTGCCTGCTGAACTGTTTTTGACCATATAAGCTAATAAAGTTCAATTGTGACCTTGTTTAAGCTTATCCAAAAGTGAAGTCATTCCTGGCATCTAAAGCAAGTCCTTGAAGCTTTAAAATCATGGCTCTATAAACTATGTTCTTCTGCATTACAAATAAACTATTAGTATGCACCATTTAAGACATGAGTATGGGCTGTTTTGCTTCAACCCATATGCACAGTTCAGAAGGTCAGGCATTACCACAGCATCTCTCCTGTTATTTTAGGGCTCTTATGTGTTATGGTTGGCCCTGATCACATGGCATTTGGTTTCAGTTATTTTTCCATGGGTTTGGTTGGCTTTTAAGAATAGACACATTTCAAGAAAAATCCAACAAGTTGTAAAGTTCACAAAGGCTGAGGACTGTGATCACTTTTAGACTTTAGCAGCTGAAAGGAGATAAGCATCTTATTTTGAGAACTGTGACTGTTTAATCTAAATATAGTGAGTCTAAGTTATGGGTAATGGAGAAAGCAAAATTTGTTGTGGATTATGGGGTGGGGAGAGGCAAAAAGAAAATAGACGCAGTATTGTAGTAGCTGTGGATTGCTTTCTTACTTGCACCAATTGTTGCTAAATTACTGTAAATATAGAGGCAAGCAGATGCAAAAGTGGAGAAACAGTGCTCTTTGTTGCAGTAAAGTCCAATAATTAGTTTGATAAATCATACAAGGGGTGGAAAAGGGATTCCCTTCTGGTCAAAATGCTGACCCTTTGATCCCAGCTGTGGCTCATCATTTAAATTGGTGTTTTTCTTGTTGCTGTGGTTTTTACTGTAAGATGTTGTTTTTAACCTCTGTGTAAAGACCTATACAGCAAATGTAGGCACCCTTTGTTTAAAGAGTGCCTGAGGGGTAGAGTAAAAATTCCAAGGACTACATTTCAAAATGTATGTGGCTGTTTAAATGATCAAATTCTACTAGTATTAAAAGGAGTGTGTCTCCTCTGTTGTCTCAGTATGGAAAACTTGCCTCAGGGCTTATAGACTTGCTGTCTAAATGATGTGGTAAGATTTTCAAAACCGGGAACTGCTTAACACTTTAGAAAATGTTTGCCTCAGACTCATTCCTAAGAATGCTTCTGAATATTGAATGAAATAAATTAATGCCAGCATGAAAGAAGTGCATTTTGTGTAGTTGTGGATTGGTAGAGACTAGCGGCTTATGTAGAAATACTAGAAGGCAAGGGAGACCTGAAGGAATGTGTATTTAGGTCTTTTCGGTCATAAAGAGGAGTATTATATACACATAAATCCAGAGAACACACAACTTTACAAGGAACTTTTGGATGTGGAATCCTGAAAGACTAGTGAACATGGCAGGGTTTATTTAATCTGTTCAGACTTGCAAACAATCTGCTATCAACAGAAGTTTGATGCTGCAGCCCTAACAGGACTGTGCCTAGAGATCAATGAAAAACCAGAAAACCTTAATAGAAACTACAGATTAAGATCAGAGGAAGGATCTATGTCTCTCACTGTTGAGATGTAGACCTGTGAGAGTATTTATGGCTCATACTGACACTAAGTGTGCATTCTTAACTTATTTTGACTGTTTTATTGTAATCAATTTTGTTTAAATACGTGACAATATCAAGACTTTTTTTCTTTTTTTTTCAAATTTCAGGTCTTTTGTCATTGTTATTCTAATCCAAATTAAAACTTGATTCACGACTGCACTCTTTCTGTAATGTGTGAACTCTTCCGAGTGTGTGAAGACTGAGGTTTACAATACTAGTGATGCAACATCTTTTTGAAGACATCTTATGTTGTCCATCTTTTTTCCAGGCACTTGTCTTAAAATAGGTGAAGTATCCGTAATATAACTTCTGTTCTAGAGAAAAGCACAACGGAGATGAAATAATTTGTCTAATGAAACATTTCTGGCTTCCCTCATTGCAGTATCAGACTGCAATGAGAGATTTAAAAGTTCATATTCTGGTGGAATACAGAGACATATTCTTACTTTCTGCTGAAATTAAAAACAACTTTGATGTGTTTCTTAGCGATTTAAGGAAAACATATATTATACTAGGTCTATACAAGAAAGGCAAATGGTTAAGACCACTACCTGCTTTTGCTTACTGGTGAAAGGTCACATATGTCATGGATAGAAGAGATGATCTGTAACACCTGTGTGAAGTTGCGAGGTTCACTATACTTTGAATGAAGGATCCTGTTAAAATTAACCTTTCTGCTTTTTAAAATCCTCATGGATATTTTCCAGTTAACTTTGTGCATATCATATGCCTGCTGTTACTTAGTATACTTCTCAGCCCTGCTATCTTGGAAACATTTACCTTTTTACTTGTATCATTGGAGAGAGAATACATCATGAATGCATTTGTAAGTCATATGGATCCTTACCAGTTTACCACACATTAATTGTCAAATCGGCATAAGCTACATATGTGTAAGTACCAATTTACAGTGTACTATCACAGTATAAAAATGTCAATTATTTGAAGTATAGATAGTGTCTTGTCACTGTGTGTGCAAGTCCCTGTTATCTGGAATACTTTGCTTGATTTTAAGCCATTTCTGAGAGAAAATGAACTTCTGATGTTTGTCACTTTTGTGCTTTACAAGTTTCTCTTCATCTGCTGCTGATATTCTTTAACGTTGTGAAATATGCTGTTGAGCAGCCTGAAGTATAGTTTGAATGAAAAATGTTGTCCCCAGGCAATGTTTATTATGCACATTCTAGGAGTGTGACGAGACCTAGATAATCTCTCAGTTCTGCTCACAGATAACTGGACCATCAGAGGAATCACCATCACAGGAAATTATTCAGTGAGAATCACAATTGTGTTGGATAGTTTAGTAGACTAACAGGACCTAATATTCTATGGCACTGAAGGAGTACTGCCATAAAACCAAATGCACCATTATATAGTGAACTGTAGCTGCACTATTTGAATAATGCTGGTTAACTCTACAGTGAAGTGAGGATTAAAAAAATATTTTTTATTTCTGAATAGTGTTGGCTAGTTCAACAAGGGCTCTGTTGACTAATTTAGCTGAGGCCCCATTAAAATGGATTTTATTCTGGGTCACCTAGAGTTTAAGAAGTTCAGGAAGAGAGCAGAAGAAATATTTTTGTGTGCTTTCAGCGGGCTTCTGCAGGGACTCAGCAGTAAGGGAGCTATTGTATGTGAAGGACCAGATCTGTTGGACAGAACCCGTTAACCTGGGAGGGGAAAGGGGAACGTTGTAGTTAATGGCAGGAAATCTATTATTTATTATCAGTCAAAACTAAAAAGTATGTGTAAGTCTCCAGAGAGAACAAGGAAATGTAAATGTAGCATCACATGCATTAAAACATATCTATCCCCTGCTTCTTTCCTGCTTAACAGTATGAAAGTACTGAGCCCCTCTCTCATGGTTTCTCCCATGTTTTTTGCTAACCAGCATGGCTTCCAAATAATTTTTCCTCTTTCCTCATGGTTCTTTTTCGCCTTAATAAATCTCCACCAAAAACTGAACACAACACAAAAGGAGAAAAGAAATACCACAGCCTTCAATTTCTAGAAGAGTACCTATATATGTAGCTTAAACTAAAGGGAACTTTTATTTATTTAGTGTGTATTTGCGGTTGATGAGGATTATGTGACTGTTGGTCTCCAGAAGGAAATATGAGGAATAAAAGCTACTTGAATTCATAGAAGTTACTGAGTTTTAGACTTTGTTCTTGACCAAGAACTATTTAGACTCAGAATTTGTCCCTTTTGCAATGTGGTTGAGGTGCAAGTGTATTTGGTCTGGAGTTTTTACCTAAGCTTCAGTAAGACAGTGAACATCAAGACTGAAATAAACATCAGTCATAAGTACACACATCCAGCTCTCACAGAGTGATTAGGCTTGTCTTGGAAAATCTGGAATTTGAATAACTAATAGATATTCTCAGCTCTGGTCTCCTTCAAGATCGTGGTGCTAGATATTGCTATAGAGACAGAAAGTTTGAAATACTGGAATACTGGGGATTTTAAAGGTCAATTTTGCCATAGGTGTTGAATCTCTATCTAAACATTCAGATTTTGTAATATTTAAGATTGTAGCTATTTTAAGATTTAGTATGAGGTGAAGTGTTCTACAGACACACGCATCTTTTGATGTGTTCCAGAAACAAGAAGAGAATTTTCAGTTTGTACAGAAGACGTCATGGCTAAATATAATTGGCCAGATTACAAATTAGGTCTAAGCTTCTGGAGTCTTGGGTTTTGTTTAGACCTGCTAAGGCATGGAGTGTAGAAATACCACCACAGAATATGGTCCCTGCCATGCCAGTCCTGAACAGAGCCCTCTGTACTAGAAGTAGAGTTATGGGAATGGCATTGTTGTTTCATTCCTCTGTCTTTTATGTATCACTGACTACTGCTGGTCAGAAATCTTCTGACAAAATTAATCCATTTGCTGAACTGGAATTGTTGCCAAGATTCAGGTAGCCGAGTTTCCTGCTTAGAGGTTTTTCGTGTTTAAAAAAAAAAAAAAAAAAGCCCTTAGATATTCCCATTCTGATATTTGTTATGTTTTCTCTTTTTTCTTTTCCAAATTCAGTGTTGAAATGCAGCTTTCGCTCAGATAAAGGAGGTCAAAATCTGAAGGAAATATTTCAGAAGTGTGGAAAGCAGAACTGTTCTCTCAAGCCCATCTATTCTTCTGCATGCGATTAGTCTGTGGACATTTTTCCCTCCAAATTTTCGGCTCCTTATGTGGTAAGGAAAAATGTTTGAGTTCTTAAATACTGACAGGTTAGGAAAACTGTTTCCCTTGCTGCTCCCCCTGTAACTGTGCAGCCCTTGTTTGAGGACTGATAGCACTGGGACAGCAGCCAGGACTGACACAATTCAGTGGGGCTCTGGCTGGTAGCAGTGCTAGCAAAGGAGCTGCTCTGAGATGCTTTTTTTTTTTTTAAACTGTCATCAATGTCCCATTGTTTGCCAGAATAATTGCCCAGTTAATCCTAACTGGTAGGATAATTATGTAAAGATCATGTCCAGTGTAAACAGGAGGCAATATTCTTTCCTTATCTTTGCCAGGCATTAAGTTCCCTCAGCTTCTATTGGCCTCTCAGGATTGGCCCTTAATTGTTTACTGCCAGGCAATATAGGGTGACAAATTAACATCAGGGACATGGGATCAAATCCTAATCTTCTTTATTATTCTGGTGAAGTCCCTGGTTTTAGGGCCTAATTTTTACTAATCTAAGGATTAGGCCTAATTAGATTGTGTCCTGTATCTATAGCCACCCATCTGGTATTTCTAACTTTGAAACAAATAGTTCCAGAAGTTCATGATTTAATAAGCCTTTTCTCAGCTCTAATAGTAGTTCTCCTACTTTTTTTTATAGCCACAATAAAGAGGGCAATTACTGAGTAGTAATACAGCTTGCTGTATAAAAATCTGATTATTACTATGGCAAATCTGGACGGTTACACACTTCACTTGGCTTAGTAATGATTTTATGCCAATCAGCTAACTGATTACAATTATGAGAACCAGTTCTAAAGTAAGTGTTACAGTAACTGAAAAATCGTGTGTAGTTTTTCTCCTGTTTTAACCCCTGAGATTTAGGAACAGGTCTTGCTTTGCATTCTCACATTGAGTATTGGTGCCTTACAGCATGAATGGGGCTATTTGCTTCAGTGGGACTGTTTGTACTGGTGAGCATATCAAAATATGGCTCATAATAATAATTGATTCAACAGTTACTATGTGCAGACTTGTAAAATATTGGTGGAAAATTGGATTGGGAAGATAAGAAGTCCCACTTTTGATTTCAGAGTCATGAGTGGCACAGAATTGAATGAGTATGTATTGTACAGTCAGATATTGACCTAAATTTTATGAGGTAAGGGGATGTAGTGAATGCTGCCTGTGTGCCTTTCCTGCTGCCAGTTCCTCAACTCCATGAAATCTCTTGTACTTCCTAGGCTTGCTTACGTCCCGGTTACCATGCTGGAAGTACTTGGGGTAAATCAGGCTCTGAATAATAACATTTCACTACTGGACTCTCTAACCTTGGGCAACAGACCTCTGCATACTCTGATTAAGGTGCTTTTCATGTGCACAAGGTCATTAATGCTTTCTTTACTCCAGTTCTCCCACTATAGTTTTTGTGGTGGGTGGAGTTAAGCCAATGGTGGAAGTAACAGAAACATTCCCTACTATGGCCCAAGGAGTTTTAATGTGCCTGCTTTTCCTGCTTAAGTTAATGGGAAAGGCATGTCAAAAATAGCTGAAGAAAAGGCATTTTAAAAGGGTATTTAAAACTTCCTAAATGATTCGATATTTTAGGAAAGACTTTGTCCTCAAGTACCCTCTACTTTCCCTTCCAGATATCTTGTGGGACCACAACGAGAACTCAACTATTTTTACATTTATTAGTTTTGATTTTGGTTAACTATATTTTCCCGTTTTATCTGAATTTCTAGCTGGTAGGTGATGTCATATATTCTGTCATCGAATTCAGCTTGTTTGTTCTGGTTAACCTTTCTGCCACCTTTTAACCATCAAAATTTTGATTTCTTGAGTCACCTTACAAAATTCCAGAAGACTGTTCAGGAAAATCAGTGAATCCACTGATTTTTCTCATCCCTCTTTTCGAGGATTTGACCTTACGTAACAGCTTTTGAAATTTGTGGTGCTAGGCAGGCCACCAAAACAGATTAACAACACCTTTTGTCATCTGTCTCATTTCCAATTACTGTTGAGAAAACAAGAGTGTGGACTGTTACCTGTTTGGTAACTTTCTGGAATAAGATGGGCTTTGGAAGAAATTAATTTTTCTTTTTTCTTTCTTTAAGTAGGCAAATTTCCTTACAACAAATTGGTTCTTTCAAAGTCTCTTAAAGTATATCCTTCTGTTCCTAGATCTAGTTTTCTCCTAGAACCCATGCTTACATTTAAAGCAGCTCTTCCACAAGAAAAGACTTTGGAGAGTTTGTCAAATCAGCTGCACAACTCCAATGAAACTACCTGTCAGGCTGGTTTGTAATGGACTCTGGCTTGGTTCTCTTTGTGTGTCTGGCTTCTCCAGTACCAGGTCGCTCTGAATGGTGACCTTCCCCAAGCAGTAGAAGCTGCATCTCCAGGGATGTCCGAGAGACAAGAGTATGCAAGTCCAAGGCCTGGGCTGGGCCAAGGGTCCCAGCTGAAGCAGTAAAGGAACTAGGGGTCTAAAAACATCTAATAGTCACTGAGCAGCTATGAAATGCCATTTTATTAAAGCATCTGGGTTTCTGGGCGTGCAGACAACAAAACTGCATGTACAGTAACAATTTTGTTTCAGAAAATAAATGCTATTTCACATAGCATAGAAATTACCAGATTTCTGGGAAGTTTCAAAAAAAAAAAAAAAAAAGTGGTTTGGGCCCAATCCAGAATTTAGTCATTTTTGCTGAAATAGAATTTTCTATAAATTGAAACTCCTGAATTTTAGAGATATGCAGCAATAATTAAGTGGAGAAAATTAGTGCAAAAGGCACTTAAATATCTGAAGTAGAATTTGCTATGTTACTTCATGGTTAGTACTAGGATTTGTGCTATTAATCAGCCAGCATACTACTCCTCATTGAAATCTGTGAACAAATGAAGTAAGTGGAACTCTTATTTTTGTGTTCTATTACCATAGCTTCTGAGAAGGATACACAGTAAATTAAGGCTATCAATTTCACAGTATCTCCTGCTCTAATTTTTCTTGATTTTCCCTTTATGCTCTTTGTCTTTTCTGTTACTGTGCTTGTTCTGTGAAGTGGCAACTTGCTCTGTAAAGGCTCAACATCAGCCCAAAGACATTAGCTCTGACAGTGCTATATCAGCAAACCTTCCCCAGAATGAATGCAATTGTCATGGCAATCTTGGAAAGAGCAAACAATTTCTAGTTAGTCAGGTCCTAAGCCCTTATTGAGGGCTCCTTGACAAAAACAAAGATATCAGCGGTGAGCAATGAACCAGCAGAGATGCTGAACAATATGCTGATATATGTCCAGCTCTTCCTGCTGGTACAGTAGGTCTGAATTTGCATGTCCTGGCACTGTTCACTCCTCCACAGCACAGATACAGCAGGAAAACAAGCTTTGCTATTTTGTCCCATGGATGGCTTTCTAACTTGGCTTAGAAAGTTGACTCCTAGAACATGTGATGAGGAGCCTCGTAAATAGAGCTTGGTAGTATTTGATTGCAATTGTCAGTGGAACAACTGCTCTGTCCTGATCTGTGGGCCTAGTTGGAATTTTTGTTTGCTGACTGCTGATGGAGTTGCTTTCTCAATGCAACTGTGTAAAGCTTGTTTTCCATGCTGGTTTTCTTGGGTTCAAGCCTTTAGCTAGAAGCCAGACAATAAATGTTTGAGAGGAAGGAAGGACCTGTTGAGCCAGTGCTGTAATTAGATGCAGAAGATGTAGGTTCAAATTCTGGCTTTGCTGCAGGTTTCCTATGTGACCCTGCACAAATATCCCAGAGCATCAGCTGCTATAGCAAAACAAAGATATCATTTCCTTTCTTCCGCTGCCTGTCTCACATACAAGCTTTTGAGGACAAACATTATTACTTAAAATTTTACTGAACAGCACTTGACGCAGTATGGTCCTGACTTTTGGCTGCGGTGATTAGCTCCCTCCTTGTTTACCAATAATAAATAAAAGCAAAGCAGGCAGTCTTGCTCTGCAACAATGACAGCCCTGGACTGCTGTCAAGAGAAGCCTGATCAGAAGCACATGCGCTGTCTAAAAAGTATTTTATCTCTTTTTACCAGTTCCCTAGTTCATCCAGCCTTCCAGTTGTTCTCATGTAAAGAAACAGCCAGTGCCGAAAGCCAACAAATAAAGCTGTAGCTTCCTCCCTTCACTTCTTGAATGGGGTATGTAGAGAAGTAGCAGCCGCTCTCTGTTCTGGCATCATGTTTATGCTCAAGTCCCCCTAGTGAGCATGGTCCCTGCAGGGTGGAAATGGAGGAAGTGGGACTGGCAGCCAGACCACTGTCTCTTCCTTCTGTGTGTGCTGACGTGTGACAGGAGGTTCATCCCGACCTGCGTCTCTGGCAGAGGGTGCGCAACATCAGCCACGTGCAGGGGGTGGCCTGCGAGGCTGGGGCTAGGAATGGGATCATCTCCCTGTGATACTGCCCTGAATGCTGCTTTGAGCTTCAGCTGTGCGTGCATTTCCCATGAGGTAGGTGTCAGAGTGTGTAATGTTGTAAACTGCTGCAGGAAAACAGCCTTAAAAACATCATCACATATTTATCCGGAAAGATCTTTAAAAACAGGGTGTTATGGGCAAGTCTTCTCAGTCACTGGTCTGCGAGGGTGGAATATGGCAACTGACCCACTAGTCCACCTAAGCAGCTCTGGACTGGAAGTGAATGAAAGTACCCGGCACTCCTAGGAAGCTATGTGGGAAGAATTTAGCTTAAAGATGTTAGCAATGTCTGTCCTGGGAGCTGGGCAAGGATGCTATTGCTGAGCTGCTTACTTCTGTGAAAGATTGCCAGGGTCTCTGAAACTTTTGTGGTGCACTATGCAAATCTTTGAGAGACTTGCAGAAGTTAGAGTGTAGAAAGGGGGTAGTTATGTTGGTGTGGTGATGCCTTAGCAAATATGCTACATTGTAAACAAGCCCTAGGTTAGCCACCACTGGTGTCAGACTGGTGTCTCCTAATGGCATGGTGGGACACTGGCAGAACAGTAATTCACAGGGAGGAGTGCCGTCTACAAAATTACAATGTCTCCCTTTTAAGCTCCTGGTATGTTTCTGGAGGTTTTCATCAGCCAAACGTTGGCACAACATTGTTTACCCTAGCTGGAGAGACCACAGCTTGAAGTGATTGTAGGCCGTTAGGGTTATAGCAAAAGGGAACGTTTCAGGGACATTTGGCGACTTTAAGAAATATATTGACTAAGGAGGCAACACTTTGATCAGGTTCCAAGAAGAGCATATAAAAAGCCTTTTTGTCTAAAATGAGTTTCAGTTCTGAAGTAAAGTGAGAGAGGAGGGGAAGAATGCTTACTGAAGTAATTTCTCTGTCAGGTATCGCTGATACCTTTTTGACCTGCCCATTTCTGTGTGTTTTCCAATGTGTAAAAGATCTCTTTGCCCACCTCACCTGCCTGTGAACTTGTCACCTCAGTGACATCCACTCTCAACTTTCATCCGTTTTCCTCCATTCTCAGTTGTTGTCCTCCCCCCTTTTTTTTTTTTTTTAAACTCTTCTGTTTCTTGTCCCTCCCTGCCTCACTCTCTATATTCACCATCACTTTGTTCATTTTTGATTCTCTGTTCCTGGGTGCAGGAGGATTCTTTCCACTTTGGCCATTTTGAGTCTACCTACGAATGGGTGTGCCCACATAAAGGAGTAGTATTCTGAAGTGTTGGGTGTGCTGTTGTGGTTCCTGTTTTGTTTTTTGTTTTGTTTTGTTTTTTAAAAAGGTTGTTGAAGGTCAGTTCAGTGCCTGAACATTTGTGACTTATGTACAGTTTTCAATTTGTCAAGTTCATCTAACTCTATAAAGTCACTTTGTTAAAGCATTTTGTTGAATCCTTGTGGGCTCCATGCCAAACAAACTTGCCACAGTTGGATTCGTTAGATCTTAGAGGTGTGGAAGTGTCAAAAAACAAGTGCTTGACGCCTATTTTTGAAAGTTTATTTAGTCATCTAACCATCTCTGAAGTGGGAGTTTGCCCTTAGTGCTTGCTGCAGTGCAGCTGAGTTTGGATAACTAGAGCCTCTGCTTGTGTGTGTGTGTGTTGCAGAACCCAAGCTTCATTACGTGTTAATGTGGAGGTCAGTAACTGTAAGAAAAACAGGTAAGAATCTAGTCACATGACAGCAAAGCAGGAAGTCAGTGTATGCGATTTAGTTCTTATATTGTTTGCTGATTGTCAAGATCATCTATGTTTTCTGGGGCTATTTCTTCATCTTTCATAAGCAGAAGCTAGGTTTGTGTTCGAATTTTGGATAAATACTTGCAGAGGAGTATATGTATTTGTCGTTCTTCACAAATACTAACCAGCATCATGAGGAAGAGCTCTTACTCCCAAACTAGCACCAAGAACAACTGCCCTTAATTCCCAAAGAGAAGTTTAACAGTAAATTAATATTTACAACATGGGAATCACTCTGATGGTGAGAGGAATTAAATTTGTTGCCCATCCATGGGAGGATACTTCTCAGCTCTGAATGTGTTTTACTATAAGATGAAATGTATGTTTTTTTTATAAGGAAAGTTATCTGTTAACACTGGATCAGTGGTAATTTTATTAGCTTCAGAACCATTCAGTCTTATTTGGAAGAATCTCCTTCATTTTCTGTCTGCACATCTGTGTAGCAGCTGCAGGCACATAGTTCCCAGGGGCTCAGGCTAATTTGTAGAATTACAGGGGTTGTGCCTGGCTATAGAAAAGGTCTGTTAGTGTTGCTCATGTTGAAAATTTAAGCTTGATGCCTTCCACATGTTTGTTTTGTTTTGTTAGTCTTTTTCTGGGTCCATAATTAACCCTTCGGAGAAATTTCTTTTAAAGCAAGGTAACTGTGGTGTTCTCTAATTCCTGATTAACCGTTTTCAGGAGGCCATGGTTTCATACCATGTCATCTCTGAGTTTCTAACAGTGTCAGATGAACTGTGAACTCAGTTGGATTTTCTCTTTCTCCATCTTCCTCTATTTAAGTGCATACAGAAATCTATGTCTCCATTCCTGGAAAGTAGCCACTCTCACAGAAATAGCAGTTGACACAAGAGGTGTGTACAAAGCACACAGAGAAGAATGTTTCACCCAAATTAAACCCTGAGGATAATTTTGGATAGTAGAGTGAAGTTGACCAGATCTGAATTTGGTCAAAACACCCAGTGCAAGGCTTCACTACAATGTTTACTGGATTCCAGCAACAGCCTGTACCTCGTGGTGAAGTGAGGCACAGGGCTGTATTCGCTGAGAACAGCAAATCAGCAGTGGCTGCGTTGGTCGTGCAGGCAGCTCCATGCAGATGGACTACTTGCCCCTCTATTTTTCTGCAACTGAAATCTACCATATGTTTATGTTCTGCAAGTGAAAAGCATCAGAAAAATAGCACTTTTCCATTTCTGAACCTTTGAACAATATATCTGTTGTCTGGGGTCTGACTGACCAGGGCTTCTTGCCAGACTGGAACCTCATAGAGAAAAGTGCCACCTACTGAATAACCACTACCACATCCTGCCGTATTCCTTTTCTGCCTTTTGTCTAAACACTGTGACAGCTCAGCTCATCAGCTCAAACAAAACCTGACAGCTTTATGTCAGACACTTTGTGTGCTTGAAGGAACCCTCAAGCTGAATTTCCAAGTGGGAACAACTTTGCCCTTTGGAGTGAGCTGGGGGCTATTGCTCTTCTTGTGGAAAATGAAAATGGGTGTGGAGGGGAAGTGTTAAAAAAATTTAGCTGAAATTTTGGACTTGCTACTGGAAAGAAGTTGCAGCACTTACTTTTTGTCAGGTTAGCTCTGTAAACTCTAGTTTGTCAAATTAAGCCAATTATTTTTACTTTTAGATCTGCTTCTTGTTAATCTGTGTTCATCTCAGTTATGATACCTTCACAGTGCCTTATTTCATTCGTGCTGCAGGGGCTGGGTTCACTGGAAGAAGCACGTCTTTCATGCCAGATTATGGTCACACAACACACAGTTTGCATCACAGAAATCCTATCATAATGGAAAATGTAGACTGTGGAGACATTTGGCACAGAGTGCAGAAATGGGATTCAGGCAGACTTCAGGAGGTGCCATCACAGCTCAGTGGAAAGTAGTCCAAAGAAAAGATTGTAACGTGTGAGCATTCTGGGTGGTAGATTTCTTTGCAGGAAAAATCTCAACATTTTAATTGTTCTTCCTTTACTTGAAAAGTTAGAAGAATATGTCTTCTTTATCCCAGAGATCAAGTTTATGGCTTCTGAATGGCTGCCTTTGGATGAGTTTTTGAATTGAGCATTATAAGGAGGCCATTTAAAGAGGAAGTTTATTGTCTGTGTGTGTTATACAGTTGAAGGAGAAGGTGTTAAGACATTATCTAGATGACCAACAACTATGCATGATTGAACTTAGCATTATATTCAGACCTTCTGTGACCATTACATGTATAGAGTCCTTTCCTATAGGGAATCTAGAGATTTTTTTTTTAATTATTTTTTAATTAAAAGGAGCTTCGTAGTCTTTATATCTAACTAACCTGACTCTGGCTTTGTATTTTCAGACCCTCTGTATTACTGTCTCTTTTATTCTTGAACCATACAGACATACATATGAAAGAATTAACCCTTTTGTTTTAATTTCATTGATGCTGTGGTAATCATTTGAAGAGCTAACTATTCAATCACAGCAATTTATTTCTGGAGTGATCATCTAAACTTTTAATGAAGGAAGAAGCAAATGATTTTGTTTCTACGACAAAGCTCATTATTTCCTCCAGCTGTCTGTCACCTTGTTTGTGCTATAGCTACTGAGTTGTTCAAGAGATTAAGATCATGATTTACCTGCTTTTTTATGGGAATAGGCTTTATAATTTGATAATCCGAGCAATTTGGTAATGAATTTCAAGCTCAAAGGAAATTTCACAAAAATACTGTTCATTAACAATATGTGAAGTAATGATACCTGCCATTCATCTGAGATTCATTCCACAAAATCCAAGTGCACTTACCACAATTACCATACAGATCCTCCTGAAATAATTGATTAAACTCCTGTAATCTTCAGTGGAGCCAAGAATTCATCCTCACTTAAGGTCTTTAAGCCCCCTTGCTCTTTCTGTCTTTCATATATGGCTTCTCCCTTTCTCTCTCACCCTAAATTCCCCAATGTATGCTTATGGGCTTACTACATCCATCACTAAAATGCAGCTATTCCTGTTCAGCAGGTTGCAGCAGTGTTACATAAACAAATGAAGAGAAATATGGGAATGGGGTATCAAATATCATAGGTGGCTATGAAACTTTGGTTTTTAACATTTAAAATATTATTAAAACATACTCTGACATTGAAAATTACAACATACTGTCTTTGCATGTGCTCTTTCTTCAAACCCATAGTTTTATTTTGGACAAACTGAGATAGCACTGTAAGAGTTGTTCAAGTGTGTGAACACACGTGTTGGGAGGTGCATCTAGAAGCTTACCACAACAGAAGCAGGCACATACAGTGGATTCAAGTGTCTTTTGCCTACAGTTAAGAATATTTTTGTCACTGATTTAGATAACAAAAATATTGGGGCCGGTGAAATAAATTTAAGATGACTAATCACATTTTTCTGTTCATTCTTTACCTTTTATTCGTTATCTGCTCTTTAACTATGAACTCATTATTTTATATTCCTTCAGCTGAATTTGTGCAAAAGAAATATATTCTCACATACCGTGTAACCATGTGTTTGCTCTGGCAAGTTATGTAGTTTTGCCTTTCAGAGAGGCTGCCATGATATTATGCAAACATGTCTTTTCATTTGCTACACCATCTTGGTTTCCACTTCAGCCATGTTCTCTGTTCCAGCTTTCACATTTGTATTTCTGACTGTGTAATGTCCAGATTTAAGCCAACTCCATAGCTACATGGAGAACTTCAAAATGAAGGGAAAAAATTAATGGTAATTTAATAACCTGTGAGCAAGACTCATGCTTTGGTTGTCTTTATTGTTTAACATTAGTTGATATATGTGCAACAGAAAAAATGAAGTAGTGGGAACAAACTCAACTAAGTTAGGAAATGTTTGGAAATTCAGATGTGTTTTTGGTTTAGTGAAAGCCTGGAAAAGTAGCAGATCTATGGGAAACATGAAAATATGTGCATTAAAGCAAAGAGAGTCTCCATTGGTTAGCTTTACTAAAATATATTGGTAGATCATGGAGTACTACTTTTGTGGTCTGAAAAACAAATAAACATTGGGTCATATTCTTAGTACATGTCTGTAAGCATAGGTTCTTGAAGTCAGTGAGGTTACGCCAATATGTTTTAGCTAAAATCTATTCATGCATACAAATAAAAATGGTGATGATTGGCCGTTTTTTATGAACAGAGTGACTGTGTAGGTCAAATTCAGGTTTCTGAAAAGCTGTGCTGTCACTAGTAAGCATCTACTGCCATTCAATAGAATGAATACTGATTGTATGTGTTGTAATGCTATGGATTTTTTTTTCTACCGTTGTCCTGGTAATAATATTGCTTGGTTTTTACTTTCCTTTTTTTTTCTTTTCTTTTTCTTTTTTCTTTTTTTTCCAGCTAACAACAAACTAAATAAATGGAAGGTATCTGCTAACCTTGTACTCCCACAAAACTCAGCTCCTGGAATCGACTGCCACAAACCCCAGGCAGGCTGAGCGTGAGTACTCTTTCTAGAGACCCACTTTGCCCAGCCCTCCGATGACTGGCACCTGTAAAATTGTTGGTTATGAAAAGTAGTGTCGCTCTTAGGTGTACAACATGAATAGAAGGAAAGGTGATGTTTGCCTTTTTGCCAAACCGGCACTAAGTACTGTAGTGCTTCCAGACATTTTTAAGGAAGTATCTATTCAAGCTGATTTTGAAAACAAAGTTCAAAGGACTGTTGGGGGCTAATTTTGATATTGGCCACACAGTACAGTGTCAGTCAGGAATAACTCAGCTGAAGAAAGTAGGGCTGTAGTAGTGGGTACCTCACATTTTGTTTTTGTGGTATTGTATTTGCTAGTGTAAAACGCATACTTAAAAATAAATTATGCAATAAGTTTATTTCTATTAAGAAGTACTAGAACGAGAATTTTCTGTGGTTTTTTTTTGAGTACTTCGCTGTGGGACAATCCATAAAATTTCTCTACGTGAAAAAGTGCTGAGGGAATTCTAACACGCTCCACTGGATCACTACATCAGTGTCCCAGGGAACCAGTAAGGAGCATTTGCATTTAAGGTAAACATTTATGACATCAGCAAATATTAGTTGAAAATTTAGTCAAATTATTTAAGCTGCATGGGCTCGTGAACTAAAAGTAGTTGAAGAAGTGAGAATGTTAGTACTAAATAGAAGATTATAGCATTCTTGGGGAAATACATACGTTTAGTTTGTTTTAATACTGGATCAAGAGATTCCCCTTTTTTTTTCTTTTGTGGCTGTTAAGTCCAGATCTGGAATGCTGTTTTCACATAAGTGGGCCTAAGAAAAATGACAGTAGTTTGAAGGAAATACAGGCAGAAGCAATACTTTTTTTTTGAGGCAAGGAAGAGTCGCTCTTTTGTAAATGCGAAGGAGAGTCTGAATGAATAGTTTGGCTACAATACAGTCAATATTTTCCAGGTATCTGTGCACACGAATATATACTAGGGAGAGTGACTGTTTATTTTTGTCTTGTTCATAATTGTGTCCCTTTACACTCCCCCACACAGAGGACAATTTCTATTGTAAACTACAAGGAAACCGATCTTAGTTTCTTTCTTAGAATGGTCTCTCTTCAAGGAGTTAGCTCTGGTTAGTTTTGTGCTCTTGCAGTTATACCAACAAAATTGCTAGACGAACGTTGCCCTCCACTGGGAAAGACAGATGATTTTAGCAAAAGGTCCTCCAGTTCTCTGCCATGCGTGACGTAAAACAGTTCCTGTCGTATGAGGAATTTTGGGAAGCAGAGGGTTCTTGACACCCCTCGGAGAGCATCTGCAGGTTGTCCCTGGAAGTTTTGTCCTTATCAGGTACGTAAGGGGCCATAGGTCTGTCCTTAAAACAGAGCAGGTTCTCAATCAGTACATACAACATGTTGGCAAATTACTATGAAACCAGTACATATTTGCTGGAATCAGTGTGCAAATGTCCATGGCAAATCTCCAGACTTGATGAAACTTTTCTTCTCATGTAATTCACAGCAATGCTTGAAAGCTTCCCAAATTTTCCTATGTTGCTATTTTTATTTTGAATGGGAAAGGGGGAAAGTGCACATGAACAGTACCAGATGTGGACACCTTTTATGTAAAATTATACTCTGCTCTTCTAATAGCACACAGAGATGAATTCATGCTATGCATAAGCATCAATGTATGGTCTGCATTCAGAAGCATGTTGTGAAATTGATTCCAAACCAAACAGTGGTATTTTGTGTGGGAGAAAATGTCTTGGTTAGCTGCCTATATACAGACAGCATTTTTAGAATAATGATGGCAATGCCGTGCCAGCCATGTTCAATTCTGAAAAAGCAAGATGAGTTCTAATTTTTGCTAAGCGTGTTTTGGGAAACAGTGGTTCTTGGCTCTTCATGAATTAACATTAGCAAGGAATTTAATCGGCTCATCAGAAAGACTAATTTGGCAAATCAAATCAAAATGTTTTATCTGAACTTTACAGTTTAATTTAATTTTGAGTAATTTTCAAGACACTTGTGAAGCCAGTGGTAACCAAGGATGTTGTGAATGGCAATTCCAGATGGGCTGGGGAGCTGGCTGCATCACAAGTTGGGTTTTGGGGGTGGCTCCTCCCCAGTTTGTGTGGAATGGTAAGTGGGATCTGGAGCATAATCCCGAGTCCTCTCCAGTGGTGGCTGGTTGATAAGTCTTTCTCTAGAGAAAGATGAGTCAATGGTAAAAAAAAAAAAACAAAAACAAACAAAAAAAAACCACATGTGACAACTTGACAACTCCTTAGTGATATCTGGTTATAAGGGCTCTCCAAATCACCAATAAGCTGATGAGAAAAAACAGTAACATCTGAAGCAAAGGCAGGCAATAGCTTGATTGTTTGTCTGTTGACACAAGTGCTCTTATTTCCTTTTGACAGCTCACCCTGGGTTGGGACCTGATGCTTTGTAATCTAAATTGCAGGTATTAACTGACCATAACCACACCATTGAGGACAATGAACCCAGTTATTCCAAACATTGACAACTATCAGTTTCTAAACCACACAAAATCACTTGACTGAGACTTAAGTGTTTCTAATGGACAGTTAGGTTTAATGCTTGGTTTGAGTGGTTTCCAAATAAGCCATTTAGCTTATATACTACTGTACTCATCACTTCCTTAAATTGTAGCTACCTTTGTATACCTACTACATTTACTTAGACACACACACACACACACACACACACACACACACACGCACTGTGTGAGCAATTCTCTGGAGGGGATATTGTTGTGTAAGTCAAGAAAGCGAATGTTTCTATCTATTTGAGACTAATGAGCCTAAAGCACTTTTTAGTTTGAAGATGCATTAGAAATCCTTGGCTTTCAGTAACTGTCTCTTTCACTCTCTCTTTTCTAGGGAGGATATTTCTACATCACCTGTCATATTGCCTTGTGAGTGTTCCAGTGATTTAAATGATCTTGAAAATCTGTTTCAAAGTAGATCTGGTACAGTTTGGTTAATATTGGAGTTTTAGTAGTAACAGGCAAGCTAATGAAAGAATGGTAATCACACAGTGCAAAAGAAGTAAAGGTATTTTTTTTCTTAATGAAGAAGCTCCTAAGCCAGAGATGACAGCTTAAGAGTTGGAGTGGCGGTGTCCTTTATTGACACACTCGCCAGCTCCAGAAGACTATTATGAGTACTTGTTTCCCTCTCATTATGCGCTCCACCTCAACTTTCTGAGGCATACGTATGCATAACATATGAGTGTGTCATTTTTCCTATACTGGTTTCTGCTTTGATGGTGACAATGGTGTAGTACTGTTGGCTTGGGGCTTGCTGCATTTGTAAACTAGGAGAAATGATTCCCAAGAATAGACTAATTTCCTTATTACAAGACTTACATTTGCATGCACGTGGCTTGTCAGCTAAAACCTGCTTAGTCATGCAGTTCGTACGAACTTTTTTTCACCTAACATGGGGTATCTCCCACATGAGCAAGCTCAGTTGGCCGTGGTATAGTATGGTATCACAATGACCCTGTTATATTGTCAAAACTGACCACAAGCATTGGCAATTATATTACCACTGATTGAACAAGGGAGCTAGACAAAGAAAAACACATAATTCAGCTTTGAGGGGCATAATCAGATCAGGGGAACAGAGCAGTCTCCGTTTAGTACCAGGCCATTGTAATGCATCTAACTTCTGGTTGCACGAACTGTACAACATGACTTATTTCCTCTAATCAGCATAGGATTTTGTGGGAGTGTAGGTCTACATGCACTCAAAGCATTTGGCATTCTTCTATAAGCCAGATAACATCTCTGACAGGGAGGGCAGCCAGGCTGCGGCAAAAGAGGCTGTTTGAGATGCAGGATCACTTGGACAGAGGGTGATTGAGTGCGGGTACTACAGAGCTCTGGACAAGTTTCATCAATCAGAAGGTTTTACATCAACATGCAGAAGGGAGACTTTCACTCCTGAAATTCTTCAGTCCATGTATTAGAAAGAACAACATAGTAAGCTCTAAGTGAGGAAAACATTGAGCGTTTTCCCTGAGCATGGCAAGTTTGTGGCTTGATGCTGGTTCCTGCCTAAGGTCAATATTTAATCAGATGAATCCAGCATTTGTGCAAATGCAGCTTCCTGAGCATCCCAAATGCCACTGTCTATTTGTAAAGTACATGCAAAAGCTATTGAAATTACTTAGAATTACTCAGTGATACAAGCCACTGCAATAACAAGTTTCCATCTACAGTTGCCGTGTGGAGTTGAGCTAAAGACTGAGGCTTTCCATGCCTGTAAAATTTTATGGTTTTACTTCTTTCCTATTTTAACAGAATTTTATACAGTAGATAGTGTGTGCACTGTGTATAGGGGGAAATGAAAGCAATTATTACTTTAATAAACATTCAGCAGAATGTGATTACTTCAGCCCACCTGCAGGTGGTTTATACTCCATAATGCAAGCAGTTACAAAGATACTGTAATCACCTGTAGGAAAAACAAAACAAACAAAAGCATGGCAGGAAATGCCTATTTCTGATTAAGCCCATAGAACTGAGATTAGCTGAAGCAAGCTGTGTGACATAACAGGAATGGAAAGGACTGAGGTTAGCCTCAGGAAAGTTAGTGGAGTTTGTAAGTTAATTTGGATCCAATACGTTCTTTGTTAACTACCCATTCCAGGATTCTCAGAGGTGTGGAAAGTAACCTCCTAATTACAGATGTGATTAGATGCCATACCATCTCTTCTATTAACCCTGACTTGAGTGGAGATGAGATTTCGTCCTTTTAACAATATCTGCCTCCCAGAAGGTTAGCCATTTTGCTCTCACCATGTCTTCTCTGTCTTTCTTTTTTCTTTCAATAGTATTGTAACTTTGAAACTTTGTAGGTGAGTCGCTAAGATAATAGCTTGTGCAACGCCCTCTAAAAGAAGTGACTGTAAGGTCTCATACTAATTGAGAAACATTGCAACTTACCTGTTCTGTAGCATTTCCTGGGTTAAAGAAGGAACACAACACTGTCTGGGAAGGTAATCTGTATTGTTTTGGCTAACCTACACATTTTGTCGGAATTTACATTTGCATCTCACTCCATAGATATACAATGGTACCTACCATACAGCTAATGATGGCATTTACATTTGGGAATATGTGATTAACTTCTCTTGTGTCATAAAATAGTTTTGCTGGGACAGTCTGAGCCATATTCATAGCCAACAAAAACCTTATTTTGCTCTTCCTCTGTGATTTTGTTTCTTCTTTTAATCATATGTTGCAATTTCCATATCTTTTCACTGCAATGTTGTTGAAGTTTAGAATAGGTATTTATGCAGTGATTTAGTCTGTTCTCTCAAAAGGTCTGCAATTAATTTCGATCCAGCATTTGTCAAACTTTATGCATGCTGTTGTCTAAACATTCCCAAAAATCTACCCTGAAGTTACATCATTTTAAATTTAAAAAGTTTGTACAAAATGGGAGCTAGATATGATCTACCCTTTCGAATTCAAAAACATCTAGTTTGAATATGATTTTAAGGCATAAAGCAACGGTAATGCATCACATTCTGAATGGTAGTTTCTGCTTCAAAGTCTGTACTTGCTTATATTTAGTAGTCTCTTACCTGGAAACATGGGTTGCTATCTTGCTTGTGAAGCTCATAAATAGAGAACACCTCCTGAAGCTTCGTGACCTAACTATCATTGTTGCCATATTTTTCTTAAAGTATGCGTCTGCTGTTCTGTTGTTCTGTTAAACATGTGGGAAATTAGTCTCCAACTGTAATGCTTCTTCCATTTCAGATTGCCCAGACATGCTGCATGCAACCTGGCTTGCTGCAGCAGCAGTTCAGAAGTTTGGAAAGCCTATTAGTTTAGAAGACCTGCGTATTTACCTATTTCTACACTGTTACTGCCTTGTGGTCAGATATTAGGAACTATACTGCTTCTACATTGTATTCACTGATTTTATGAGCAAAAAGGAAGCGCTTTTCTTATGTGGCCAAAGGTGTGTTAATTCATGATGCCTTTACTTCTAGTAGCTCTTGGAGATTGTAGTTCAACTGGAAGTCATCTTTGTATATTTACACACAAAGAGGGACGCCTCGCTTCATATGGGTAGACAAAACAGCCGCTGTTGGAGAGCAGTGCTGCTCAGGAACAAAACCAAGCTTTTCTGAACCAAAGGAGGCCCAACGACAGGCTCAAAAGGTTTGAGGAGGCAGTCTGTTTTTCCTGTGTTTTCTCTCACATGACTTGCTAAAGTCACTGCACCAGCATATCTCATTCAAAAACCAAAGTGCCAAGCCATTGCTTTGTATGTGGCAACGTCTCTTAGTGCATGTGTTCTGGCACAGGCATAAAATACAGATTCATGGTAGATCCCAGTACCTCGTTGTCAGAATCTGTGAAGCACTGAGCAATATAGAACATGTATATAATCTCATCTGACATAGCAGTAAATACAGACTTGGAAAAAATGTAAAATACGTGCATTGTAGTTGCTAATGAATATTCCTTACAGAACAGTTTACTCTTTGCAACACTTTTCATGCATCTAGATATGTATTCCTGTATTCCTCCTTCATACATCCTGAACACTCCTGACTTCCAAACAGGAATTTTAGCTGTTTTGGAAACACAAAATTCCCTTAATTTGTTATGTGCCTAAAATATGAACAAAGATTCTGCAATACACAGCCATTCTGTCAAAAATGCAGAGCAGAGCAAGAGGCCAATGTTGACTCTTGCTGACTCTTCCTGCAGCTTTCCACAATGTCTGACTAAGTTGGCTTTCTGTACCTGCTGTTGTCAAGTTTTCTGTTCTGGGATCCTTCTGTAAGCAATGTTTCTACAATCAAAATGCTTGCCCCAAGCAGCTGATTTAAAAAAGAGAACACTTCTCTGGTATTCTGAAATATAGCAAACAATCAAAATATACTAAAAAAGAATTCAGACTTTTTTTTTCCTCTAGGAATATTTTTTTAAGAGGTTAGTTAGAAAAACCTGTCTGCTCTGCTTAGCGGGTAGATGACTATAACAACTAGATAGGAGCAATGTATTCCCCAGAAATGTACATAGAAGTGGTAGAAGTGGTAGATCGGGACTTTCAGCAAGGTCCTGTGAGTAAAATGAACCATCCCACGGGAGCCCTGTGACTCAGTGACTCTAAACCTCAGGCTTTCCCTTCCTCAACTGGCCTGAGCAGTCATTGGTTACCAGCTTATACCAGCAGTGACTGACAATGCTATTCCAGACTTGATCACAGAGAGGGACTGAAGGCTGTTCCCACCCCATCTTCGATCACTTTGTGGTAGCCTGTTCTGAGTGTGAACTGGGGAGGAGAGGTTTCTCCTGCTGTCACAAGTCCTGCATGGTGTTTGGGGCTGCAGGATGGTGTAGGTCTGAGGCAGAACCTAGTCCTGCAGCGCCTGTCAAGCGCTGTGCTAAGGGCAAATAATGGATCAGTTGCGGAGCCGGGCAATGGCAGAGCTATTCATGTATCGAGTTCTCTTGGCTTTCATTCCCATGTTTGCTTCAGAAGATGTATTTTTTTTAAATGTGTTGTCATTTGGCTCACAGATGGAGCGTGAATAATTCAAAAAAATGCAAATGCCAGTGATTATTATAGGTTATGACCCAAAAGCAGGAAGACTGAAGTTTAGCTTTTTCTGAGGTTTGATTAAGTGTCAGATGACCTTTTTCCTTCATTTTATTTTAAAAATAAAAATACTGTCAGAACAAAGGAAAATATTCTCTGCTTTAGAAATGAGAAGGTGATTTCTCACCAGTTAAATAGTAGAAACACAAGGCTGGAGGGGATCACTTGAACACTAGTTCCAAAATACCATGATTATGGGCAGTGCCAAAATGGATATCCAATTGCAAAGGCTCCATCAAACATTCTTCCATGTCTCCCAGTGCCCCATACAACACAGAAGATTTGGTGGTTGGTTAGCATTGAAGCAAGGCTTGTAGTAAAAGACAGGAAGCCGCAACTCTAACATGTCACAAGAAGAGTGCAGGGGAGACTGAAAGTCATGGCTTTTCTGAGTCTGAAGGCATCTTAGGTCCAGGGATATTTATTAGGCAGATCTGATGGTGGGAATTAGAGCTTGCCTCATGCTTCCTCCTTCACCTCTTCCATCAACCCTGTCAGATATAGAGAAGGAATTTTGCATGAGCCCGGATTTGGTGCTCAGTAAAGCTTTGTACTGTTCAGTAAAACACAGTAACCATTTCAGTACTTCAGGATGACACTGGTTGCGTGTTTTAAGTAAAGAAAAAATACTGAGCTTAGCTAACAAGCAATAAGGGGTTAAAACTTAGTGGCACATATTCTTTGAGGAAAAAAATGTAGGGAGGAGGGTTGTGGTACCTGATTTGTTTATTTTTGTAGCTGAGGTTTTTTCCTCTTATGACGCCAGCTTGCCGGAGCTGTGCTCCGTATACAGAAGGTTCATTTACAGTGGCAGGCAGGCAGCTGTGCTCTCAGCTCTATTTAGTTTATGTTGTGATTGATGAGTTGAGTGGGAGATGTGAAGAGTGAATTAACAGCTTTAGTAAAAACACATTGTTTGTCTTCCTATTGACTTTCCACTTTTTGTTATCTTGCTGCCTTACCTCCCTTGGGTAGTTGACTGTTCTTGTCTCTCTTGCTCTCTCGTTATGTCTCCTGTCTTTGAGGACTGCTTTCTTTCCTTGTTTTTGCTTCTGTTCTTTTTTTTTTTTTCTCCTCTCCTCTTCACTGCATGCACACTAGTTCTCTGAAGAAATAAGAAATCATTGCTTCTGCTGTTTGTGGTCTGGTGGAGGCCTGCTTCCCATCCAGGACACTGTTCTAGGTGTGAAAGCCTCAGGAATTCAGTAATGCTGTTGGCGAATAATTCGTATCTGGAAGGAAAGAAGCCTTCAAACACCTTTTCCAGCTGTGTCTGTCCTAAAAGGTGACTGAAGGAGATTGCCAATACCTTCCCCTTGCTTCCCAAGTGATAACAGGTTTAGCTTATCTCTCACAGAAGTAGTTTAGCTTAGCAAGCCCCACTCCAGCTTACAGCCAGCCACCAAAACACAGGGATGGAGTCATGGCAAGCCAGTGACTTCTCTATAGAAGATAGTTCTGGAAAAGAATTAAAAGTAGGGCACATTCAAAGGTTAGTCAAGCTGTTAGGATAGTAGCTAGGAATCTGGGAGACCGATGTGGAGGTTTTTTATCCTGTAGGCTTTTTGTGCTGCCTTACCACTGTAACAGAACCAGTGTCACTCTCCCACAGAAAAATGTCCTAATGGTTTTTGTTTCTTCCTTTCTCGTTCCTCCTAGTAACTGGATGTAAACTATGTAACATTGCTAATTCTGAGTGTAAAAAAAGTGAATTATGTCAGCCCTAACTTCAGATTTATAGAAGTTTTGAGTTCTTGTCTTTTTAATGTTTAAACATATCAAATGCCAAGGAAACAGGGCTAAATGGGTTCTCAGTACATCGTGTAATTTCTACCCCAATGCAAGGCTAGACAACTCGTATTTACGAGTCCTCACAGATATTTTCCTGCTCATTCTTAGATATCTACAATGATGAACTCTCCAGACAATGCATTCTTGACTTATGCTGTCCCAAACATGAGATTTTTTTCTTTATTTTCTCAATTCTTGAGTATTCTGTAATGAAATTTAATCCCCATTACTTTTTTTCATCACACATCTTGAGAATAGATTGCTTTTTCTTTCTGCAATGTCTTTTTATTTACTATTCTGCCTGTCTTCCATATTCTTATCTACAGGCTAAGCAGTCCAGGTTATGTCCAGGCCTTCATCCAGTTCCAATGGCACCTCTTCTTTCTTGAAATGCAGCACACCAAAATTAGGCATTGTGCTCCGAGTAGGCTGAAAATGAAACTTCCAGCCTGTGCCCAACAGTCTATAGGCTGACTATACATCCCAGTGTGGCATTTACCTTTTTCAGAGGATGACCTGCTGACTCAGGCTGACAATGTTACTGCATCCCTTTATGCAAACCTGCCATCCAACCCATAGCTCGCTGGCTGCTATTTGTAAGGCTGATTATTCCTGTGTACTTGTAGCACCTTGCACTTGTCCTTATGGAACAGCATCCAGTTACCTTATTTGTGTGAAATCAAGCTTGCCCTCCGAAGTGTTGGTTGTCACCCTTATCTTCATGTCATTCATCAATTAATAGCCTCATTCTTCCACTCTCCTGACTACTGGCTGCCTACTCCTTGTCATATGGTCGTAGTGAAAAACCCATGGCATCCCTGGCAGAATCCTAGCTTCCATTTACAATAAACATTGATAAGTAATCTCTTTTCTTACCAGTTTTTTACCTGACCTTTTACACTTTACTCTAGGACATGGTCAGTGTGATTATAAGAAAACATCAAAAGCTTTACTAGAGTAAAATTATGTGGTATCTTCTCCTTTGCACACCCACAAGGCCTGACACCACATCATAGAGGGAAACTAGAGTAGTTTGATATTATTTGCTCTTAGCATAGGTTCACACTGACTGCCACTCATGAACCTATTTTCAGTGCTTACAAATAGATTATTTAGGTATTTTTTGATAAATGAAGTATGCTGTCAGGGCTGCAAATTCCCAACCGCTTTCTTTTTGCCCCTTTGTAAGAGTAATCGCCATTTTCTCCCTTCTGCAGTTTTCTGT
Source organism: Chauna torquata (assembly GCA_013399475.1). NCBI lineage: Eukaryota > Metazoa > Chordata > Aves > Anseriformes > Anhimidae > Chauna > Chauna torquata. The sequence goes on from VXAL01016910.1 coordinate 233,183, forward strand.
TATGTTATTAGTCCTTCATAGATTTCTACAGCTAAGTAATTGCCAGGGGGGCTCTGGGATTTCACCAGTCTTCCTTAGGTTTTTGTATATCTTATCATGAGTTGAAAGTATTTAATTTATCTAAGTACAAACCTGTCCTTTCCTTGTTCTTGCCTCAGTATTAACTAAAATTACTATTTGTGATTTACCTTCTGGATTTTAGTGTATAAAAAGCTTTAAATACTTTAGTCTTAATACTATCTGCCATTAAATCCTTATTGGTTTAATGGACAAGCCTTTTCTTTATAATTTCTCAAGCTACAACTTTACTTAATATGACATCACAGGCTGCTTTATAGGGACTCCTTTGCATCCTTTTGGGTAGGAAAAATATTATTTATTTCTTAATGAAAGCTGAAATAATCATGCATTTAAGAGCAAAACCTTAAAATATCTAACGTCTCAATTGTGATTAAAAAAAAGACAGAATTTGTAACATTTCCTACATAATGTAGGAGTATAGCAAAATACATGTAGATCAGCGTAATATCTGGGAAATCAGTGTATAACTGGCACACTATTTGCATATTGTTCTTCATCTAGGCTTCTTTATAAGCTGATGGTGGATCACTCTGTCAAATTGCATTGCTTCAGAGATCTGTGTGGTATGTCAATTTTGAAATCTGATGGGATTCAATTCCCCAAAGTCAGATTTACACTGAAGCAGAGATGGGCTGTGATTGTTTTTGCTTCACTGGGTAGATTCCAGATGCAGTGCAGAACCCTAAAAAATGAGAACTGAAGTGAACCACATCCTTAGCTGCCAGGCATAAGGGTGTATCTGAGACTACAACAAATGAAACATTGGCTAAATTTATTATTGCCTAGTGGGGTTTTGGTGTCAATTTAATAACAAAGTGCTGAACTAAATAGAAACAACCAGCAATATCTTTGAGAGGAAAATAACGTGGCCATTGAATTTTCCCATTAGCGACACAACTACTCTTCTGTTTTATTGTATCATTTTTGTTCCAGTTAGGGGGGTTGCCTCTACATGCACGTGAAATAAGGCTGGAAAGAGAGCAAATACTGCATTAACAGACTTGATCAGAGATGGTAACATTTGGCAGTAACTTATGAGGTGATCAGTTATGATGACAGCTTCACCTGCCTATAGGAGTCTAAATAGTAGATGAAATATACATATTAAGAATGAATTGGGTTTCTTTTCATTTTTTAATGATAAATCTCACATGAAACAACAACCAAATTCATTCAGAGTTAGTCCTGTCATTTTCATATTAACTGAGGTAAGGCAAAAAGATACTAAAAAATGAAGTTGTGGATCTTGCTATCTTTAGTTTTTAAGAAGCAGACTAGATATTTTAGGAAGTATATATATGTATATATATATTTGTTTTTCCATTTTCCAGCACAGAAGAGCATGTGAAAATGAAAATGACTTTATCTGAAAAGCAGTAGTGATCTTTCTTCCCACTATCACTTAAAGCTGTGTGAATTGATTTTGCAAATAGCGCATTGAAAAATAAACAGTTGTTCCTAACAGATAGTCTAGTTCAGCAGGGAAACCGGAGAACACATTTTTTGTTGAAAATTAAGTTACAGTTTGAGTAATATGTAAGTTGCATAAAACTATGGTTTGAAATATAATGATTAGAAAACTAATTAGTAATTACTGTTTGTCTTTCAAGAAGAAAGAAAAGGGCTAGATACTGTATAAACACATGACATCTGCACAGATATTATCACAGAATCACAGGCTGAATGGATTTTGAAAGATCAGAGTTTATCATGCTGCCCCAAGGCAAGATTAACTATCCCTGTGTTATTCCTGAAAGATGTTTGTATAAGTCGTTCTTAAAGGCCTCCAAAGATGGACACTCCACAGCTTCCCAGGGCAATTTATTCTGGTGCTTTACCACCCTTCCTGTTAGAGAATTTTTTCCATCATGTTTAACATAAATTTCTCTTATTGCAGTTTAAGCTGTTTATTTCTTTTCCTTTTTCAACAAAGGTATTAGAAAGGAGATTATTTGCTCTGTCTTGCAACAACCTTGAACACTGTTATTTTAGTCCTCCCTTCCTCAGCTTGCTTTTTCTTTTTGGCTAGATGACAGCAATTAATTCAGGCTCTTCTTGTAGCTCAGCTGTTCTGGGCCTCTGGTCTCCCTCTCTTGTCTTGCTCGGAAGTCTTCGTAGCAGTTCATCTTCCCTCAAATGCACCCAAAGTGGGAAGCCAGTTCTTCAGCTGGAGCATTACTGGTGGAGGAAGGAATCCTGCATGACTTGTGTGCTCTGCTCCAGTTTGTGTCTCAGTGAGGTGGNACGTCTCAATAGTGATTAAAAAAAAGACAGAATTTGTAACATTTCCTACATAATGTAGGAGTATAGCAAAATACATGTAGATCAGCGTAATATCTGGGAAATCAGTGTATAACTGGCACACTATTTGCATATTGTTCTTCATCTAGGCTTCTTTATAAGCTGATGGTGGATCACTCTGTCAAATTGCATTGCTTCAGAGATCTGTGTGGTATGTCAATTTTGAAATCTGATGGGATTCAATTCCCCAAAGTCAGATTTACACTGAAGCAGAGATGGGCTGTGATTGTTTTTGCTTCACTGGGTAGATTCCAGATGCAGTGCAGAACCCTAAAAAATGAGAACTGAAGTGAACCACATCCTTAGCTGCCAGGCATAAGGGTGTATCTGAGACTACAACAAATGAAACATTGGCTAAATTTATTATTGCCTAGTGGGGTTTTGGTGTCAATTTAATAACAAAGTGCTGAACTAAATAGAAACAACCAGCAATATCTTTGAGAGGAAAATAACGTGGCCATTGAATTTTCCCATTAGCGACACAACTACTCTTCTGTTTTATTGTATCATTTTTGTTCCAGTTAGGGGGGTTGCCTCTACATGCACGTGAAATAAGGCTGGAAAGAGAGCAAATACTGCATTAACAGACTTGATCAGAGATGGTAACATTTGGCAGTAACTTATGAGGTGATCAGTTATGATGACAGCTTCACCTGCCTATAGGAGTCTAAATAGTAGATGAAATATACATATTAAGAATGAATTGGGTTTCTTTTCATTTTTTAATGATAAATCTCACATGAAACAACAACCAAATTCATTCAGAGTTAGTCCTGTCATTTTCATATTAACTGAGGTAAGGCAAAAAGATACTAAAAAATGAAGTTGTGGATCTTGCTATCTTTAGTTTTTAAGAAGCAGACTAGATATTTTAGGAAGTATATATATGTATATATATATTTGTTTTTCCATTTTCCAGCACAGAAGAGCATGTGAAAATGAAAATGACTTTATCTGAAAAGCAGTAGTGATCTTTCTTCCCACTATCACTTAAAGCTGTGTGAATTGATTTTGCAAATAGCGCATTGAAAAATAAACAGTTGTTCCTAACAGATAGTCTAGTTCAGCAGGGAAACCGGAGAACACATTTTTTGTTGAAAATTAAGTTACAGTTTGAGTAATATGTAAGTTGCATAAAACTATGGTTTGAAATATAATGATTAGAAAACTAATTAGTAATTACTGTTTGTCTTTCAAGAAGAAAGAAAAGGGCTAGATACTGTATAAACACATGACATCTGCACAGATATTATCACAGAATCACAGGCTGAATGGATTTTGAAAGATCAGAGTTTATCATGCTGCCCCAAGGCAAGATTAACTATCCCTGTGTTATTCCTGAAAGATGTTTGTATAAGTCGTTCTTAAAGGCCTCCAAAGATGGACACTCCACAGCTTCCCAGGGCAATTTATTCTGGTGCTTTACCACCCTTCCTGTTAGAGAATTTTTTCCATCATGTTTAACATAAATTTCTCTTATTGCAGTTTAAGCTGTTTATTTCTTTTCCTTTTTCAACAAAGGTATTAGAAAGGAGATTATTTGCTCTGTCTTGCAACAACCTTGAACACTGTTATTTTAGTCCTCCCTTCCTCAGCTTGCTTTTTCTTTTTGGCTAGATGACAGCAATTAATTCAGGCTCTTCTTGTAGCTCAGCTGTTCTGGGCCTCTGGTCTCCCTCTCTTGTCTTGCTCGGAAGTCTTCGTAGCAGTTCATCTTCCCTAAAATGCACCCAAAGTGGGAAGCCAGTTCTTCAGCTGGAGCATTACTGGTGGAGGAAGGAATCCTGCATGACTTGTGTGCTCTGCTCCAGTTTGTGTCTCAGTGAGGTGGTTTTTTTTTTTTTTTTCAGAACAGATTGCATGTTTGATTCATGCTCAGCTGGTGATCCATTACAACCTCCAAGACCTGTTACGAAAAATAACAGGTCTAACCCTAGCTGTTCGCTCCCTATTTTGAGTTTGTGTAGTTGATTAATCCTATGTGCTGTACTTTTGTTTTGCCAAGAGAGACTTAGGGTGCGTTTTACAGCTAGACAGAGGGTTGAGGTATGGAAGAATAAACTAGCTTAGGCAAGACCACAGAAAGAGTTTGGGGGAGAGCCAGGAATCATTTCTGACTGACCTCCAGAGGCCTCATCTGCAGAGTCTCCTCCCTGGCATAAGTGGAAAATCATTGAATTGAACACTGAAAATATGGCAGGCTCTAGTACATTTTCATTCTGACTCATTTTCACTCATTGCTGTTTTTATGGCCTGCACTAATGAGACCCAACAAGATGAATCTTTGCCAGCCATCTATCAGAATCTACTGTGCATTCATTCTGCATGTGGTATTATCTATAACTGCATACTAAAAGCAAAAGTTGCTGATATTGCATCATGCAAGCATTGCATGAATTAGTACCTTTGCAGGCAGACAGGCTGTCAGAGAGCAGCAACTTTGTATTTCGTGTTCTCTGGAGATTAACAGCCCTTCTACTCCACTTCTTAATGAGAAAAACAGGCAGGCATGGTACAGCCAGCCACTGGTATTCATCATGCTCCTCTCCAGCTTTATATTACAAAAAGAGAAGGAGAGTGGGAATACCACAAAATAGCTTTTCTTTAAGAAAGCCAGTTAGGTACAGAGTTTTCAAACTGAATTTCCCCGGTGGTGTTTCAGTGGGAGTTGTTGGTGTTAAGCACTCTAGAATAACTGGTTATTTGACTCAGTTCTCTAAAGGGAACAAAGTCCCTTAGGAAATCTGAACGGTTATCTAAATATGAGTTTTTGGGTCATTTTTAAAATATGGTATTTAAAAGAAAAATTGCAAACAAGCAAAAAAAAGCTGGTAACAAGTAAGAAAGTTGGTGTGACAACAGATGAGGTGGGCATAAAACAATAATACAGTCTGCTGGGTAGGACACATCAGCATGTGCAGTTATATTGTCTTTGGTGTTGTGGTTTGAAATGTTTAGCTTGACTGTGATGCTGGCAATTAGAAACATGCTGTTTGTTGTGAAAAGAGCCAAATGTTCTCTATTGTATTCTATTCTGGTTTTCAAAATGCAGCCATCATTGTGGTCACCAACTTCTTTAAACATGTATTTGTTTGCTTGGTTTCTTCTAGCACAATATTTTTTTAAATTATTTTCTAACTTCATCTGTAAAGGTATAACTGGTTCAAGTTATACCTTCTGTCAAGTTGCGACTGTCTTATCCCAGAATACACAGATGTCATGTTCCCAAGGTTTTGTTTGGTTTCTGGTCTGGAAAATAGCTTCCCTTGCAAGTAAACCAGTATTTTAAATGCTGCCAGGGTTGTATATGGTCTTTGGGGTAGGTGTGCTTGCTCAGCTCAGCTACTGGCAAAGGTCTGTCCTAGGGTTAGAGTGTAGGTGAAAAGGCCCGAATAGGCACTTTTCAGGTTCATTTCATCTGGGCTGAGATGAGGCTTAGCCTTGGCTGATGTTATGAGTGCGTGCTTCTTTTTGTTTTAGAAAGTTCTTGATGTATTACATGGAGTTGGGTAAATGAGTAAATCTATCCCAGAATTAAAAAGCTGAATCATGATATTGTTTCATTCTTCCAATTTAAAAAAAAAAAAAAAGTAGATTTGTGCTGTATTTATCCTAACTGACCATCAAAATTCTTGCTAGAGAGTATTCTCTATAATTATTCCTGATATTTCTGTAATCCAAACATGGATGTGGCAACTTCTGGTCAGAAGCATTTAGCTCGCTGTTGAGACACTATTACACTAACACAAAAGGATGAGTACTCTTAAGCTATGCTTTCTCAGACAGAAGTCTGGCAAGGTAGATATTTATTGCCTATGTTTTAGCTGTAGCACTTCTGTTACTATGGCTGGTCTTGCTGTGTGTCAGCCAATGGTGTGTGTTTTGGTCACCTTCCTGTATTGCTATATTGCTTCTGTGCCTTTTGATTAAGTAGCTTTCACAAGCCTCTTAAACCAAGGAAGGAACAAAGTGATATCCATTTAAATGATTTGTTTACCACTTAATGATGCTCACATTGTTTCTGTGTTTTGCAGCTCATGTATATTAATTATGTACCCCAATGTGCTTATGTGATTTACCCTTGGAGTCAATGAGAAAAGTCATAGAAACACATAGAATCATAGAAACACAAGGTTGGAAAGGACCTACAAGATCATCTAGTCCAACCATCATCCTATCACCAATACTACCCACTAAGCTACTAAATCATGTCTTGTAGCACCTTGTCCAGGCGCTTCTTGAACACCGCGAGGGTCGGTGACTCCACCATCTCCCTGGTCAGGCTGTTCCAGTTCCTGACCACTTTCTGAGAGAAAAAGTTTTTCCTGATATCTAATCTAAATCTCCCCAGGCGCAACTTGTGGCCATTTCCTCGAGTCCTATCATTAGTTATCTGGAAGAAGAGGCCGACCCCCTCCTCATCACAACCTCCCTTCAGGAAGTTATGGAGTGATCCCCTTGACTTGAGAGATCTCGGCATATGGCTTAATGAATAATGAAGGATGTTCCAGAACTAATTTCTCAGCAGTTCTTGATGTTCCTGATTGTATGGCTGTAAAAATGGATAAAAAGGAACCCAAACTGCTAACTGCAGCATGCCCTTCTAATTAACTATTTTTCAGATCCTATTTAATTCCGTCCCAGCTGAGCACTAGACAATAATCTCAGCACTAGAAAATAATCTTTTTTTTTTCAATTAGAGGTCACATTTAGAAAAAAAAGTACCCTGCAATTTTGTACTTACAATCTGCTGGAAGGTGCAAATATGTCAATTTAGACTCCTTTATACTCAATGATGCTGTCAGTTTTCTTTTGATGACTCAAGATTTACTTTTAAAATAACTGTGGAGCTAATGAGAAGTATGCTTTGGTGTCAGTGCTTCTGCTTGTTAATGAAGAGGGAATTAAGGTTTTTGTCAATTTGCAATTTTCTAGTTTGTCCTTGACATTGGCAATTGGCATATGTGAAGCAGATAGACCCTCATCATTCCCGTTGCTGCCACGCCTCCAGGCTGTGCATGCCATGCACCCTTGGAGCTCCTCAATTCCCTTTTTCTCCTTGCATGTCCCCTCCACAGCAATCCTGTCTGCTGCAGTCCAGAGAGTCTAGGTGACATTTTTTTATTTTCTTCTCCCCTATTCTCTCTTTGTTCTCCTTTCTTCTTTTTCCTTCTGGATGCCAAACTGTGATCCTTCATTTTCCACCTCATCTTGAATTCACCTCTCTGTTCTCCTCCATCAGTATCTCAGGTTCCTTTCCCCACATTTAGGGCCTGCTGTAGCCTTTTCTGAAACGCAGCAGTATGAACCTACTCCTCCCTTGGCCACGTTGGTATTTCTTGCTGTCTGGGAAACAAGCCACCCAGCATGTCAGCAGATTACCCTGCCTTAGAAGGAAGGGAAGAGCACACATGGTAGATGAGACTAAGATGGAAGTCATCAGTGACTTCAGTTTTTTGATCCATGAGCTGTTTAGTATAGAGCTAGTTAAAAATATTGGAGGTATATTTGGTTAGATACACTGGACTCATTTTCTCCTTAGTGTTTTCTGAATTTCCTCTGAATCCATACCTTCTTGTTGATTATGAACACACCCTGAAGTATTGACATGGATCATATGCCAAATTCAAAAATGAAGACCAGATTGCTAACTACAGGGCTATATACGTTGCTGTTTGTAGGGAGTGGACTGGTAGGTGCATAGCCATTAATGGATTGCTGAATTGCTGTAGAAATATCCCTTTAACAGTGTTATTTTAACCCAGACAAAGTTTTCTGCACGTTGAGACTGAGAACCTTTTCTGAATTTTTGAGACAAAGAAAGAGAGAAATTTCATATGTTGCCTAAAATACAGAGAAAACATGCACCTGATTTTCAGAATATAAAAAATAAAGGTAAAAAAAAAAAAGGTACTGCAGTTCTTTTGATGCAAGCTAATCTTGACTGTGTTCTATATAGAAATACCTGTAAGCTTATGACCTCTCTCATCTTTTTTTCTCTCTCTTTTCTTGTTAACAGAGCACTGGTCTTATGAGGAAGCCAGGATGTGACCCTGGAGGCTGCAGCATGTGGTCCGTGAGACCCTGAGATGTTAGACCTCCTTCTGGTGCCCCTTCTTTTTTAGGGAGCCATAAGCACAGCAGCTCTGCCGGGGGGAGCCAAGGCATGGTGCTCTCTGCCTCATGGGGAGGCAATGAAGTGTGGCCTACTTTTAACTTTCTGCTACTTTACTTCTAAAGCAGAGAGGATATCCAGGTAACCCTGCCCTCTTTTGTGGGAGAAAAGGCAGAGGAGGTTAGATGCCCAGCTGCTCAGGTGGGATGGAGCACAGATGAACGCTGCGCATACTGTATCTCCTAACAGTTCTGGAACTGGCTGTTTTAGTGGTGTTGAGTGTCTGGCACACTTGGTATTGCAGTCATACTGTGGCACCATTACGCTGCCCATTGATTGTGTGTGTTTTTGTGTAAAGGATAAAGAGAAAATTGTTTGGAAGCAAGTTAGTGTTAAGGAGCTTCGCAGATTCAGATCTGAGCTGCTGCTGTAAGGTTCCACAGTTAAAAGTGTGGAAACTAAATCTGCTAAGAATTCTGCTATCTTCACTGGAAGTCCAGTGAGACCACCTAATCTTGAGAGCCTGCCATCACCCTGTGATTATATCTTACGTACTTGGCTGCTCCTGCATGGAAGAAATGCCTTCTCTTAGCTTTGGGTTCAGTTCAGATGCCAGTTCTCACAAGGGCTAAATTTGAACTTGGGTTTGAACATACGTACAGTTGGGACAGAAACCCCACCCATCCTTATTGCTTTCACGGTTGCATGGGGTCAGAAGGACAGGGCTCTCTTTCCCTTTTTGCCTGCTGTTAATTTTGGGGCTGTGACCAGCTCTGGCTGCACAGTCATTTGAGAAGTAGATCCCAGGCATTTGGTGGGTCCTTGGCTTTCACTGTGTGGCTCGCAGTCAGCTCTCGCCAGGACCAACTGTCCAGCTCAGCCACACTGTTTAAAGGGAGATAACAAAGCACCCATAGAAATCACTTGTTGTAACTGCCATGGCGTGGTACATGCAGTTTTCCAATGTGTAAATACTACCAAATATTTCTGCCAGCAACAACAGCAACACAGAGCTGACTCCCAGAGAAAGCTGAAGCAAAGACAGGCTGGAAAATTATATTTGGTAAGGGCTTTGAAAGCCCTCATGGCCAGCAAGTAGGAAGGGATGAAAGGATAGCAATAAGGAAAAAAATACTAGTGAAAGAATAGAGAAAGCTGTTTACACCTCAAATGTAGCTGGAAGTTATAATGACCACCAAAGTGGTGCTGCTGAGAAGATCGTTTGCACCTCCTGGTGGTAAATCAAAAAAATCTCAAAAAATGTCAAGATCAGATGTGCAAACAACATTTACTATGATATAATGAGTTTGCTCGGAATAACCTGTAATAAGACAGCAGCAAATTGCTGAAATCTGTCTTAGAGGAAAGAAAAATAGGTAGAAAAACAGCAACATACTGAAGACTTAGAGCTGTTCACATCACTTCTGAATCAAAAATAGATCCTCAAGGAGTATTGTTTTTAAAAACCAAATTCCCAGTGAGACCATCTCAATATTCAAATTTTCAATGCATGTATTGCAAGGGAGCACAGAGATGCAAAACAAAACCAGGAAAAAAGGTTCCTGGTTTAGAGCAACACAATGGGGGGTGCACATTCTCTTCTGTTTCACACATGCTGATGCAATATACCTGCAAATATGAGAGAGATGGAAAATTCCGGTTGCATTAGAAAATAATATTGCCCGGTAGGCTTAACATCTGGACTCCAACAATGTTGTTTAGCTCTCTGATTAGCTACAGGCTTCCTACGCACCTCCAACTCGTGTGATTCAGTTTGTCATTTGTAAGATGCCGTTGTAATAAGTATCAAATAAGGTAATAAGTACCTATGGAGCCCAAATATCTCTATGGACTCATAGGATTGTCTATATTTCTCTTGCTGTGAGTGGCCTGAACACTCATACAAAAGGACTTCTCTAATTTTGAAGTACACAATGAGATACAAATGAAGTGCAGGACTTTCCATTTCTTCAGACATTATAATCGTTGTAATAGCTGGACTATTGAAAGCCACCTAATGGCAATTGTACTGAAAAATGTAAAAAACAAACAAACAAAAAAACACCTGTTTTAATCTTTTAAAAATTGTATTGGTCTCCAACAAGTGACAAGGGGCTGGTAACTGTAATTTGGAAGTGTGACTTGGAAAATGTTCACTATTCAGTCCTAATTGTATAAGGTTAGGGCACAGTAGGAAGTAATAGAGATTAGTTTTTCAATTGTACTGTAACTCAAATCAGTAGTGACCTTGCAAGGTACGTAGGAATCTTTCTTACAGGACTGAACCCTCTGTTAATGTAAATGAGACCAATGATTGTGTAGATTTCTCCTGTGTTTTACAGCTTGGGTGCACAGTTGACCTGATCTACACTGAAATGTTTGCTGGGTTATGCTGGTCATGGGACACAATTCTTGGGACATTGTAGCTGTCCTTGTAAACATAGTTACATTAGGAAGAAAAAATGGTTTTCCTATTATAACTTCATTTTGGGTGCAAGTCTAAGCTCCATCTCATGCACAGTGTTGTTTTATAGGTATATCTTTCAAGTAGAGACAAGGTCTTAAAGTCACTAACAAAGAAACAGGGTGAGGTGGTTGACTCATGCAGACAAAATCTTGCATCTTATCTAATCCTGCCCGGAGAGTGTTGCTGAGGTCTCCAGCAGTGCTGCACACATACCGTTGGGCAGGGGCCTGGGAGTGTCTGTAAGTATTCGGTAAAAGCCTGCTTAACTTTTGAGCATTGGATGGACAACTGAGCTGAAATTCCAGTTTAATGTGAGGTCAGTTCGACTTTATTGAAAACTGTGGTAGGCAAACAAATGCATTTGGTGGCTTAGAACAGACTGGAGCATACTTTTTGCCTTAAGCCTGATAACAAGCCTTGGTCTGTGCAGTTTAAATACAGCTTCTGCAGCTGGAGACTCAGATACTTGGAGAATATTCTCATAGGGAGGGAACATACACACTTCAGAAAAAAACATTCACGAGCCTCCACTCTGTTGCTGAAGTCTATCAAGGCAGCCTCCACTCTGTTGCTGAAGTCTATCAAGGCAAACGGCAACTAGGATGATGAGATCATTTGCTAGAATGGCTTCCAATGAATGATGCAATGTTTGGCAGTATAAATCCTACTTTTCTGTGTAGTTACTGAATCTTTCCCAGGGTACCAAGTGGTGCCATCCTCACAGGGGTATATGATGGCTAGTATGGGGCCTGGTGCTTGGAAAGAGCTGAGATGTCTCTAACAAGCTGTGCTCAAAGCCTTTGTGCCTGATTCTCCTGGGCCCCAGTGCGGCTGCCCTGACCACTATCAGCAATGCCACCATCTCTTGGGCTGTGTGCATACCAAACACGTGTAGTGACAGGCAGAGCTGAGCTTTCTTCAGTGCAATTCAGGAAGTCCATGCTAGTCCAACTCCATCCCAGTTAGCTCTATTCACAGCCTTTTTATTTGCAAGCTCCAAATGCAAAATAGGAAGACTTGCAGTGAGGATCTGGAGTCTCCTTGGTCCTTTGCTTGGTCCTTTATGTACTCAGCGCAACCCCTGCCCAGTGGCAGCAGTCGCAACGGTGACAGCAGGTGGTTGGTATCAGCGGGAGTTGGACAATAGCACTGTACCCAAAGTCTAAGGGATGCCTATGGCCCAGCTTCTCTCGGGTTCCTGTGAACTTGGTGTCAGATTACCTTAAAAATGTCAGTCTGTGATCTTGTGGTGCACGCACACTGGAAATATCCATGAGGAAATCAATAATGTATTTCAGACATGATTTGTATTTTGTACAGTGTATAAGTTGAAGAAAAAATTGCATTCAATAGTTCCATAAATGTCCACCGTGAAAGAGACAGAGGTTCTGCAGAAACACAGTGATTGTTTTTATTGTGTATGGGCACAAGGACACCTTGTCCAGTCTTCTTCTCACACTTAATAGTTTCAGAGGGCCTGATTTTATAATAATTATATTCTTTTAGAGTAGGTTTTGGGAAAGTAGCATATTTAGGAAGTAGAATGTATATATAGCTGTATAAACTGGGAAATATGTACAGAAACTGAGATGTTATGTTCTGGTAAACTGAAACTGTTGAATATGTAATAGCACCCATTGCAGTCATAACAAATTAGCCAGTTTTGATTTGGCGAGACTATTGATACTAATGTGCAGCCCACGCATCCCAGACTCACAGCCTTGAGAAGGGTTGCTCTCTGTGCACCATGGTACTAACAGAGCACTGTAAATATACGATTTGCATACATTGTACCATCCACTGCAACACATGATTAATGGCAATGTGAATGGCAGTCTTAAACATAGCATATGCTGAAAACATATCTCTTTGCAGACTGTCTAGCAGGGGAATTTCCTTGCAAGGTTTCTTCAGCTAAAAATCAGTTTGTGTTTATCAGCTGATAATCAGATTTGCCAATTAAGAATAATAACTACACGTGTTTAACATCATGCTAATTTCCCAAGTAGTTGACATGACCTTCTCTGAAACCTTACAAGCCAATTATGATTATAATGAATGACTGAGACTGGCTGATGTTGTATAGTCTATTTAGGGTTATTGTTATGCTCTAGTGTTTTTCATTTTGTTTTTTAAACAAATGCACAGGCTGGAAGGAAGCAGCGGGGTTCATTTCTGTAATAGCTGACTGTTCTGTTCACAGTGTACCACAATGGCAGATGAGCAAGCTCCATAGGAGCTAAATCTGTTTTAAATAATCAGTCAATTGGAATTTGCTACTTACGATCTGAAGTAAGAGATCCTATAAAAGAAAAATTGCTTAATGAGGTAGACAGCTGGGATAGTGGGACATAAGAAGGAAGGAGGGAACTCTGTAAGTTGGGAAAGGTTTTCTTCTGGGAGTTGAATGAGTCAAACAAATCATGCTATTGTGAAAAAAAGATGGAGTGCAATCTTGAATGCCAAAATGCACAAGTCTGCTTGATATATACATATATATTGAGATATATCAGATATATATGTCATCTTTCTGCTATTCTCAGCATTGGAAAAACCTCAGCTGGACCTCTGTGGTGTTGCAGTTCAAGAGGATGTGGACCAGTTGGAAAGAGTCCAAAGAGAAGCATTGTGTATAATTAGAGGTCTCAAATATGACCAAGAAGGTAAGAGCTAATCAAGTTGCATGGTTCAGCTTTTAAAAGAGAAGACTTTGAATAACACAGGAATAATCCTCAAGTATGTGGACGGTAGAATCAAACTGTGAAAAGGACAGAAATAGTCTTTCCTAAAGGCCCGTGGTTTATGTGATAGAAAGTTGTGATCTTACACCACAGGAAGAAAGATGCAGGTTAAACAATAGGGAAAAGCTTTCTAACAGGATAATAAAATATTGGAGTTTCCATCTTTGGAGGTCTTTAAAACATATTAGACAAACATCTGTCATGAGTTATATAGGTATAGATAATCCTGCCTGGGGCAGGGGGATAAATCAGATGACTTCATATGAGGTGTTTTCTTTCCCTATTTTTTGTGATTTGACATTGAAGCTACTCTCACTTATGCATGTTTGGATCTCTTCCATTAGTCTAGCCTGAGATTCACATTCCAGGATGGGATTTTCAAAAAAGCTTTGAAAAAATCTGGTGGGATTTGGATGCCTACCTCCCTTTGCCTACTTTTGAGAATCCTAGCCTGTAAAAGTATTCTTCATCCAGACAAAGATAATTTTCTGTATGTTGATATTTAAATCCTCCAACTAAATCTGTGTTTCCCTGAAATGTTTCTGCCTGCTCCAACATGTCCTTCTACATTAAATTGCTATTTTTCTGGATGAATCATGCTGAGAACATTCAACATATCAAGCTGGGTATAAAAATTTTCAGTCAGAATGTGAGCTAATCAACAACAGCTTTTGTATTTCTTCTTTAAATACAAAAGGGACCATTTCCAGATCTCGCCACTGGCTCTGGGTAACCCAAATATCTCTGTGAACAATAAATTGACCCAACTAGCAGACTGCCCCATGGGAAGCAGAGGTTTGGCAAAGACCATCTGATCTTGCATGAAAATGGAGCAGAGCATATTTAAAATGAATAAAGTAAACAACATTGTGAAATTCTCTTGATTCTTTCTTATAAGCTGCATAGTATCTGTTCTTTTTGCTTCCTCCTTGCTTTCTTTTGGCTACGCCTTTAGACTTCAGTATTGGCTACTGCAACTGTTTTCTGGTGCTGTTTTATGTCCATCAGTACTTGTCTTCTGCCCTGTTGCTCCACTGATTTCTCTGAAGAGTCTTTCATATCTTTCTTTTCATTTTACATCAAGAACAAGGAGCAAGTTATATTGGGGATAGGAAGTCAAGCAGCTACACTTATGTGTGAGCCAAAATACTCCACAAGTGAAAGGTGTCTGTCCTCTGTAAAACAGCTGAGGGATTAGGGCATCAGCCCAGGAGCCAGAAACTGGTATGATACTTCTTACTCTAAGCGGCTTAAAGTCATGTTACCTAGAAGTGTACTTTCTATTCAAGGGACAGGGAAGGAGTAGACTTGCTCCTCAAATCTTCTGAAACTGGGTTGCCCTTTAGAGAGAGCATGCCTAGAGCAGGAGAGGAAACTGGTACAACCATGATTCTGCTGCCCTGCAAGGGAAGGATTTCAAGGGAGGAAGGTACCTGCTTGCAACTCAGCCATTGAAGTACATTGCTTCAGGGAGCACAGCTGAACCCTCTCAGGCCACAGATGTAATGTTGGTTTTCCACGACCTAAAGGACTATGAGAACCATTGGCCCATTTTATAAAAGCAACATTTTAAGAGAAAAAAAAAATTAATCAGTCATGTACAGACGATAGGCTCTTCGGTGCAGGAAGCTGTTCCAAGCATGCAATGATCTGGGTCTTACAGCTGTGTGGTTTATGGCTCTCAGCCTGGGAAAGATTATTTCAGGGACATTTCTTTCTTCTGCATTTCCTGCTTGCTAGTTTAGTGCCCTCCACATGCCCCCCTCTCCCTGTTTCATGGGCTGGCTGTCAGGAATTTAACTGTAGCTCTCTCTCTGGATTGACTAGTTAAGGGAACTTTTGGGAATGCCTTAAGATCTAGAGGTAGGTGTGCTTTCCTAAGATCTACCCTGCAGAAGTCCCTCTGTGAATTTGTGCCCAAACTGCCACTTTCAGGGCTCTTCGCAATTCTATAAGGTTGGTTTGCCTGCTGTTATCCTGAGCTTTCCAGGGCTCTCTGTGCTGTAAATGCTTCCCTTTCCTCTTTTATCATGCTATACTCCTTGATTGCAGCAGCTTCCCTCTTTCTTATCAGTTATTATTCCAGCCTGTTAAGTCCCCCTTTTCCCTGTTAGTGATTTCTTATATGTTCCCTTGTGGGATGTGTTGGGAACACACACTTTCAAGCTCAGTGATTGACTTATTAACACCCATACAACATTTAGGCATCCCATGTCTTGTCCTCTGCATATGGGGCACGTGGGCAGTGCCTCTGTCGCTTTTCCAGGGCTTGGGACAAGGCAGTCCTCCATCCCTTGCGTGTGGGTTCCTTCAGACCAGGTGGCCTGAGACATGTGTGCTTGCTGTTTGCCCGCTGTTTTTTCCTCAAGCCTTGGCACGGACTCTGTGGCCCAGACAGCTCCTGGGGAGGTGCATAGGCATGTTGGTATCTGTGACTGTCAGGCCCTGTTTGACTGCAGTGGGGCAAGCAGATATAACTACCTGACCACAGCTGGTCTCCCTAAACCCAAGGGTTGGCCTGTGAGCCTGGTCTGTTGCCCATCAACTACATATGAAAACCCCACCAGCTATTTTGGGCTATTGGGTGGTGCTTTGAACAGTAACTGCAGAGGACTTGCCTGGGTCCTACTTCCTGACAGCTCTTGCTCCAGCTTGTCCTATGCCCATAGCACAGGGTCCCTAGCTTCAGACAGCACTCCTGTCCTCCATCAGCCTCCTGCCCTTCCTTCAGCCTGAGCCTGGTCTAATCTTAACACTGACAGATCCTGTACAGGGCACCAAACTGCCTATGGCATGGCTAAGCTCTCCAGATGTTCAGTACGGAGACCATCAATTTGAGGAGTGAACTTAGATGCTAGAAAATGCTTTGGTGTGTGCTTCTCTGCTAGCAATGCAGAGACAGAGCCCATTGGGAGCTGTGACTGTCTTCATCCTTGCAGCGCTCAGTGCTGACACCAGTGGCATGACCTAAGATAAAGTTGGCGTGAAAAATATTTGTCTGTCTTTTCAAATTCAGTGGGTTTGGCCTGTTTTCCTTTACAGCTGCAGTGCGTGGCATTGGCACAGCCAGTCTTGCGTCTCCAGGAGAAGGAGTGGATCCTCTGCCAGCACCCCAAAAGCAGCTGGCATACCACCAGTACTCCTGCATGTGAAGCCTCCAGAGCCCAGTTGAGGGATTGCTGGGCTCTGTGCAAGCTCTTCAGTGCTCCCCAGGATGGTCTCCTGGTGGCAAGATGAGGACACCTTGGAAAAGTGACTGCAGCATCTCCACAAGAATATCCAAGCCTTAAAGCCAAGATCACTCTCTGGTCCCAAGGCATTACTGGAATGCTGCACTTAAAGATAGGTCCTGGAGACCCAGGTCTCATCACTTAGCCTCAGTTCTCATGAAAGAAATGTCCATTTAACCTGCTACTAGAAATTTCATTATGTTTTCAGGATCTTTTTTTTTTTTCAACCTCTTAAAATGTCTCTTTTCATTTTTTAATTGAAATTCATTTAAAACAGCATTTTCAAAATGAAATGTCCTGACTTTTGAGGACAAAATGTTCTGATATCCCTGGTGAAATTATTTCTCAAATATTATCATATTTATGAAGGATCTAACTCAAAGCTTGCTGTTAAATATCCTTCTTTCTGAACATTTTTCCCTTTATACTGCTGGGCACTCAAACTAGACAAGGTCGAGCTTTAAGTTTGGGTGGATTCTGGTGTCTTGACTTGTGCGGATGTTTGCCTGAATCAACCTGTAAGCAATTCAAGAAAAGCATCTATCTTTGTGAAGCATAGTGTGTCTTCATCTGCTTCTTGACCCACAGTCTGTCAGAATATAGCTCCTTTCTCCTTTTTCTATGGGTGTCTTCCAGCCCTAGTGTATTTTCCATTTCATCTCCTTTAGCAGTGTGACTAAGCATCCCTTGAGGGTTACTCTATGACATGATTGGTTCATTTGAGTTGATAATTTCTGGGAGTTATACAGCTGGACTTGTGTTTTTAAGTTTCCCTTTACCCCATAATTTTTTTTCCCTTGGAATGGCTCAAGGAAATGTACACAAACTAAAATCTGCGTGTGGTTTTGCTTGGAAGGCTTAACGAGAGATGTTGACTTATGTGTTTCTAGCCTGTTTCTACAACAGGAAAGTTATTTTGAATTCTGTACAGAACTTCCCTTACATATGCAAAAATGAAGATATTGGACAATTACTTCTTCAGTTAGAAAACAATATTTTGAACAGTTCCAGAACATCACATTTACAAACTTTCCTCTTTCTGCTATCCAGATCTTCTTTTTATGAGGGAATGACATTGGTGATCATCCTTCATGTTCCTAAGGTGCCTTTGCTTCCAGAAGCTAGTCCCGTATTTCCTTCTGAGCTTTCAAGGCACATTAAAAAACATCCATTACTGCATCGACTGATGCAGCTTTATGATTTTTGCTATGATTAAACTTCACAAAATTGACATATTGGATTTTATGGACAGTATCTGAGTTAAAGTGCAAGCCAGACTATGAGGAGAAAGAAAAAACACCAGAGTGCAGGCAGGCGACTGCTGGAAGTAGGCCTCTGCTGCCTCAGCATGGGCTGGGCAGTTCAGGCAAGTCTAGCTTTGATCTTGGGCTCTCGTGGTTGCTTGACTTTACTCACACGCTGATGTCAATAGGATTACATGTGAGGTTAAACAGGATGAGTGTTTGCTGTATTGCAGCTTTGGACTATACACACTGCTGGAGAGCACACGAACAATATTGTTGTGGGCAGCTGGAGTCACTGCTCTGAGTCACGCCACTCAGGGGACTTGAAGAAACATCTGATAACAGAAGATACTTTAACTAGGAATAAAGCTAAGCACAAAGGTCTAGCGTCTCACCTCTTCTGTATATGCAGGACCACTTGCTTCCAATTAAACCTATTTTCTCTACACAGCTGCAGTTTCAGCTGCAGTTTCTAATCACAGTTCCCTGGGGCACCTGGTGCTAACACTAAGTGCACGGCCGCCTCCTGGCTGTGCTCAGGCAGCAGCCTGCCTGCCTGATAGCTCTCAGCGATGCTGCCACTGGGGAGATCACAGCCTTCCTTCCATCAGGAAGTAAGTTCAGTTTCCTTATTGGTATCTGTAAGGGTGCAAGTTCTAAGTAATTGCTCTATGTGTTTCTTAATTGATCAGGTTTGTGGTATGCTGTGAATCTGAATGAAAATTTGCTGACTGGTTTTGGTTTTTGGCCTGCAAACAGATGCAGCGAATGACACTCAAAAAGCTTTGCTGTTCCTGTTAAAGTTACTGGAGAAAGATCCTGTCTATTTAAAGTCAGCATTAAATGCTCGTTGCCTTCAGTGAATCAAGAAAGTTTGTGTGTGAAAGGGTTTTCCAGGTTGTTCAGAGCCTCCAGGACTGTTTTTAGTTAGTGTGTAGCAGAGCTGGTTTTTAATGTGGGCTGCTGTGAGATAAAGAAGGAGATTGGATTGAGCAACATGTGAAATGTGGTTTATTTATTCTTTCAGAAACAACTCAAAACAATGATTTGTTGTTTGGATGTGAGTTGTGAGGAGGTTACCTGGCTGACCTGGGATTATGCAGGGTATCTGCAGTAGGACTAGAAAACGCTTCTCTATCTTTCAATGCAATGCTGCAGCCACTGCTGTATGAAACAACAGTGAAGTCTAAAGTGACCTTTATTACAAAACCAAGTTCTTATGTATCTTTGTCCTTTTTCTGAGTTGTTGCAGGCCACTGTCAATCACTGCATTCAGGCAGTATTCAATGTCTCTTAAACAGTGATTTATTAAGGTGGTATTAATTAATCCAAAAGCTACAGAGAACTTCTGCTGAAACTAGCAAATGCTTTTCTTCCTTTTCAAATGAAAGTTAATGGAAGTCATGAGACTTTGTGGTAAAAATCTGAGGGTCTATGGCTTAACTAGGTGAGTGTTGCACCTGTATTACTTCCTCCTAGGTGTGGTCATTCCTTTTTGTGTGAAACACTGGTAGGCAGCTGAGTTTCCAAAATGAACTGAAATTGCAGGATTGGATTATGGGCATGCGCAGATCTGAATGTTGTAGGCAATGTCATTCTGTAATTGCTGAGAACGTACACAACAAGGCTGTTGGAAAGGCAACTGTAGAACAAGTGAGAGAGTGGGTAATCTTCAGCTGAGTAGAACTGCATGTCTGATGCAAAGTCAAATTTCTTCCATCTTTCAAGTAAATTTTTGGTGTAGCAATCTAAGAAACTTGGCTAAAAGCTCTCTGTACTGTATTTGTTGTCTCACCTTTGTACCATATTTTTTTTTTTTAACTAGGAGGTATAGCACCCTGAAATATGATCTCCAAATGGTAGGACAGAACTTACCAGTAAAAACAAGTTTCCAAGTGATCTGTTCCAAGTTTTTTTCATAAGAGTTCATACAGTCAAATAATTATGCATTTAATTTTGAATGCTTATTAATTCAAAAGCAGACCTTTGAATCTCAGGTACAAATGGTATCAAAGTGAGTATATTCAACAAGAACTTTACCAGATTTTTCTTCAGTAAGGTTTCCTAATAGCCTAAAGACAAAAGAAAGGCCCCTGTGACTTCACTACAGCAGTCAGACAAGGATGCAACTAGAGCAGGAACCAACTGAGGTGTGAGCCCTGGTATGGTCTGTAATATGTTTATCAGATTCTGCTTTCCTTCATTAACCTCTGACCTCTGAATGTGTGGGTTGCAAGGCCCGCTGAGACATGGCAGCATTGTTTGATAACAGAAGAAAGCACAAGGGACGTTAAAAACCACACTCTCAGTTGTCACCACGTTGTTTTCCAAAGGCGTGTGATGATGGTCAAGAGGCAGATGTTGAAAACACTCTAAGGAATTTTTCCAAGGAAGAGCTAAGCATGAGAATAAGGGGGATGTGTCTGAAGATCAATTTTGCTTTGCATACATTAGCACTGTGTTCCATCCTATGATGGAAGTTGGAAGTGATGCTCTGGCTATCTATATGTCTGAGGAAAGAAAAGATTTACTACTTTCTGACCTATGCTTTTGATAGGAAATGTTTTTTGTGGGCAAATTCAGACTCTTTGTTAGTGAATGCAGTGTTAAAATACATATAAAATTGCTGTTATGATAAGCCAGGAAAGTAGTAATTATTTCCCTCGCAAATCTCAGTTCTTCCATAGTGATGTCTTCATAGTTGTCTCTCTCCTTGTTTTTTTTTTTTTTTTTCCCCCTTCCCCTCTCTTCTTTTCACCAACCCCCCCTCCTGTCTTCCTCTTCATGTTTGGGGATGTGGGGATGTGGTTACCCTTCATCTCTGCATATTAATTTTGGCCCACTGCACTGGGGCAATGGAACTCCAGAAATTAGCTTACTGCCTACTGGGACAACTGTCTCAGGTCAGGGAAGCCCCAGGCAGGACAGAGTGAACATAGCAGCTCTGGATAATGGGGACGTGTCTGGTACTCCACTTATTTTGGGTGATGGTAGTGTTCCCTTGGGTATCAATACACTCAAAAGAGTGTATCAATTTGTGGACTGCCCTTTTTCATCCTGGCTGCCAGATCAGTACCTGAGAGCAACCAGGACTAGGAATCAAGAGAGTCTGTAACTGAGCACAGTTAAAATCCAAAATTAGGATCTTTGTGAGATGCTGTCTTGTGAGTTTATAAGCTTTGTTTCATAATTCACATCCCTCCAACTTGGGTGAGGTGAGAATATGGGTCTGAGTAATCTGTTCTCTTGGATTTTTCTTAAGTAGTCAGGACTGAAGTAATACTCTACAGAAAGCATGAATGCTCTGTAGCTGCTGTTTTGGAGATGATGTGTCAAGCAGAAATCTTGAGAGCTTCTTTCATGTTACTGCTCTTTCATCAAAGCTTCTCATTATCCTGCCATTCAGATTAACATACCGCCAACCTAATTTCTCTTCTGTCTTCATTAAATGCTGCTACTTTCCATCCACTATTGCATACTGCCACTAAAGCTTTTGAAATTTGTTGCTAGACAGAGAGCCTCTCTCACTTGTGTATGAAAATGTTCTTGTAGTTATGTCAAGCTATGTAAGTAGTTTACAGCAAACACAAAAGCAGTGAGATTTAGAAGACCAGATTAAACCCCAGAAGCTGCATTTAAAACTCATTGAAGTTAAGAGGAGGGTTTCTGCTGTCCCATTAATCTCTGTGTCTGGTCCAGTGTGCATGGGGGTTTTGATCTTCCAGCATGGTGCTTGTCCTATGTCAGGAATGAATAGCATGCAATCTTTACAATGCATTTAGCCTCCTTCATGCACAAGAATAAGAGTCCAAGTATCTTGTACCTTATCTTATGTATTTGTCCCTTCACTTGTCACTGTGTCAACTGTCAGCACTGCTGGTCTGGCTCATGTTTTAGATGAACTCTTGACCTTTGACTTATTTGACATATCTGCAAATAGGATGCTTTTGTAGAGTTTCAAATATTTGGGAACTGAAACAAGAAACATCTAGGGACTGAATGCAAGGTATTGAAATTACTTTCATTTTTTTTAAGCAAAAGGGTTTTTTATGTTATATGAAATCGAATACAAATACGTATTTAAGCTTTAGCTCTTTGACAAACATGCCCAAAAAATCTGCAATAAAGGTTTCATGGGAATAAGTTGGTGAAATTGTGTTCTCTCAATCTTTCTTTAGCACTGAGCTTACATCTGGATTTTTGTCTGGGTATGCATTGATAGTTCCCTTGAGTTAGAGGTGAGTGTGTATCGTTGCCTTTCGGGCATTAACAGGCCAAATGTGCAGCTCTAAGGTACCATGTTCTCCTCCAAGTCAGAACAAATCTGTTGAGCAACCACTGGTTCTTCATTTACTAACCAGTACATCTTAGATGAAGATTTTTCACATTTTTGTTCCAGATAACTTAGCCAAATTCTTGAGTTTGGTCCAGTTCCTGTATTTAAGTGGATTGTGTTCCATTCAGTATGCCAGTTTCTAGCACTGTTTTTGTGAAGAGATACTTGAAAGATATTTCTAACTATTTTAAGACATTCGGGTCAGTTCAGGGTATTGTAGCACTGACAGTCATCATTCAGGGCTGTAAAACTTATTTTAAATGTTTTTATGTGGTACTATGTACAGTAACGAGCGTTTAGAAGACTGGAAGAGGGAATAAGGTTGCTATGTTCTTATCAAGGACAGACAAAATGCATAATTTTCTCCTCCTTGGATGCACTGAAGCATTTAGGGTTAAAATGTTCTAGGCAACTACTAGAGAAACTTCTTTCACCATGCGACACCACTGTATGTATATATGAGCCTAAATAAAAAACGTATTATTAATAGGTAGTCAGTCTCTTAAATATTTCCCTTTTTATCAGTCTCGGAAAGTATTTTTATTATTCATGTGTGCAGGTCTCGCTGTTATCACATCTAACTCTTCTGAAATAAAGGAGCTTTAATGCTATTGCATGATGAGACAGGAATTAGTTGTGTTTTGGAAGGATCCAGGCCAGATAGGAGACCAGCAAAATTTATTTGATTTCTAAAGATGCTTTAAAAAACAATTTCTCAGTGACATTAGTAGGTGACATCTTCCTTTCTGGGTATGGTATAACAAAATGTGCCAAAGTTTTTCTGCTGCTTTTCCCGTTTGAAAATGAACATTAAAAAGCACGGTATGTTTCAACTTTTTTTGTTCTGTGCAGTGAATCTTGGCAAGGATACAGTTAACTAAGTTCACTTGTCTGAAAATGCATTTCACATGTCTTAATAATTATATTCTAAAATCAAGTGAAAGTAAGTAGTGCCAGACCTTTCAGACAGAAATCTGCATGCTGACTGCAGTTGAACACTTCTGAGCACCTCCTTTGACACTTTCTCATCTCTCCAAATGCTAAGACACAGCTGATCACACTGTCATTGGGCCAAACGTACAAAAAGTAATATCTGACAGCAAAGAACTTCAATATATACGATCTCCTTTTGAAAGCAATGCCCAAACTAGTTTTTTTTAGATTCCATGTTTTTCATGTGTTAGAATTATTTAAATTTAAAAAAAACAAACTCAGAAAATAAATCAACTTAAACTGAGTCTTGGAATGATCCAAGGTTTTTCAATGTTGAGAAAAACACTTCAAATACTTCTTCAAAACCAAGAAAGCAAAACACATCCTTGAATCTACAGATTTATTTTTATTTAGCTAAAGCTTTTTTTTTTTTTTTTTCTGAATGCCCCAAGTATCCCCAAAAACACTTCGTGGGAGAGCCAGTTAAATACTACTGTGTCAGGGAAATTGGAGCTAAAACATTGAGGCTGTTTTAGTGGTCTTATTGCTGAAAATATACAGTTCAATTGTCCATATCTTGCAGACTAATTCCCAAGAACGTTCTGATGGATTGTGGAGAAAGAACAAATTATTGCAACTAAGTTCCTTGGAATTCTGCTTTATTACAACAGTTGTTTGAAACTATGTTTAGCTGACCAAGAACCATCATAAATTTTAACAGGTCTGTGATAGAATTTAACCAAATGGTATAACTGTATTTTCCTTCTCATATTTTTCCACCTACAAACAAGATAAGAGCTGAAGAAAATCTTTCTAGTAAATAAGTAACGTGATTAACTTGTGTACAATTCACAGTTGATTTGTGGAGTGATCACAGATGGGGAAATAGGATGCAAAAGTAGGACAAAGCACAAGCCATGCTCCCTGTGCTAGCTCTTGTACTTTGCGCCTTCCAGTTTAGCCTGATGCCACGTGTAGTTTTTACATTCCTGAGCCTCCTCACCTGCACCCAAAACCTGAAGATAACACAAATTGTTTGTTCTCCATCAGCCTCGCTTGGTTAAAGGTTCTCCTCTACACTTTCATGTGTTATTCTACAGTGAAGGGAAAAGGAGGGTTTGTGCTTGAGTCCAAGTACAGTTTTTTAAATTTTTCAGCAGTTGAAAGAACGATTATAGCTTGTGAACCCATTTAAGCCTTGACTAACTTAAAAAACAAATAAACAAACAAAACCTACACAGTATGTCAAGCAGAAAAGTCTTTTTTAAAACAACTCTAATAATAATAAACCCTCCCAGGAGGATGAATGCTGTTATAAAGGGCTGTCATTTGACGCCAACGTGATTTGCCAGTGATCTTGAAAACAAAGAGCTGGGGAATGCTGAGCAGCAGGCTGTCTCAACAAGTGCTCATGAAATATGTTGTTTTTTCTTTTTTTTTCCCTCCCCTATCCCCTTCCTCCTAAGTCAAAAGCTCATTATTTATACACCTTTAGGGCAATTACTTGAAAAGATATTTAGCTTTGTGCATAATCCACACCAGTGCAAGCTTCTGTAGCTGGGGCACTTGTTGACAGGATTCTGCAAAGCTGAGGGTAAATGAGTTGCTCTTCCTGTAAATTTTCTGGCTGCTTAGGGTGGGAAGAGGCTTGTTCACGAGGGATATCGCAGCCAGCATGCACCGTCATCAGTGCCCGTGGGCATTTGTGAGCAGGCTTCTTCCATGGAGCCCACGAGCAGGGTGGCCCTGGGGACTGTGGCCACACAGCACTGTCCTGCTCCTTGCAGTCCCCATGTCCCCCACATCAGCCTGGGTGGTTCTGCCTGCCCTTACAAGCAGCTAGGGGGCTGGCGAGGTTACAAGTTGTATGCCATTCCTCCTTTAACTGTGTATTTCATCCTTATGCCATGAGGCATCCAGTTAAAAAGGTGAAAGAAACTCAGGCCTCCAGATGGGAGTTTGAAAACAGTGTGGAATGATATACAGCAATCATACACATCAGTCAAGTAAGCAGAAGCACGGCTGTGTGAGGGACAGGCTGCTAATACATGCTTAAACCCCAGCGAAGTGGTGCGAAGCTGTACCAGTTGTTTCCTCTCTCCTCACTCTCACAGGTATTCCCAGAGACTTTGAGGTGCTAACATGCTAGTTTTAGATCTTGGACTGATATGCAAGTGTTTTTCTTCTATTTATGCACTGGGTGAATACAGCTAGCTTTATTTATAGCTGGTTCTTTCTCTTCTGCCCCCCCGCCAAGCTTTCACCCTGGAGACCAAAAGCCTTTCCTGAATCTTGGGATGTGGGGGGCCAGCCCAACTGATGTACAACTGACAGTGAGCGCCGACCGATTGGAGCAGTCTGTAGAATGAAACAATTGGTGCCGAGGATCTGTCATCCATGCTATACCCTGTTTTAGATTTGTTTGTTTTAATGTTGTCTTACTCCAGACTAGTTGCAGTCTGTCCCATGAACTGACTGCTTGTTTGCAGCTTTAGATGTACATCTTCCCATTTACTCTCTTCTGATGCACAAAGCAGCGCACAAGAAAGTAGGGCAACCAGTGGGCTTGCTTGAGAAGCACGCTGCCATCCTGAACTCAAATACAAAAGGTTGAGGCATCCATGGCACTCCTGCCGTGTCCTGGCTCCGCGTGGATGATGGCCAGCAGGACTTGCTGCAACGCTGGCATCTCTGCGTGCAGCGCGAGCGACCCAGTGTAGTCCTGCCGGGCTCAGGGACATAGGGCTCTTGTCTGTCCCGTGCCATGTGCCCCACGCTGGGGGAAAGCCAGACTGGAGAAAGGTTTGCCACTTGGCGCGAAAGATACACAAGGAAATCCAAAGGATGACCCGATCCCCTCACAGGCTGGGAGAGCAAAGGCTGCTCCCGAACCATGGCTCAGCACTGCGCTTCTTAAGCCAGCGTCTGGTTGCAAGCTGTTGATGAAATGCACACTTGAATTCCTCGGTGCTCAAGAGCCCTGATTTCCCTGGGAGCTCCCACGGGGGAAATGTTGGAGGGCAGGTGGATGTGTTAGCATTGCAGGGGAGAAGGTAAAACAACAAGGACTCACCATGGGCACTTCTGCAACACATCTGCTGCTTGCAAACTGCACTAAGGGAGTTTTGTAAGGGAAATGAATGCCCTCCAGTGGCAGAAAATAGGGAAACAGATTGGTTCAGTTTGTTTTCCGTAACTGTCGCAGAATTGGGGTATGTATAGTTCAATCCATAGATGTGCCCCCTTGCAGCGCACAGCGCAGTATTAGTGCCCCAGTTCTTGCAGTTCACAACATCGCAGAGCAGAGCTGAACCTCGGTTGAACTCTTCTGGCAATATATGGCAATGGACCTCAGGATGCTCTTAGAAACAAAGTAGTGTTGACGAAGGTCACGTAATTGGTCTGTTTGCCTTCGTGAGCTGCCTGTGGATCCAGTTGTGTGTGCTGGAGCAAGTAGCACGAGGTGGGGGTGCATCCAGCATGCTGTGACCACTGGATAGAAATGGGGAGAATGGGAAATATGGGGTCTGAATGAATCTATTGCACATTGAGGTTTTATTTGAGTGGGTTTGTTTTTTTTTTTTTTTAAAAACAATGCTGTCATAATGTGTCCAGGCATATTTGTGGGTCAGAGAGATTAAGGTATTGTTTTTCTTGCTGGTTTATAATGGAAAAACTTCCTTTAGAGAGCATCAAATCAGCTGCAGCATATTTCCATGTTTGTTGGAATAATCCTCTCGTAAAAAAAGGTGATGTGAGATGGAAACATGCTTGATTGCCCTGCTTTCCAAATTCAGAACAGATTCATGAACCAATGAGAAGTTCTTATAACCATAAGCCAAAACCCAGAGAAGGGTTTGAATGCCACTGCAGTGCCGACCTCTGTGTGCCTGCTCAGTGAAGTGGCATCCACAGCCTGTGGACACCTCTGGGCGTCCCAGTGCTGGGGCACCACAGGGCCATGCACAGACCGGGGGGAGGTGGCAAGCATGCGGCAGCGTAGGCTCTCTGCCCTTCACCACAGGTGGCTCCCACCTCCCAGTCCCGATCCAAATACCTCTGTTTATTTTTCCTTTTCGAGTGCCTGCATCTCCTGCAGATTAGCGCCTGAAATGCTTGCTGGTGTTACAAGCACAGCTCCTGGAAGTGCATATGGGAAGGTAAAGCCAGGCACTCGTAGGCTTGAGGATCAGGATACGTGCACTCTTGGCTTCCTCCCACGTGCGCAGTCTGTGCAGATTCAAGCCTACTTCTCCTGTCTCTAAGAGGTGCTTTATTTTCTGCACCACCTTCTGTGAGGAGTCCTAGAAAACAAAAGTGCCTCCAGAGGAAGTAGCTGTTCAATGAAATTTTGAGTTTCCTGACTTTCAGACTCTGAGTGCCCCAAACTGGCTGACGTTCTCTTCTGGGAATTGCCCAGCCTGTTCTTGGGCTAGTAGGTAAAGCTGGATACTTCTTTTAGTTTTTAATATTTATCTCACTCCCTAAACAACACGGAGTAGATCCATAGAGGAATTTAGTGAGTTTTAAGAAGTTATTTGACGAAAATTTCTTATGAACTTGTCCAGTTGTGTGTTTTTTTGTTTTTTTTTTTGTAAGTCTGAATGGGCAACTTCATTCCAGAGCACCACAAAACTAGTATCTGATCCAGCCCTAGCAAGGCCTTACTTAAAATAAAGAAATAAATAAAACTTCAAAGACTTTTCTGTCTTCATTGTGTATTAGGTGGCAGATCTGAGGAACCACTGCAGAGATCCACATTTATCTCAAAAAGTCCATACCACTGAAGTACGGTTATAGGACAAGCAGTTGTCTATGGATTCCGCAGAGACAGCGGACCCGGCAGCTGTCAGCTCTGTTGTTCCTGCATGCCACGTTTATGTATGTGAATGCATCAGTCCGATCACGCTGGTGGTTTTTCTTGTTGCGTGCATTAGCTTGTTTTCATAGCCAGTCAGTCACCTTGTGCATCATCTGCTCTCAGCTGAGGCCAGTAGCCTGGAAGTGGTAAGCTGGTGTCAAGGACTGAGTCCTGCCCAGGATATTTCCAACTTGAGTTGCCCCAGAGTTTAACATCTGGAAATCATATTACTGTGAGCATCTTTGAAAACAAAACTAAGCAGTGTTTTTTTTTCCTGCCACGTGAAGCACAACCCTTACAAATGTTCTGGAAATACTCACTTTGGAAGGGGCTGATGCTAACGTGTTTTTTTTCTCCAGTTGCCCTCTGCTGTGCCCCGTCTGGCCCCGTGCTTGACTGCTCTGTCATGGGAAGATGGTGGTCTTGATCGAGGTGCTTTCAGTTGTCTTTGATAACATTACCTTGTTGTTTGCAACACTTACAGTAAATCTTCCTTCAAAACAAAAGAATGTATCACCCCAAAATAGTATTTTAGAGCTTGGGATGTCAAAGGGAGGATACAAAAGAGACCAAGCTGTGTGTGCTATGGGAATATCACCACAGGTAGAAGAAGTAATTTGTACTTTAAATGACCCTGGATGTTGTCTCTGGAAATACCGATTTTCCAGAAAGAATTTTCTAGGTTCATCATCATTTGGTGATGGCCCAGGAAAGAGTGAGATCAGAAGCTGGTGCAAGCATTAGTGCAAGACACAAGTCTGTTGTAAACTGTGTCTGCTTTGCTATATAAGCTTAGTACAAGTTATTTAGCATTTCCCATGTCTCCTTGGCTGCCACTGTATAACCAGCTACATAGGGGTTTAATATTTAAGCACGCATCATTTGAGGGGATTACACTTAATATACCTGTAGGAAAGAGGCTAATAGTGTTCATATTGTTTACATTAGTTCTCAAGTGTGCTGAGGGCTACTTGGCTTCTTGATTTTGGCAGATCACTGTCTTTACACTTCTTCAAATATTTTGCTCAGTTCAGCAAGGAAATATAGAAAGACTTCTTTAATTTTGTTTTTGGAAATGTAATAATTTGTTGGGTTAAATAAAAGAATGACCAGTGATACTAACAGAACCAGTTATCCTTCTTTTGATTTAAATGAGTTAGCAAAATTGGTCAAGATACTAAAAGCTGTATTGACCTAATCGGAGGAAAAAAAAAGTTGAAAAATCATCAATTATTACTTTTTCTTTTTTTTTTTCCCCAAGGCTAGTATTATGAACACATAACATGTGCACACATGTAAATATATATGAATACACATTGTATTATTGATAATTCAATAGCAGAGGAGATTCTCAGTTAAAGAAAATATTTTTCTGCTTTCTTCAGATTGGTTTCCAAAGGCAGTCTGCACCTTGATCCAAATGATGTTTGTCTGCTGTTGAAGGTTCTCACATTAGAAGCCATAAGCAAAACTGTTCTTCACGGGATGCTCTGAGGGAGCTGATGTGACATTTATAGTTTGCAGCTGAATGTTAAGTTCTCAGTTTTCAAGCATAAGTTAGAACACCATGTTTGTTCTGCACAGCTCAAACACTACAAGTGTCCAAAAAGTAATTCCTGTTGACTTTTCTATTGAAAACTCATGTTCTCAAACTTCATCAGTCAATGTTGCCTTGTGTGCTTGTGTGTGCTGTGTTCATTGACAGGGCCTTGGACCAAGGGGAAAACGTGAGCTTGTGTTGACACAGTTTTAGTGGGAGGCAAGGGTACAGATCTGCTGAGTGCGTCCTGTTTAGCAAGAGAAATGGTGCTGGGCACCATTACTCATTTGAAACCAAGCACTGCAGCTCAAACTGCAGATCTGCAGCCTCCTGGGAGGACGTGCTGTGCTATCAGGCTGGGCTGGGCTGGGTAAAGCAGGAAAACGGGAATTTTTGCGATATTTGGTCCAAATAACACTGTTATTACCTCCGGTGGAGGTGCGACACAAAGCTTTTAGGCGGTGGCATCTCTGGAGGTTGCTTTGTTTTTCCTGGGGAGCTTTGTTTATATGGTCTGGTTCAGCTTACATTGCTGCCTTATTTACAGTCAAAAAAAGAGCTTTTGGTCATTGTCCCCGAGTGATGCTTTTTTTTCCCCTGGAAGGACAGGCACACCTATTGCTTGGAGAGCAACACGGCGTTCTGCAGTACCCCTCTCCTCAAACATGCCGTACACTCGTGTTGCCTCCAGAGGTGAGAAGTGGAGTTAGTGAAGTCCAAACATGTCTTAGTGAGTGCTTATCTGTGCGTCTAGCCAGCTTCAAGGCTGTGCTGGTACCCTGATGCCAAAGGTTATGTTGACCCAGAAAGGAACTGGAAAATGTTCAAACCGCTCCACACTCAGCTCGCTGATATTTTCATATTAATAGGGCAGCTGCTGCAAAGCTGAGTTTTGAGCACAGGATCTTTCGTTCCTGGTTTAATGTGCATTCCTAAGACTGCGTTAGCCATCTCTCGGAGAGTTTTGTGATGTGTGATATTTTCTTTGCCCTTTACTGCAGTGTTACAGCCCTTGCGCAAGTCCTCAGGTCAGCATCTGTGTGCAACAGCATGCAGGGATGTCAAGTGGTGAGAGGAGGCCTTGCTGTTTTAGATCTTTCTCATCCTTAGTTTCTTTTCTTATTCTTATTTCTTTTTTGTTCTGAAACATTCCCCATGAAGGAAAGGAATCCATGAGCTCATACCACTTCTATGTTCAACAACCATTTCTGAGAGAGTGCTTTCTCCCCTCCAGGAGGAGCAGTGAGGAATGTGTTTGTGAGCGAGGACGGTCATGCATGGCAGCAGAAAATCTGAGGTCATCCTGTCTCTCCTCTCCTAAACAAGAGCCTAAAAATAGTGCCGAAGTTGCTCGCTGAAAAACACAGGATACGGAGCTCCTTGGCCACGTAAAAGTTGACTGGAGTTCTGCCTTTGTTCAAAACGCCTTCAGATTTATAGGCCGTATGGACTAAATGAAAATACTTGGAAGGAAGAAGCAGGCTTTTGGGGATTATTCTGGAAAAATAAACCCATGAGTAAAAAGATAGTAGAAATATGTTTACTCAGATGAGACATTTGATCTTACAGGGAGCATCAGTTACAGAGCCAGACTTGCCCTACGTGCTGTTTCATCTTTAGATCTGGCTGCAGATCAAGTCCATTAGTCAATCTGCAACCCTGGCCAAGCCTCCTGTAGAAATCAAAAAAAAAAAAAAAGAGGTCAGAGAAGACTGTGATGGTGCTTACTAATGCTTAACCTGCAGTACGGTGATTTCTCAAGTTGGGTCCCTGATTGGGAAACCCCGCTTCTAACACACATCAGCCCATGCGTGCACACGCTGGGCCATCAGCGTCTTCAGCAGCTCTGGGCTGTTGCGTACCCTTGGTGGGAGCTTCGCATGGCCAAAAGGCATTGAGAGGGCAGGAACGCCAAGACAGATGCCCAAGCTCCCTCTGCCTCCGATGAGGGACTCTCGGTGACCGACACAAGTCCCTTCTCCCTGCTGAGAAGGAGCCGGCAGCGGGCGTGGGCAGAGCTTCCAACATCTGCCGGGACAAAAAGCCTGCATGGGCATTTCGTGCAGCGCCCGCGGCTGTCAGGCGAGAGTGGCTTGGCGCGTGCACGGGAGCAGGCGCCTTGGGAGCTTTAACCCTGAATGGTGGGGACATGCAGGATGCTAGCCACAGCTCTGGAGCTGGATGCTGCAGGTCTCCAGCGGCTCTCCGCGGTCTGTCCTCTGTGCGCGTTTTCTGTCGCTCCATCAGCTCGGCTCCCAGCCAGGCTGGGGCAGGGGTCCCAAGCTGCTGCACGTAACCCTCTGCACAGATACAGCCACGTTTCTAACCACTGAACCTGGACTGCTGGGTTAGGTCCTGGGCTGTTTGATCTTATATCTCGTTTTCCCAGGATGAGTAATGTCAAAAGTGGAGAGTCTGATGAGGGAATGTGTGTCCGTAATGTACAGGATTATCCCTGAGGTACCTAGCATTGGGTTTCAAAGACAGTATTTCAAAGCAGAGAAAGTTACGTTGTCATGCTTGCTCACAGGAACAAAATGCATGGTACAAGGGGGTTGATTCCTTTCCCACTCTTATGACCCTTTGGTTGTAGCTTGAGTACTGGACCAGGGCTTCCTCCTGCAGCTGAGGCTCAGGTGAGGTTTGACCGTGCGTCAGAGCATCCCGCGCAGATGTCGTGCGGTTGGTCGCTAGTGCCAGCTCGGTGCTGTGCTCCCACGTGTGGGTGGGCAAGCCTGTAGCTGTGAGAGCGAACGTATGGACACAGAAACCACCCTTGCTGGAATGGGGACACATCTGGCTGAAGCGGCTCTTCCTGTTCTAGCTCACAGAAGTCCAGTTGCAAATGCACCATGCTTGCTTTATGGACAGCAGGGTGAGGTGGGAGAAGTGGAATACGCTTACTGTTCCTCAGCACCTCCGCTATGACCTGTGCCATGTGTGGAAGGAGGAGTAGTCTAAGCGGGTGTTTGTAGTGATGTTGAAACAGTGGCATAGCCAGGATACAGAGCACAGTGGGAACATGGGCGTCCCAGATGCATGGTCAAGCTGGAAAAAATGGTGTCATCCTCTTTGAACATACTGTTTCTGAATGCTCTCCTGCATCAAACGTGAAGGAAGATGATGCTTTCTGCTGGCACTGGCACTGCATCTGGCTTCCCCGGGGGAGCGGGCAGCACCATGCCCAGCAACCACCTTTCCATCCAGAGCAGAGAGTAAATTGCCAGATAAGCTCCAGAAAATCAAGGACTGCAAAATGAAGCATCAAGGTTGAGAGCATGGTGCCACCACCCATGGACCAACCTCCCTGTATTTCATGCTCAAGAAATTTTATTTTTTTAGTTATTTTTAAGCGTTTTCCCATGACGTCATCAATAGCTCTTCTTGCTGATGATGTGTGCAGTAGGTGCTGGAGCCTTGTGCTGGGCTGGGTTTCCTCGCAGGGTAAGACAGTGCCCCTGCTGCGGGGAGGAGCCGTGGGAGCCTCAGCCTTCTCTGCAAGCGGTCCCGCAGAGATATGTTGGTGCTAATTTGCTTAAAAATTGGACTGCTATGATTAGATCGGTCTGCAACCTTTCCTAACTTTGGCCTCTGCTCTTAGTTTCCAGGCTCCTTCCATGGCCTCAGTGTGCAGAAATGATGATAGGAGAAGATGTAGAAAATGTCAGGAAGGATCACTGAGCTGGGAACATTAGTATTAAGTGGAAAACTTTCAGGGGGCTTTTCAGTTCCTTGGCACAGGAACACAATAAATCATCCTTCAAGTGCTTTTCCAGCTGATGTGGCTGTAAAATGTGCAAGGCCTTATGGAGCAGGGCTCCTGCGCCACTGCACTCAGGGTGGTGCCTCTGACAGCAGACATCTGGCTGGGCTGTCAGCACGAAAGCAGTATGTTTCTCCTGTCGTATTGGTTTACTTTATTCATCTGATGGAGATGAAACTCCCCTGAACCTTGTCTTCCCCTTGGCTGTTGTGCTTTGCAGCTGAGCGCATCCCATCCCGTTCCGCACGGCACAGCATCCCCTATGCCACGGCAGAGATGATGAGCAGGCGAAGGGCTGGTGGCCTGCTGCTGAAAGGTGCAAAAGGAGGCAGGGCTGGAACGTGGCCTTCAGCCTCAGGGGAACTTAAAGAAGATTAATCTTCCATTATGAGAATTTAACTTGGCTCAACTTGGCCTGGGTTGCATGCTGCGTCCAAGAAGGGAAGTGGCCCTTATGTCTCCCTCCAGTTGGCTAAGACCGTGGTCTCACCAGAGGTACTCATTCTTGCTATGCTTTAGCGGACCTCTCGCCAGATGTTGATCTCGTTACATTTCCACAACTGTTGTCTGAATTCCCATAAAAGCGTCTGAACACCTGATACCTTGGCCCCAGTTTAACTGTAGGGGTAATCCTGCACATTAGCTTTTGGCCTTCATTTAGCTCCCATACAAAGACAATGGCTTTGTGCTTCAGCTTACATTTACATCGCTGCTGCTGTGAGGCTGCAAACATTGATGCCAGTGAAACAAATTTAAAAAATTAAGTGGAAATCTGCTAGGCTGCCTAAATCCTACAGAGTGGGAAAGGAGTTCTTCCTACAGCAGGTATAGCCACAACTGGACTCGGAAGTACTTGGGGTTACCTCTCTGCTGCATCTTCTTACTCAAAAATAATTAATTGGAGGGCAAAAACAGTCAGAAGTAAATTGTTAGTTCTGGAGATGAGTGAAGGTGCACTAGGGGAGAGGATGTTTTGTCCTGTGATGCCAGTGGCTCTTTTAGCTTTGATAGCTACTCATTATGAAAAAACAGTTAAATTATGCTTATTTACTGACTTAAGTCAATAACGATGGAAATAATGGCAATGGGTAAAAGTTATACATAAAGCAAAAATATACAGTAAAAGAATTTAGTGGATTGCGTGCTGCTGGGCAAAGGGATGGCATTGTGAGCGAGCAAGAGAGTGATGAAGTCAACCAAAAGCTGTGAACGCAACACGCAAAACTGCTTGCGTTTGCTTGCAGGGCGTGCCTATAAGGGAACCACCGCCATGGGGTGTTGGGAAAATGTGAAAGGATGAGGGAAGGCTTTCTCTAAACCTTCACAGTTGCCAAAAAATCACGTCTTCTGGCTGTGCAGTGTTTGTTTTTCTTGGCAATCTTGTTGAGGAGCCAAGAAAATGAATGGGTAGGGCTTTCCTCCTACCTATGGTTGTCTAATGCATTTACTTGTCAAAGTAAAAGCAAAACTGCAAAGGAGCAGTGTGGGAAAACTTAATTGTGAACACAGTATTTAAGACAGCAAAGGACTGGAGATGGCTATGGACTTCAGTAGTTTGAAGTGAGAGGGTTGTGTCCTGCTGATTGCCAGACGTGCTCTGGGGAGTTAACCAGATCCTCTGTAACGAGCAGTGTTTCAAAGGTATACTACTGCACAGCTCGCTGCAGCTCTGTTCCTTGCCTGCTTCCTTTCAAGGGCATTGTATGGCCCACAGCACATTTTCATAACAACATTCCTGTTTGATTAAAGTCAAAAAGCAGGCCAAGTTTTCAGAAATTGAGTATGACATACCCTAAAACTGCTGTATCTTCTCTGTGTCCGTTGTTCTGTGATCTTTGCTGCTTTGAATGCTTCCAAAAATAACTTGAAAGAGGTGCATGGCTTGGTTATTGCCAACACAAGTAGCTATTGATCTAAATGACTGCTTGGAAAGAAAGGACGGTAGAGAAACCACCCTCTGCTATCCACATGTTTAGACCTCCTGCCTCATTTTGCTTGAGCTACTGGGAAAAGACATATTGTGGCATGGCAACAAAGAAAATCCTCTGCCTGCTTAAAAGTTGTTGGGTACTTAACGTGCTAAAAAAAAAAAAGTCATTAAAATACACAAAACATTTGACTTTACATATATTTTGCTAACTAAAACAGCCCATACCCTGCAAGAGAAGTCATGTAGCTAGTCCCCTGGCTTTGACAATTTCCTTTTCTACAGTTTAATCAGATGTTATGTGGAAATGGGGTTTCTTATGAGCAGTTGCCATTTATTTTCCCTTTGGGGGTGGATTTTGAAAAGGGAGGTATGTTTGTGCTCCTTCTGCATCTTGGTCTTTACCATCTTTTTTTGTGCTATTGGACTAGCATAACAAGGTGGGGGATCTTCTGTAAGTTTAAAATGTATGTGTAAAATATATTTATTAATTCAGCTTTTACTGAAAGCAATTTCAAGTTTACAGCATGAAACTTTCAAATGTGGACTTGCCCTAAGCTGACAGTTAGCTTTGGGAACATGCAGAATAGAATAAAAATTTGCATTTGCCTTAGGGAGAACTTGAGACAAGATCACTAAGTGCTTTCCCTGATTTTGTCAGACTAAAACACAGTACAGAATAAATACATATTTTCCAAGAGTAACATATTGCACGTGATGAAACACTGGACTTAATTTGCTGTGAATTTACAGAAGTGTGAAGTCTGAGAAGCAGCATGTGCTGTATACTCTGTGAACTCGTACAAATACTTTAGAAGCTGAATGTATTTTAGAGCAAGGGAGAATCGGTCACAAAGTGATCAGTATTGCCCAGCTTACAGTAAGAACGAACACAACAAATAAACCTGAAAGTACCAGTGGAGTTTGAACCTAATCGCTAAATACCTTTTCTGCACAGAAATACCTGAACAGCGTTAGGGAGCAGCTAGCACGTGCTTTTCCCGCTGCTGCAGAATAGGTGCTGCTGGCTATAAGGTTTTGTGATCTTCTACCTCACAATCAAGTCAGTGGGAGCTTTGCTTAAAAAATGCTGGTGCGATGTGACCCAGCAGCAGCAGCCAAATGTCTTACAGGCCTTTCTGACAGAGACGTGCAGACAGCACGCCCCACAGTGTGTTAGACAACAGCCCTGTAAGCAGTTTGGAGCAAGCCTTCTTCACCTCGTAACAGCCAGCGCAGAATAAATGTGAAACAGAAACGTGAAATGTGCATCTGCCTGTGGGTAACGTGACAGCCTGTGTGTACATATACCTGCATGACGTATTAGAGATATCTGGACATGTATAAAGCAATATAATTCAACTTGCAGAGCTGGGTACATAACCCAGCTCTCTTCTCACGGCAGGGGCTTGGTAATCGCCCTGGGCTGGGGCTTACTGCCAGCCCAGCCAAAGGAAGCTGGCACGCGCTGCAAGTAGCTTGGCGGTGGCCAAAGTGGGGCTGTGCTGGAGTTATCCGCCAAGATGAGGATGTAATGAAATGCCCAAGATGCTGCTTGCTTTCAGCAAGCTTTAAAAACTAGCTGGAAATCTGTTATTAAAAAAAAAAAAAAAAAAGTATTTTACATTAAAACAGTGCCTTGGGATTGGATCCAAACATCCCTGGTTACAAAATGCAACAGGAGGAGGAGAAAGCTGTGACAAAAGAGAAAAGGTATTTGGAAATAGTAAAATGTAGCACCTTCCCCAAGCACACAGTTCTTCTGTTTTCCACCTGTGCTGGGAGCTCAGAAGATGCAGCCAGTTGCTGGCTGTGCTGTGGCTGGGCGGTGGATGTATCAAGAGCACCACAAAGGCAACCTGGCATTGCAGCTGCTGCGCTGCAACCAGCTGGGGGAAATCGCACCCACTGGCTCCCTCTGGGTACAGCCTGAAGCTTCTTCAGAGCTGACTTGCAAACGCCTACTGCCAGCTGATGGTTCTTGCTGCCGTGAGGTGGTAGGGACGGCGGGCCTGGCGCTCTGCGGGGGCTGCGTACCCGTGCTGGGTAACCCGCACGCGTCGGTACTACAGGCAGAGCAGAAGCTGCATCTACGTGCAAGCCTTGCAACATAATTCTTCGGTGTGGATTTAGATAAGAAGGGGAAGTTAAACCACCTTGGGCTCCCTCCATTATTTAGCCTGACCAGGTACCGGTACAGTCATCAGGAGACCTGCTTTGCAGATAGTTACAAAAATACTCTCTTTTCCCACTATGACTGTAGCAACGTGTTTTGGTTAAAATTTGTGATACAGACAGCAGCTGGATCCTAGAAGTTAAGCAGAGGGTTTGCAGCCAAACCCATGAGTTTTGATTCTGCCTCAGACTTGTGCGGGCAGTCTGAGCCCTGCCCGGTTAAACGGGCTATCACGGGGTATCATGCTGTAGCTTGCGGAGGCGTTGCGGGGATTGGATTTTGCTTGTGCAGTACTTCACATTTCCACTGAGGAACAGTTTTTATTATTATTTGTACTTCATTCTGCATGAACTAATTTGTTAAATATTTAATAGCTTGAATTAAATTTATAGATAATACGAAGGGATTTATACACTGCAAATTGCCTACACACACAGTAATTGTGCTGTTTGGGAACACAGAGGCAGCAGCACTCCTACACCCACCCGTCTTGTCCGTGTACATGGCATATACCTGTGATCAGCAAAAGCTGCCTTTTTCATTTTTTGTATTTTTTAATTTAACACCGATACTACATGGTTTGGGGGCAAACAGTTCAAGGAAGTGTGGGTGTATAAAGTATGAACTTCAGGGATCTCTTCTGTGAGTTTGTAATTGGACCTCACTGGCAAAATATCCCAGCAGTGCAAAATCAGATCCAAAGAGAGCCCTGCTTCTTTTATTTATTTTTTTTCCCTAGTTGTTCAAATCTACAGGCTTAGCTGTATTTTATCTATGTGTTAAGTATACAGAACAAACCTGAGTGGGTCCAGGTCTAATGATATTTACAAACATTTGTAAGTAATAATGCCTTAATATCTATGCGCAAGATGTTGCATGTGAGATTACATATAAGCCCAAAACAATAATCAGTTATATAACAGCTTTTAATAACAGACATTCGAATAAAACAGGTTTTAGAAAAGTACTGAATAAAAGCAGAAAATCTTTCCTATTAATTGTCTTTATAAATCCCAAGATGTCTTGCTAAAAAGTTATAAATTGCAATCCTCGCTAAATTGGTATATTCAAAATATCAGTTAAAGCACAGTATTGTTGGTGTTTTACAGAATATAGGTATAAGCCTTTCCCCATCTTTTCTCCCTTTTACAGCAAAGGCAAAAAATACTTTCCTCTTCTTTCCAAAGTTAATAATTAAAGGAGGCACTGAGAAATGAAATAACTGCTAAAAGCCAGTTTTGTTATGCTACATGTTAATGTCACTTCAAAACTTTGACAAAAACATTTCACTGTTTACTAAAGAGGACTGGCTCTGAACCACACTATGGCAGCTCACACCCAAATCCTAATTTAGTTTTATTTGCTTACTGAGCGACGTCTGTTGACTGTAAACGATGAGCAAAAGTCATGAGAGTGTTTGCAAGCTTATGTTAGGGTCTCACTTAGGGTTTTGTGTGCTTTTTTGTTGTTGTTGTTGTTAACAAATTTAATTCTACAGTTATTTAATTCCATAGTTACAGTTCTATTGTTTTAGCCTACCAGGACAAGGCAAGGGTTTATTTGTCTTTCAAGCAATAGCTTGAAAATCAGCAGCTGAATGGAGCAAACTTAGGAGCGGAGGTGTGGTTATTTTGTCGAGCTCTCAGCATGGGTGAGAGAACATCCTCTTAACTCTGCAGCTATAAGGACAGTAAAGAATAAACTCAGTGGACATATTGGGTATGAAAGTACATATTTTAAACCTTTCTCTTTCAATTTGGCACCTGAACATAGGGGGGAAAAACCTGTGGTGCAGAGCTGTAGCTAACTTGTTGTGTACTACTTTCAGCTGCAGTAATTTTTGCATAGTGCGATCTCTAGTCAGAATGCGACTGAGAGAAAATATCCTGCAGACCACGTCTGCCAAAGGTGTGCTCTTGTATTTGGTAATAACAAAACTGGATCCCAGTTCAATCGTCACTTCTCTGTCAGGTGCTGAGTCAATCACTGCCTCCTGTGCTTTGTGATTTCTAGTTGCAAAGTGGAATCAGCATTCATCTTCCTGACTTTACTCGAAAGTCTGTCTGCCCTGAAGATCTCGATTTAAATCTGTGCACAGCATCCGATGTGATTTCTGGCCCTATCTGTGACCTCTACACTGAAATTTTTCTGTTCCTAATGCAGAGGAAGATTAACTCAATGCGTTCTCTGTTAGCTCTATAGTTTTCGAGCTTATGAACTTAGAAATGTAGTAAAAGTTATTTGTGTCTGTGACAGTCATCACTTGTACATAGGAATATACAGAATACAGCATCTGTTCAGTGAGAGATTATATTAAAGTGTGGTTCTATTCAGAAAGGTCTATACATAAAAATAACTCCAAAGCAGTGGCTGCTTATTTTGATAACAAACTTGGTTATGATTTGTGCAATAAAGGATGCCTTTCTGAAAATAGCAGAAGGTGCTGTTCATAGCAAACCTTGAGTAAGTAATACTTTCAAGCTCTTTCGTGATGATCCCTTCAAGCTTTCTAGGGAGGGCAGGTATATCTGTGAGGGCAAATCAAGGCATCGTGATACCCAGTCAGCCCTGTAAAGTGATAACCTTTAAAGCCATTTTGCATGCTGTTTTTAAAAAGCAAGTAAACTTACTGAGGTAACAATTCACTTGTAGATTCCAAGACCAGGGCACAGATAGATCTTAAATTGTTATGAGCAACAGGTATCTTAGCAGCTAATGGAACTCAAAAATATATTCAGATATTCATGATGTTAGTTGTGTGTGATTTTTTTTTTTTTTTTTTTTGAGGTTAGACAATCTAGTTTTGCTTGTTCTAGTCAGAAGAAAGCTCAGTGCCTATTCAGGACCCTCTTTCGCAGGAGCCGGAGCCTTGACATGACCACATCCCAGTCTGCATAGGCACCCTCTAGGTGACGAGTCACTTCTGATCCCGACTGGTAGCTCTGGCGACCATGAAGCACACGCCAGTTATCAAATGTTACTATGTCTCCTATGAAGAGATTGCACAAAGTTTAACATTTGTTATATTTCATTCCTTCAAACAGATAACGTTGAGGTAGGTTTATATCAACAGTTAGGGAGCAATAATTTCAAATAGCTCATCTGCAGATTTCTGCCAGAACACAGCAGTGATGCAGTAGCTTTAATTTAGCTGGTGATTCTCAACCAGAGAGGGCAGGTCCCTCTCCAACTCTGCTTCTTTTCTTGTATAAGCAGGAATTTGGCCAATCCCACGGGCAGACAGAAAAGAAACCAGGTGGGATATCTTAGACAAAATGATTAGACAAGTTTCTTTATAAGAAGGTACCTGCTTGAAAAAGAACTTCTGCCAATAAAAGAGATTTGAATCTTTCTTCCCAGATGCTGGGAAGCACGGACAGATAGAGTCTGCCAAAGATGGACCTAAATAACCTACAACAGATATAAATTGTCTTTCATTTTAACCTTCTATCTTGTTTATCCACATGTTTTTTGTTTGGAAAAAGCTGTGCTGAACCACTGAGGTGATGCTAGATGCAGAGCTCAACAGAAAGCCTGTAACTGGGGACTAGCCCAGCACACTGAATAGCCCCAGGGGTAAGTAGGCTTGCCACAGCTCAGAGGCACAATTAAAGAGTGGAGTGGTAGGGGAATCCACCCTGAGAAAAGCAAGTCCTGGTGGAACCATGACTACTGCAAATCCATGGGAAGAATAAAAGGAGTCAGAGGCATGAGGGTGATTTTCCCTTGATCAGTCTGGAACTACTTGTATGATACACATCCTGCGTTACTATCCCTGTTAGAAGAATTTTAGGAGTACAAAGCTAAGCCAGTGAAAGTTAGGAACTGACATAATTAAGGCCAGCTTGCCATTTTAAGTTTTCTCTCTTGTGTGCCACACTTATGATAAATCTCTAATTAAATAACATTATATACTCTTTCTTTCCTTCTCGCCCTTCCCTCTACCGCCATTTTGGTACATTAATTGATGGGATGGATGGTACTAATTTAATGTGAAGTACTTTGTTTTACCATTTATTATTTGATCTTATAAATTATTTCATTGCATGTTCCCAATAGGGAGTGATTAGTTTCCTCACAGACATTTTAAAGACAGTTGCATCACGGTGTGCGAGGCAGTCAGACGCACTAATGAGTTTACTTTTGTAACACCTCACGGGAGGTGAGGGAGGGACTATTTATGTCTTTATTTTATAGTTGGAGAATGA
The DNA here is from genome assembly GCA_013399475.1 of Chauna torquata. Lineage (NCBI taxonomy): Eukaryota > Metazoa > Chordata > Aves > Anseriformes > Anhimidae > Chauna > Chauna torquata. Next base: position 275,106 of record VXAL01016910.1, read on the forward strand.
AGAAACTGAGATTAAGGCCAAAGTAGTTAAATATATGCATAGACTGAGTTTTAAAGAGCATTTGCGCAGCATGTTTTATGTTCAAAACACAGCCCTGTACAACTCTAGCTGAAGTTTAGAGCACTTAGTGCTTCTGGAAATCTGCCTCCAGCTGCCTTGCATAGGCCACCCAGAAAAAGCAGCACAACAGCACAGGCTTTCGTAATTCATCCCACGTTACTCAGGCATTCAGTGTCTAAGCAAAGAAGATAACTCAATTCCCTGCAGCGCTGCTCAACTTCCTTCAGCATTACACATCTGTATCATTTTTGAGATGTTCTGCAACTCCTGCAGCAGTTGTGAAGGTGCCCCACTAACAAACTGGAGTGTCGTAATGCAAGACGTATCATTTGATGTAATGTTCATACTCTGCATCAAATGAAGCTGAGGAACGAGTATGTGATCATGTACCGTGTAATGAGTTGGGATGGCCCAGCAGTCTTGCAAGTGACATTTCCCAGCTGTGGTGCTATTGATATGACAAGTTAAAACTTCCTACGTGGCATGAGTTTTTGATGTCATGAGTTTTCAATGTCACTTTTTTTTTTTTTCTTTATAGTGAGACAATGGCAGAAGAAATCTATGAAATGAATGTAAGGATATAGTATGAAATAATATAGGTGACAGACAGAAGGACTGAAATTTCCTCTCAGTGCCAGGATAGTGCTAACAATGCTCGAGTGTTTTGACGTGTCAGGAAAAATGTGAAAAGTCATTGCAAGGAGAAACAGCTTACTGACCTGGTTTCAGCTTGTAAGTAAACTTGTATTCTGTGCTGTTTAATAAATCATCAAATTCCTTTAGAGCTGCATAAAATGGCCGCACTTTTTCAGCTGGTATGTCAAACACTGTGTCTCTTGTTGCATTATTATAATTGATGCGAACTGCTTGGCCTCTGTAATCCACACTATGAAATGGAGAAGGGAAGGAAAAGAAATGTTTTACACTGTTACCGAAACTTGTTAACACGGTTAACGAATAATTGAACTCTCCTGTTGTAATGTCAGTATTTTTCTACAACAAAATTCAATTCCATGACAAAGGATGATATCACAAGTTCAGTTCCTTCATTCAAGATTGTTATTGGATTGGAATTTGGTAATTAATCCTAACTAGGGAAAGGGATCATAAGAAAAAAGTGCAGACAATTTCCTCAAAAATCTATATTCTATACACTTTAATCATAGAGTCAAAGTTTTTAAATTCAGAAGAGATTAAGAACATTTGAATTTGATCTTTTTATAGTATAGAGTTCTTCATCTAAATGCTTCAAACTAGGACCTCTCTTTGGCGCAGTACAGATGCACAGATACTAAATTCCAGTCTGTACTGTGTAACAAGCCCAGCTGCTGTGGACCTTTGCCTGTACCTAGAGTTACCCTAATGACCATGAGTTCTTGCTAGTATAGGGCAAAACCGAATAAGGAAAACTATGCTGTAGTGTGACAAAGCAAAGAACAAGTAATACACTGGCCATAAAAAAAAAAAAAAAAAAAGACGTAACTACAGACCCAGTTAAGCCACTGTTTCCCCACAAGATGGCAGGAGCAGACCTGTTCCTACTAACACGTAATCCACCGTACATTAGAGACTTTAGTTTTCAATGTAACTGTGTTGTTGAAGCTACTCACTCTATAATCCTTTGTTTACACTGCATGGCAAAATCACAGTAGTCGACCCCAACATCTGTATAGTCTACAGCAGTAGAGGACAGGATCTGATACGCTTGAGGATTTTGTTGCTTCAGCTTGTTGGATACATGAAATCCATCTACAACTTCACTCTCACCTCCTGCTGCTGTTTGCTTTATACAGTGGAGAAACTGAACCTGTAATGAATTAAGATCTCATTACAAGAAGAATTAGCTTGCATATTTAATGGTTCATTAGCATCACTGTTCTCATATCTGTGAGTTTTTTTTCAGCAAAAGACTGAGTTCCCATTGCTGCAGCTTCACAGTGCTCTGACACTGTTGTCACACAGGCAGAAAATTGAAGTAGCACGTTCATAAATCCATCCTGTTTGGGATATCTTCTAATGCTTGCAACCTATTATTATTTCCTGCAAGTCAACTGCAAAGCTCTGCTGCCACTTCTTTCTTTTGAGCTGCTGTTTGCTGCAGTCACACAATTTAAAACGTACTGCAGTCTCCCTCCTTATCTCAACAAAGAGGATTATTTTTTTCTTGCAGAAACAAAACCTGTTGTGAATTATCTGTTCACAAAGGGGAAAAGGTGGCTTATGAAAGGCAACAGGCCCTGTGTCTGTAGTAAAATAGGATTAAGGAAGTTTCATTTCACTTCACAGTGAAATTGCCAAGGAGTAGGATGGAACAGAAAGTCTGAACTCTGCACCAGTGTAAATCTGAACTAGTAAAACTCCCCAGGATGTTAGCGAGTCCAGCATCACACAATGTATAACCCTTCATCTCGGCCAAACTACACAAAATACATCTGTTATACCAGTGTAGCCTCCCTTAAAAATCCAGCGGTAACAGCAGTCACATTTCCCTTCCGCGGTGGGGAATTATTTCTGAGACCAGTGGGAGAAAAAATAAAAACAGGGAGAGAGAGGAGCAGAGGACAGAGTTTGTCCCAGCCTCCTTATCTGCTGCTCCCATCGCCCTCAATGGCAGTGACGAAAGCGCAAACAAATCGCTGGTGGTGCAGAAGGGGGACTCCATCAGCACAGTGTTGAAGGAAACAGCCCTGCCCAAGTTCATCAGACAACTATTCCTCCTTTAGTCTTTGTTCACTTGCAAGGGATATAAGCTAGTTTGCCCATTTGATGAAGCAGCTTTCTGCCTTCCTGCCGCGCTGGTTTTGGCCAAGAGGCTGCGGGGAGACATCAGGGCTCCCCTTTTGCTGCACAGGGAGCACAAGGCAGCCAGCTCTCTTCTGTGGTCACAACCAGCCTTGCTAGGGTAAGCAGAGCCTGGCACTGCTGAGGAGGGCTGCAATACTATGCTTTATGGTAAATGACTCTGAGAAAGTTCAGAGGGAGAGTTTAGTTCAAATGAGAGTTTAGCTTTACATTGTAGAGAGCTTATGTTGCTGCAAGATCTAATTATTAGTGGTTTGTTTTTTTAGTTTTGTTGTTGTTGTTGTTTAATCAGGATATCTCCTAAAAATAGTTGCAAGATCAAAATGTAGGAAATACATCTTAAGAGTTCAAATAGTGTGCAATCACTAGATAAATAAAACCACATTCAGGACAATGTTTGAAAAGAATTCAATGTGCTTCAATACTTCTACTTCTTGCAAGCATGTTTGAATGAGAAAGGTTTTGCTCTTTTTTATAACATTTCATAGCAGTAAGAACTTTGGCACAGACGAGACAGTGAGCTAATTCACATCTGTGCTATATTAATGAAGTTCTATTCCACTCTTATTCCACATTAATGAATAGCATCTAACGATTTGAATAGGTGATGTCAGTTTGGCAAGCACTTCTGGATAAATCATATTGACTTTATATTTCATTATAGAAAAAACTGACCTAAAGTACTCAAAAATATTAGAAAGGGAAGTTGTAGGTATAGATGCAAACTTTTGCATGATTATTCTTGTTCCTTAGCACATGTTCCTATTACTTTTCAGTTCTCTGGTGAATTATGTGGATTAGGCTTTGATGTGACAGGGACTGGGGGGACACGTGTTTCCTGTGGTGGTGGTTCAGCTGTACAGAATGCCCCTTTTGTGTCTATTGTTGCTGAAAGGGTATATGTGTCTAACTTCAGCCAACTTTGTAGAAGACAAAATATAACCTCTTAATCATATTTCTTCCAATTTGTTCTCCTCCTGACATGAACAGCCTCGTCCTAAAATGTCCCAACTTGACTGCAGCATTAGACATCCAACTTCTCCGATATAATGAAAGCAGTATCAAAAGCACATATAGGACCCTCACGCTTTCTCATATGGTAATATTCTCAGTACTTGGTGAGTTTCCATTTAAAAATTACGGGATACGTAATGGGCTTGCTATACAGAACTGGCATCATTATATATATATTGCTTATTTATGTATATTTACATTGTCATGCACAAATTAATATACCTTTTTTTTATATCACTCTTTTAAATCAAAATTAAGAGTCACTGAATGCTGACCTAATTTTAATTCATATTTTGTACTATGGGAACAATTCCCTTTCCCCTTTAGCATCGTGGAAAAAGTCAGTAGGTTCATCTTACCCCAGGTGGATGCTGCAGAACAGGGTAATCGGTGTGAAAACACAGCTTCCCTGTTGTGTAAGCCACGTTGTTAGCATCTGCTTTGTCTTGCACTTGCCAAGTCGGTCTTTACAATGAAAGGGAAAAGAGAAAACATGTGAAAACAGTGAGCCAGCATGCCAGAAAGTGCACACTGAAACCGTGAAATCACAATAGAAGACAGTTATTCCATCTTCGAACATAAAGATTTTGTAAATTATAAGGAAATGATTTAGTAGTGTCCCTCACAGGTTATTTCAGGCTTGTTTCAGTAATGCTGGTGATTCTTTTTTAAACAGTACTAGATTCAGGCTAGAAACTGAGCGTGGAGAGGGACATCTGGCCCCAGGCGGTAGTATCTAGAGGAATGACGGTTTCCAGTAGTGGTGTTTTGCTGAATGCGAGGATCAGATGAGGACAAGAACCAAGCCATATCTGCTGGGCTAAATCATCATCTTATTTCTGAGGCTTCAGAAATAGGAGACTGGAAGCTGGGCCATTTCTCCTTTATCAGCTTTACTTTTTCCCCTGCCAGACAGAGTATGTCGATGAAATAAGAAATTATTTAAAGCTATGTAATTTTCCCCAAAAATTAATTTTAAAGCTTCATGATCTTGGAAAACACTGAGTATCCTTTGTGATGGGATCTTTCCTGGTACTTGCGGACTTGCCATTAAAAGAAATGGTCTTGATTTAAAAGTTTGTAACTTCTTCCTTTTCTCTGATGCTCTTTCTGAGAAGTACCTCTTTTATTTTATTATATAGTTTCTGTCTTGAAATTTGACAAAATTCTGTAAGAAAGTTTACTGACAACTGCAAAAAAAATATAGTCTTATGTACCAAAGACATGAAAACATCATGTTGCAGCACATTCAAAATACATTTCAAGTGACACGCTGTGCAGGAGAAATTCTTAATTTCTCCATTTCATGTGGCAAGAACCACGTGTTTTGTTTGTACAGAGCACATTTGAAGACAGTCCTCAGCCAATGCATGATATAGATCCAGACATTTGTCTGGGAAAGCGTAAGTCACCATATGCAGTCCATGGAACCACAGGAGCATAAATGACTTAAAAGAAAAACATGAAACTCATTTTCCCTTTTGAATTACTGTAGACCAACTGTATTATGTGTTTCAGGTGGTGTGCATCAAGTATTACTTGTTAATAATAGTTAAAAATGAAAAGAGGGTAAAGAACACGCAGACCAAAATCAATTCTATGTAGTATATAAACACTTTTGTTCTAGGAGTAGTAGTTAGTATAGGAACTATGCAAAACACTAAAGCTAAATTTCTGAAATTGCTAGGGGAAAAAAACCTTGAGTATTTGCAAATGTGTTTAGCTGCCTGGAAAAAATCATTTTTATTATATGGTACAACACATACTCATCAGTAGATGACTTCAGTATTCAAGTATGATAACTTCAACATTTCCATAGTTCCCAATTTTACAGCCAAGAAATAACTCGTTATATCATCCTTGTCATTGGTGTCGATGGTAGCTATGTTCACTGTATCTTTAGTTACAAAGGCTCCAATGTGACTTAATGGTTCTAAAACAATTGAATACATTTTAATTCTCATTTATACAATATATACAATTGCTGCAATGGTAATGCTTCATAGAGTCATCGTGACAGCTTGCAAAAGAGGTCAGAGCTTTCCTGCTGCTACGCTTTGTAGGGGAGATGTTCCTGGGAACTCCTCTTCCATGCGTGGAGCTTCTGTCAAAGCTCATTACTGACTTGCAGTCAGCAATGATTAAACAGACAAAGCGATGCTAATAGAGAGCTGAGCACTGAATGTGGAAAAAAATCAACCTCACTTTGTCAAAGCATCAACAGAGCTGAAGTATGAACTCAGTCATGGGGACAGCTGTTATACCAAGTGCAGGAGAAGTAAAGGAAGAAAACACAGGTAATGTCAGAGGACTCTCATCCCTGCATCTGGCCTTGCACTTTAATAGAAATCAAGGTCTCACTCATACGAGATTTGGGACCCATGTTCTGCTCTTGCAGTTGAAGCCCTCTGGGAGGTGCAGATGGTGCTGGGGCCCCAAGGAAGCCCCTTACACCACCCCAAGCCTTGAGTGAGGTTTCAGAAGGGGAAGGAGCACAGGGTCCAGCACAGGAAAGTCTGGCAAAATAAACTGTAGTGTGACTGGAGAACTTGCTGATGGAGTTCTGTGTCTGTAGCTTAACAAAGAAAAATGTTCATTTGGAAGTATGGACCTCTTTGATGTTGTCATATGGCTGATACAGAGAACGTGTCCAAGGTAATGACGTTTTAACGTAGCATGTACCAAACAGCCATCTAGACAAGAAAAAAGGCTTTCATTTTTCCAGGTGTCAGAGTTGTATTTGTTATCGTTACATTTCAGTGAAAATTCATGGCTCTGTTGAGGCACTTGATATTTCACAAACCTGACCATTCCAAAATAATCTTTTTTATTTACAATATTTGGTAGGTCTTGTATTTGGGTACTAGTGAAATAGCAAGAAATACCAACAATTATTATTGTAAAAAACACTTCAGAACTGCATGCCAGTAATAAGTGAACTTCTCTTTTAGAGGTGAAGACATGGACCACAAAATGCTGCTCTAAGTCTGTTAAGACTGAAAACTCATATTGAGTTCATGCTACTGTGAGAAATATGTAAGAGCACCAAGACCAGGCACTACAGTAACTATACATGAAAATGAAACAGATTAGGAGAAAAGATACTATAGGGAAAGAAGTCTTTTTTCCTCTGTGGTACTTTTAGACTGGGTTCCAGCTACACATGGCAAAAATTAAGAAACTTCTTCCTCTTCAAACACTTGAAAAAAACAATACCACAAAATCCAAAAAATAAGCCAAAATCATTAGTATTTTTCAAGATTTCATGTGATGGATTCACATTTGACAAACACTGGGTTATTAAGCTATTTGAATGCAGTTCTCTAGCTATTTTTTTTTTTGTACGTTTAGCATGTTACCACTTCATGCATATCTGTATTAAAACATTTGAAACTAGTTTTGTGACTCAAAAATACTGGATAATTTCTTAAACCACTCCATCTAACACAAAGTTTACATATGATCCTAACTGTATTTTCCAGTACTTGAGGAATTCTCTCCCTACCTCTGTGTTTTAAAAACAGGGTAGGGTTCTTATGGGGAAAAAAAAACAACAAACCCTGGTCCAAAGAGTCACTGAAAAAACATTTCATGTGCAACGTGTGCCTGTGTGTGTGCAAGCACGCTGGGAGGAAGGAGATGTGGCTGACAGTTGTGCAGCAGAACGGTGAGCAACTCTTTTGAGAAGGTTTAATGTTTCGCAACCCAACAGTCTTTGTGATTAACAAAACAAAAATAAGGTTTCATCAACACCAATAGTGAATCTGATTTAAACAGTGAAAGCAGCTCTAAACATTATTTGCCCAAACGGTGTGGACTGAGGTCACATTTCAACCTTGGCCCTGAACATGAATGGGCACGAACATGAATGAGCAGGAGGTTCTCTGTAGGGTGTATTAAAACACTTGAATATACATCAAAGACTCAGAACTCATCTATACAAATTAGTTTGACTGAACTTTAAACACAATAAATATATTCATTCAAGCTAAATATATTCATTCCCCAAACAAGGGGAAGCATTTAATAAACATTACTCTTCATAATTAGGCAAGAATCAGTGAGGTATAAGACTAACTTTTTTAATAGAAAAAAAACAACAGCAACAATCTGATGACACAACTGAATCTGAATCTCTTCTTGGCTCAACTTAGCCAGGTAAAGTACATACTAATAGTTAATGTACATTTATACAGTAAGTGACTCTCCAGAATCTCTTAAACAAAGCAGAAAGTTATCACAAGCTGGATACTGAAGACAATTTCAAGCGGGTAACTGGCAGTAATTTTGAGCAGCAAGGATGCTAAGAGCTGAGGCAGACTGCCAAGCAGAATGGCAGAATTTTCATCTTACAATGCTGCTGAGTTAGGTGTCAAAAACTTTTGAATGCCTTAGTGAAAAACACGTTACAGTGCTCAGCAGATGGACAACAGGTGAAACATGGTGGCCTGTCATGTCAAGAACATTAGTCTAGGAGATCTAAAATTCAATTCCAGTTTTAGACTCTAGGAACATCTTCTAGATCCAGTTCCTCATCCCTTAAACATATGAAAGCTCCTAAAAGTTCTATTGTAACCCAAACACAAATCCGTGATACACATTGAAGGGTTGGTTGTTGCCCCCGCTCCCCGCCTGAGGTATCGTGCAGATATTATGTATTTTCTTTTAGTGATATGCTTTAACAAGGAACCAATTTTTCTGTTCTCTGGAGCTCTATTCATTGCTAACTGTCAAAATACCTGTGTAGCTGGTATGGACAGAAATAGGATCAGTGTTTCATCCTTCAGATACCCAGAAGTGCAGCGAAGCACCCTCAGAAATGATCAGGATTGGGTATCCCTGAGTGTCACTGAGTATCTGTTATTAGGATCATGTCAAAACAGAAAAAGAAAGCAGTACTACTTTCATAATGATAAAGTGAGACCTGTAGTAGACTGCCAAACATAGAAGTGCTTGACATTAGGAATGCTTTTAACAGCAGAAAATGTTTACTAGCACCAGATGAGGTTTCCAAGTTGAGCAGGGAGTTCTGTTCCCACTAGTTTTAGTAGGATTGACATGACTGAATCGCAGTTAACTTTGAAAACCACTTTTCCTTCTGACGCAGTACGGAGAGAGGGAAAAACATCTTAATGAAAGTATATCATCTTAACCAACCTAGTACATTATACACTATTCCTTTTAAAGCCTTACAAATATCTATCATGGCTTCTGAAACTGATAAAAAAAAAACCTCATAATATTCATGGTATTTTAAAGCAGTTGTTCTCTCTATCCCCTCTTTTTGGAGAACAACACAATTTTTTTTTTTTAAATGCTATTCTTACAGACTGTTCTATCTGAAGGAGTTCACTGAAGTGAACTCAGAATTTCTTCTGATTTTGAGAATTTTTCTGGAGCCAGCTTCCCTGGTTTGACGCATGGGGAAAAATTCATACAATCAGGTTAACTTTCAAGATAAGTATTATTACGTATTCCATTTTTCCTGTGTCACCAAGGGAAAGGATGCCATGGCCACAGCTGCCTCTTGCAGAGGTTGTGGTGTTTAGTTTTCAAGTAGACTGACAAGCTCCTGATGCAGGCTAACATGATAGGCAGAGGTTTTGGTAAACATATCCAGAGCTTTTGCTTCTGTTTTATCCAAGCACAGTATTCTTTGGTGAATCTTGTAAAAGCTAATCTGTAGCTATCCCATAGAAATGTTTTTTTGTTCTCTGTTAGGGGTGCTGATATTTGGACTGATGTCTGATGTATTACTGAGCCACAGCGCTGGTGATTAACACGCTGCTCAGACACAATCCCACACTGTACCAGTCTGCTAGTGAGTGATTTCTAACTCAGCAACTTTCTGACACAGAGTGATGCTTGGTTTGCCAGAGATTTGAATCAAGCTTTTGTTTCAGGAATATTGAAATACAAGTGAGAAAGAAAAAGATAGCAGGTTTTGTTCATAGATATTAAATGCATATTTAAGAGGTAAGCTCTTTCCCTCAGCATTCATGTAATTTAATTTCAGAGCTCGTATGTGAGCATGTCTGAGAGCAGCAGCCAACCTGAGAGCAGGCAGAAAGCAGCACAAAAACGAAGGAGAGAATAGACCAGAAGCAACTTTCACCCTGCTAGAAGTTGCTACTATGTCACAGTAGCTGTCTCTCTGCCTTTTAGAAGTTGTTCAATAAATCTAAGAGCCAGTAGCATCATCAGTGACATCTTTTTCCATATCTAATGGTGGATCTTCATTGGCAAACTGAAGACGTAACAATAAGTCTTAATAAGCATTGTAGCTTGAAAAAAGGATCTTTTCTTTACCCTCCTCCCTCTCACCTCACAATTAACATCTTGATTTAATACAGTTCTTCCAGTACCACAGTGCTGCTCATACCAACCTCACCTGCACTGCATATTCTAGCAGGGCTTGTATGTGTCTTCATAGAAGAGGATTAAGGGGAAGAAAATCTTCCCTGCTGAGTTGTAATCTGGAGGGAATGTGGTCTTTCTGGCAAAGGTTGACTTTTTTTTTTCCACTTCTTTTTATTTTAAATCAGTTTAGACAAAGGAGGAGATGATGGTTGTTGCCCCCATGGTTTATTTGGTTATCTTCTGAACTAGGTAGCTCCAAGTGAAGGATAAGTCTTGCCATAATATTTATTATCTTTTATTTTATTATGGAGGAGAAGGGAGCTTTTCAAATGGGAAGCCCTGTATGTTCTGGTTTGGGTGTCTATTCAGGCACAAAGAAATAACAACTGTGTTTAAATGTTACTATCTATTTTAGTCTTCTTTAAAAAAAAAAAAGAGCAGCTGTGAAATACCTGCCAGGTGTACACAGGGCTGGCACCTGCACCCAGAGGGGTGTGGGACATGGGACATGCTGTGGAGCTAGGTACTAGGGATTTCAATCACAAACTCAATTTTACCTCTTCTCCCCAGCATTGTCAGTTCTTGGGATTGAAATAAGATGTGAACATACTCTAGAAATCTTACCAAGGAAGAGGTAATCCAGGCCTACAGAGTCTTAGTGTTCTGGTACTTAAAGGAAAACAAAATGAAACAAACAAAACAAAAAAACCCACCACAACAAAAAAACAAAAACAATTTAAAAAAACACTGTTGTTCATAGGTACAGCAATTTGGAAGACATCTTTTACATAGTCTCGTGGGATACACAACACTTGTGGGACTGGTTGTGGCTTTTCTGAGCAGACTCAGGGGAAAGCAGGGAAATGTGGATTTTTGGACATCTCAGTAATGTGAAACAATAACCTCTAAGTCTTACCTACTTCCACGACTAATCAGGCTAAGAAAACATTTCAGTACAGATATCTCTTCCTCAAATCAGAAGGGGACTGGATTAGGGAGTTTTGATTTTGTTCCGTGGTACAGATATATATGGATCTCTTGTGTTATCTTGTATTTGACATCTGTTTTCAGGTGTTTTTCCTTACACGGAATAAGAATTGTCCCCACATTTTCCTAACATGCAGGCAAGAAAAAATTCATCCTATTTAATAAATAAATAAATAAATAAATCCATTTAATAAATTAATCCAGAAGAGAAGTCCAGCAAGCTGAAGTGAAATATATTAAAAGTGATTACACGGCTGGCAAAGCAAGGATATTAAAAAAACAAACTTACCCATAAAAAGTGAGACGCAGGAAACCAATCCGGTGGCCAAGCTTAACCAACTCTCCCTGCCTAGTAGCAGCTCCTGTTAGTAGCACAATTCCCACTTTCTTTAAGGTGCACAGCCACTTGTACGCACTTCCATCATTGTACATGATTTCTTCAAAGGGCATTTTGGGAAGTTGCAGGTCTGAGCCCCAGTACTGACGTTCTGAAAAGGGAAGAAACAGAGAAGCAAGCTCTCAGCTATTTTAGCATCAAAGCACAGGACATAGTCAGTGTGAAGTTAATGGGATTTTTATGCATTTGTGAATATGTCCTCAATCCTACAGCCAGCAACTTGAACCTCTGTCCCTGAGTATGGCTGGATAAAAAACAATCTTTATGACAAAATACAACAAAACATTGCAGTTAAGAAGCAAGTTTAAATCAGAAATTAAATAAAAGACCATTTGAAAGGGATATTTTGTTGTTAACAATACACCAGAAATGTGCGTATTACTTTTTCTGTCTGTACTGGTGAACTACAACAGTAAGAGTTTTTGAAACTAAGACTGCTTTGAAAGTTTCTCCTGTAGGGTAAAATAGCACAGAGCACCTTGAGATATCCCTCAGAGGGACTACTGTATGGATATATAATAATGAAAAGATTACGTTCCCAGTGCAGGACAGCAGAAGACATACACCAGTGTGATGGCTTAGAAGCTGCATAACTGTATCAGTTGTGTACGTGACCAATCAATTTTCTTCTGTAGATTTGTCTTCATGAAGTCACACCCAGTCATGCTAAATTCTGCAGGATGGTGTCATTCCTTGCCTTTTTCTTTTTTTGTGAGCATTAATGTTATTTCAGATGAATGCAAGTAAGAGCCTACGATGTTAACAAATCCAAGCACTACTAGAAGGTAAGGAAAACAACAGCAAGATCGAGTGATGAGCAAGAAGTTATGTCCTGCCCATTCTCAAACAACACTAATTGTGAGAGCATAAGACAATAGAAGAGCATAAGGGTTAGAGTTCCCAAACAGATAACACACCTAACATACACAGAAGAAGTAAAACTAAAATACCAGGTTGTAAGTAGAAGAAACAGCAGCTGGCTGCACATGCGACATACAGGAAGTGCAAGAAGAACGCTGTCAGGAGCAGGTGAGGTGTCCCCCTTTCTTTCCAGAAGAAGGAGAAAACACCAAGAAGGAATGGAAGAAAAAAAAAGAGAAAAAGGCGTCTACATCACCTCTGGTTTCCTGCATCAAACAGCACTGAATGCCATCTGCCTTGGCAGCTGTTCAAACCCCAGCACATCAGCTCTCTGCTATTTCATGCTCACCGCTAATCCAGGACGAGCTGGCTAAGGCCTGCTCGCCTGTCTGGTGAGGGTGGTTAAGATGTAAGCTTTAGTAATGTGTTTTGTTAATGAATGTCAATCCAGTAAAGCGTTGTTTTGAAGCTTAAAAATGTACTGATGTCTTTCAAACAATCGCGGAAGCTGGAACTGCCGCACGGGAGGGTTTGTGTGCGTATGCCCAGGTGCACACGGGCGGAGTTGTGCCAGGCAGAAAAGACACAGCTCGAGACCCGTTGTGTTTCTGAACCAAACACAGCTTCACCCCCGTAGTCCCCAGGGCCCAGCCGCAGGGCGGGTGCCACGGGGGGCAGAAGAGCAGAGCTCTGGCACGGGTAGAGCTGCAAGGGGGTGCACGTGGGGTGGCCTCAAAACCGGGGGGCCGCTGAGCTCCTCGCAGCTCCGAACGTGAAAAAAACACAAAAAGCAGGCACCGCGATGCAGAGCGGGAGAGCGCCAAGCGAGCCCGGAGGGGCCACGGAAACGACACTGAAGAGCCCGGACAGGAAGCAGAGGTCTGGGTCCAGGGGCTGCCAGGAGAGGAGCTGGAGGCGGGCACAGAGCGAGGCCGGGGCACGGGGCCACCGGCGGCCAAGTGGTCCCAGCCCCGGGGGGACAGGAGGGCAGCTCAGGGAGCTGGGAGCGCCGGGGCCAGCCGAGGTCAGCCAGTTAGCCCTGGGGTGGCTGGAGGTCAAACTCAGAATATTTTGGAGCTCTGGGGTCATCTGAGGTCAACCAATTAGCCCTGGGGTTACTAGAGGTCAACTCAAGAAATTTTGGAGCCCTCTGGGGTCATCCGAGGTCAACCAATTAGCCCTGGGGTTACTAGAGGCCAAACTCAGAAAATTTTGGAGCTCTGGGGTCATCCGAGGTCAACCAATTAGCCCTGGGGTTACTAGAGGTCAAACTCAGAAAATTTTGGAGCTCTGGGGTCATCCGAGGTCAACCAATTAGCCCTGGGGTTACTAGAGGTCAACTCAAGAAATTTTGGAGCCCTCTGGGGTCATCCGAGGTCAACCAATTAGCCCTGGGGTTACTAGAGGTCAACTCAAGAAATTTTGGAGCCCTCTGGGGTCATCCGAGGTCAACCAATTAGCCCTGGGGTTACTAGAGGTCAACTCAAGAAATTTTGGAGCCCTCTGGGGTCATCCGAGGTCAACCAATTAGCCCTGGGGTTACTAGAGGTCAACTCAAGAAATTTTGGAGCCCTCTGGGGTCATCCGAGGTCAACCAATTAGCCCTGGGGTTACTAGAGGTCAACTCAAGAAATTTTGGAGCCCTCTGGGGTCATCCGAGGTCAACCAATTAGCCCTGGGGTTACTAGAGGTCAACTCAAGAAATTTTGGAGCCCTCTGGGGTCATCCGAGGTCAACCAATTAGCCCTGGGGTTACTAGAGGTCAACTCAAGAAATTTTGGAGCCCTCTGGGGTCATCCGAGGTCAACCAATTAGCCCTGGGGTTACTAGAGGTCAAACTCAGAAAATTTTGGAGCTCTGGGGTCATCCGAGGTCAACCAATTAGCCCTGGGGTTACTAGAGGTCAACTCAAGAAATTTTGGAGCCCTCTGGGGTCATCCGAGGTCAACCAATTAGTCCCTGGGGTTACTAGAGGTCAAACTCAGAAAATTTTGGAGCTCTGGGGTCATCCGAGGTCAACCAATTAGCCCTGGGGTTACTAGAGGTCAACTCAAGAAATTTTGGAGCCCTCTGGGGTCATCCGAGGTCAACCAATTAGCCCTGGGGTTACTAGAGGTCAACTCAGAAATTTTGGAGCCCCCTGGGGTCATCTGAGTCCAGCCATTTGCCCCGTGTGCATTTGAGGTTAAATTTGGCAATTTCGGTGAGCTCCGGGGCCATTTGTTTCCTGTAAGTGATACTCGGGGCTGGGGAGCAGCAGGATTTCCTGGGCTCTGCCGCTTTGCCCTTGGTGTTCTTGGTTCGCTTCAGGTCTGTGTCTCGTTTGTCCCCTCCGGAGATGGCAGCGAAAAAGTAATCATCAAAACGTTTGCATTTTTCTAAGTTACGATGTTGCTCATTCACAGGTTAAGCTTGAGAAAAACCACTCAACTTTTCTGCAACTCAGCCTACACGCCTGTTCCCCAGAATGGCCAGCTTTGACGAGCTTATCTTTGAAATTTAACAAAATATTTTAAACCCTTTTGCCTGTAAAATTCATAATGGCTAGTGGATACCAAAGCATGTTTTTAAAATGTGACTAGGGAATAATTATTCAAATTATTCATAACTTTGTAATGGGACTGTAGTTCTGTTACGCTTTTTCCCTGCTGATTTCATTAAGAATGGGGTTTTCTAACAAATAAAATAATGACGTGTGCCATTTTAAGTGTTTTCACCAGAACAACCCAATGCTGATAATGCCTCCTCCTGTATTTTGTTTTCTGATGCCGTCTCCCTAGGAATGCTGTTATTACTCATATCGAGGCATTTCCCATTTAATATGTTCCTCACGCAAGTAAATTAGGTTCACTTTACTGCATGCAGCTTACGACCAACCACCCAAAACTGGCAGCCGCTCCGCAGTACAGAGCAGGACTTTGCAGTGCACTCTGAGCTTGCGCTGACGTGCTGATGACTGAACTGCGCACCTCTGGCTGTCCAGGGAGAAGCTGCTGTTACGTGGGCTTGTACCAACAGGGAGCTATCGTCCTTCCACCTTCTGAACTTTCTACAAGCTCTGCGCCCCTGAGACTTGTTTCGCCACTCTTCTGATCACTGTAGGAGCCCTCTAATGTACTCTGACGAAAACTATCTGCAGCTTTTTCACTGGAAAAACACAAGGCAATCATAAGCAGAAACACATTGATACCGTCTGACTTCTTCGACTTTCACCCACAGATCACAGAACAGCATTGTTGAACGTGATCAGCATCATCCCAGGTTTTCCTTTACTGAAAAAAAACATCCATTTTCAAGGCAAGAAGACCGGTACCACGAATGTTCAAAAATTCCTTATGTACCAGCATGAAGAACAACAGAGCCAGGTTTGCAATAATTTTTAATAAGAACTGCACATTGTGCAAAGGAGGAACAAATTGTTTTCCTTGCTGGATCTGATTTTTAACTCTTAACAAAAGGTTGCCCCTTCTGAAACCAGGGCATTGTATTTTAATGACCAAAGAAAGACGCATACAGAAAAGCACGGCAGTTAAGACTCTAGGAATGGCTGAGTGCCGAATTGCCATCTAACACTGCAGCTGGAGATATCCAGACCTTCCTCTGGACAACGATGGATTTCTGCTCCTACATCTTTCCATAGCAAGATCCTGAGTCATACAAATACAGCTCAAAACCATGCTTCAGACATACAGACTATTTTAGACAAAGATGCTTTACAATTAAAAGTTCTCAGAAGCTCACACAATGACCTGGGGCCAGTGTTTTCAGCCTCCCTTACTCACGTACACAAAACGTTTCCCATCACGGAGCACAGCCGGTGGAGGTCTCTATCTGAAGCCACCTCGCGCCTCTCTCTGAGTGTTTCACTTGCTTGTAACTCTGGTAAACTTCAACCATTTCAGCTGAGGTTTTCCATGGTAATACTTACCTAAAATATTTTGGGGAGGTTCAGCAATACCAAAAATGTCCGAAAGCCTAGCTCAATGAGAAATAAGTGGCATAGCCATGCCAAAATTTCTACATCGGCTTAGCTGAGAAGTTTTAGTGCTTTCATTCTTTCAAGTGCCAAATTGGGAATGTTGTTCATGTGTTAGGAATGTACATTGGCCATTCCTTTGAAATTAGTCAAATTTGGCCAGTCACGTATAAGCTAAGATTTTCATAGACATTTACAAAATCAAATTCATTTTCTTTGATAGAAGGCAGTGCTGTAGCAGTTCATTAGTGCAGACAAAAACACATAATAACCACTGAACCCTGCAACTATCTTTAGTTTGCCCTCAATACTCTTAGGCCAAGATCAGTTTGTTAAAATAATACCCCCACCCCCCCTTCAAAAGGTGGGTTTTTTTTCCAGACTGTTCCTGCCAGGACCAATTTTGCTAGACAAAACTGAAATAGGTATCACCTAAGTTCTAATGGCTCCAGCGCATTTAGCCAAGAACTCAAGGGAATGGCAACGTAGACAGAAAGTGAAAAGACAGCAAATTAATCACAAAGCCCAAAGCACAGCTTCCCCACAGGACACTTTCTGGAGTCTGGCAGTTGTTAATGCAGCTAACTTTAATTTGTCTGTGCTCCTCACACAGGGCACTGAGATCCACAACTGTGCATCACATTTTGTACTTTACAGCTACTGGTGATTTTCTGCCACAACTGGAATGACTGCAGAGAAGCATGTGCTACAATACTGCTCAGTGTGGGCCACTGAACCCAGCCGAGTCTTGTGCTTATTTACTCTTTCTTACTTCTTTCCTCAGAGTTTAACATGGCGCAGGATTAAAGCCACACAAAATGGTTGTCTGCACACCTGAAAGCAAGCTGCTACAGTCTTGGCTATATTGATATAAATCGAGTTTGTACACATTGTTAATGTATTAAAACTAAAATGATTACAGGTGTGCTAGAGTAAATAAATCTTAGGTCAAGATACAGCTTTTATCAAATGGCCTTGCTGGAAGCATCACAGGTGTTTTCTCCCTTGTATTTGCCCATCCAGCTACGTATATTTATGACAGTATACAGACACACCACACAATCCACAGCTACAGTATTGAAAGCATGGTTTATAATAAGTAGTACCAAGATTTCCTCAGAAATCTGCTTTTCTGTTGTAAAACCGTTTTTAATTGCTTATAGCTTCAGCAAACTATAATCTTTTGGGCAGATTTTTTTAATGATGAAGTTTCTTGTACTGAATTTATAGGGACAACAGTCAGAAGGGTCAGCTGTTTCAGAGAATGAAACTGAGTAAAGCAGCATATTTTTGCTCGTGTTTGAGAAAAAAATCCAGCAAAGGCTCTAATTCTTCTGACTTTGGTGACTGAGGCAATGTCAGAAAAATGCTTTGGGGAATTCTCTGCTATAGGCTCTCTCCCAGACAGCAGATTTGGAGACGTGATGTGAATGATGGGCGCAACTGTCAGGGAGGAGGAAGATGTGCATCACCTGGGAAAAATGGAGGGGAAGTGATGTGGGAAGCAGGTGGTAGAAGTGAGGTGCGTGGGCCTGGAGACTGAGCAAAACCTGCCTCTGACCGCAGAGGAAGTGTGAGCCAGGCAGGGGGAACGGGGGTACCTGCCTGGCAGCAACTGTTCATAGTTTGGTGACAGCACGCTGGTGCTGGGAGCTGAGAGCAAAGCAACAGAGCTCCAGAAGACACCGAGGCTCTTCTAACTGAATAACCAGACCGCACACTCTTTTTTTCCCCTCTCTAAATGAGCAGAAGCTCTCTGCATACATCTTGTGCTGAGATGTGACCATGAAATCTTGCACTGCTACATAACCTCCGGGGTGAAAGCGCTCTGCCCAGGGAACAGTGTCATTCACTGTCTGAGCTACCTAGTTTAGCGGTGGATAGAGCAGGAGCTGCTGAACTGGCGGCTCATGCGAGTCCTGAGAGCCCCCAGCTGCAGAGATGTCCTGCTCTGCGCCGACCTCTCTCTCTCTCCAGCCGCTAGATGGACCTCTGGCCTGCTCCATGCTTCAACATGCTGATGACTTCCTCTGCACTGCCTTACGTGTCCATACAGTGTATTAAATTCTAATGTACAGGTAAGTTATAATACGAAAAAAATCATTTTATCACTGGACAGCAAGCATACATTGCACAGAAATCTTTACAAATCCCCCATGACAGCATGCCTTTCTCTTCTCTGATTTTGGCCATACCGGCTGCGGTGTTGGAGCTGTCAGCTGTCCTAGCTCAGCTGGTTTTGGGAGCAAAAGCACCGCAGTGATGGAGATCCCCCAGGTCCTTTGGTAGTAACTTCAGTTCTTACATACTTCAGGTTTCTGGGTGGCTTATTAATAATTGTGCACATCAACTTGCAGAATGAGGAAAGGAGGTGGGATCTGGTCACTTGACTGGAAAAGCAGTGCCGATGACAGATACATAGCACTATTTAGACAGATACACCTGGCCATACGTTTGCCACTGGAAGTTATTACAATGCACAGATGTAAATGTGGGGAAATTTCTTTCTCTCCTGTACAAAAGACCTATTTCAGATTTATACTCTCTGCATACAACACTATCTGCCTCCATGCTCTCTTCTCATTAATTTCCACTTGTAATGTCTCGTGAAGTCTGCCAGTTTGCTTCTTTGTATGCACAAATACACACACATACATTCAAACCAAAGATGCTGCACAGTAATGGGTAAACAGGACAAAGATGCTCTTTCTTACATTTTGTTTTGCATAAATTTTGCATTGATTCTATTTTATCACAAAAACTCTCTGGACGTTACTTTTAAGTCAACTATTCTCTTAAATACTGAATCAGAGCCCTATTCGTACAATTAGGTCAATTACGACCTAATTTTTTAATCTTGCTTTTATGTACTTAGTCTGAAGCTGATTATTTATTAGAGAGTACAAAACAAAGCACAAACAGATTTTTCAGTATTTAACAAAATCATTGTTTCGTTTAAGTCACATCTAGCTTACTTGGTATTTTAGCTAATATTCAGTTAAGTTGTCCAGCCATCAGTCATAAAGATTACATGCCTGAAATGAGACCACAAACATTTGAGAAATGCAGATTGCATCATTTATAAACCACCTCCATCTCTTTTTATTCCAGAGTTCCTTTAATAGACAGGACTGGTAACAACTACTACATATTCCAAGCAGCAGCTTTCAGCATGGGAGCTTTGGGGGATTTCACCTGCACTTCAGAGAAACATAAAGGGCAAATTTTTATTTTTTTCTATTCTCTCCCTCTCCATACAGGTAGCAAGTACAAAATGCAACGTGCTCACAAAAAAGTGAACCCAGACACTACATAGTTACATTTTTCAACAGTTGTAAAGTCTGCAAATTTCCAACCACTAGTATTCCTCACTCCTCTGGCTAAAGCTAGTTAGAGACTGTCCAAGAAACTCAACACACATACCCAAATATAAGTTACTCACATAGACGATCTTTTATACTCTATCTCATGTTTCAAAGAAGCTGTAGTATGATTGACAAGCTGTTGAAATTCACAACATGTTCACAAAATGAAGAAAGTGCAATCCTTGACGAGATATATAATCTCACCTCATTAAATTCCTTAGTGAGACCACTCCATGGCTGCCTACTCACTGCTCCAGTGTGTTCAACTCAATGTACATCCTTCCACACATTTGAAAGATTGGGGAAAAAATAAAATATAAATGTTTTCCTTTTTCTCTGTTAAAGGTTATAAAATTAAAACAGCTGTAGGTATGCTGTGTTAACTGCCAAGAATATCCTTTGAAAGACAAATTTAAGTTTCAGCGTTCGTGCAGGTAAACAACCCCATGCAAACTAATGGAATATATAAGTTTCAACTTTTCCTTCCTAGTCTTTCTTGCTGTCTCGCTAATAAATACTTCCCTAATCTTCCTTACATAAAATCAGAAGGATATTACTATTTCACGGAATATACCAAGAGATTTTTCCCCACTGTGGAAAATAAGTATATGCACCTGGAATTTAACTGGAGCTCCAAGTGCTCCAGGCTTCTCTGAGTACATGAACTGTAGAGTACTCCTCTTCAAATGCCCAGTTGTCACTGTGCTTGCTAGAAGTTCCACCTCATACGGGATGCTCCTTTTGCAGTCAATGGACACGGGCTGTAGCGTTGGGTTTTGGGGTGTTTCTGTTTTTTTGTTGCAACCACCTGCCTTCCAGAAGCCAAGTAGCTGGAAAAATAGTTTCTAGATTCAAACAGACAAATCAAAAGCAGTCAACAGCTCAGCAGCTACAAAACGAGACTTGTACACTCTCAATGCATAAGCCAAGCCGTGCCATGACAGCACAAGACAGTACATACTCAGTATGCCTGTCTGGAACTGTCCTTGATTTCAGTGTAACACATCTGCCAACCCTTACAGCTAAACTGCGGACAACATTCAAGGAACAATGACTCATCCGGTCTTCCTCCCCACCAGACCCCTGCAGTGGAGGCACTCGTCTGGCCTCACATCTCCGACTCTATGGAGCTGAGGGAGACAAAAGCTAAATACAAAATGCTGCTGTTAAGTAACCTGCAACAGCAAACCAGTGATGTGAATCCCCACTAAGGTACTGTGAATTTATCCTTTCCCAGACTGCACTGCATTCAGGACTCAGCACTGTCTACTGACTGAACAGACACTTAACCTTTGCAGTACTGCTCTGATGTGGAAGTTGTAAAATTTCCAGGAACCAGAACTGTTCACTGATACTCTACAGGCAGCTACTAAAACTGAGAAACGGTTCAAGTAAAGCAGCTTCTTATGCTTTTAATTTTTTTTTTTTTTTTTAATGTTTAGCTACTTTGTATTGCAAGAAAAAAAAATAGACTGGAAGAGGTAAATATAGTTAAATCCTGCCCTGGCAAGGCTATAAACTCTGTCCTCCAAGTTCCAGTTCTCTCAAATGAATTCCCTTCCAGTGACAAGTGCAGCCAGCATCCTTAGTGGTTTGTTGTTTTTTTTTTTTTTTTTTAAAAGGTGCAGGCTGGTACACGAATGCTTACACAGTGCATGTCATAAATCCTACCTCATGTTTCAGAAAAGAAAGGCTCCAAGTTCCCAGCCCTTCAGTGACATATAATTGAAGCCAAGAGCTTAGTCTTTGAGCTACTGCAGGAGTAACCTTTCCCCCCTGACATTTCCCACTGTACTGTGTAATGACACTGTGGTAAATATGCCAAAAGCTGAAAATGCATTGTGTACAGCTCCAAGTTTTTACTAATCCTTGGGAAATGTATGGAACGCAGCAGCAGCTGGTATCTGGGACAAAAAAAATACCTAATGCAGCTTGTAAAGTTATTGCTATAAAAAATATGCCCTCATTTCACAACTTAAAATCTTCCATTTAATTTGAAACTTTTAATAGTTTATCTGAACTCGAATTTTTACCTATTCTGAAAAGAACTAAGAAAATATTTTCATATATGTACACATGCATTTGTATATTGATGTACCCACCATGAACATGGAAAGCTAACAGTTCTTTCCCTCCTCCTTCTCTCTCTGCAGCCCTTGATTTCTTATGTGTTTCTAGACCACTGATCATTTACAGAGCTTTCCAGACGAGCACATTGTTTTTGTAGCCTTTCTTGATGCACAGTGCCCAAAATTGGTACATTGCTATGGAAGCCTTACTCCATCAAGTGGAGCAGAAGGGCTACTTCATCTCTGACGCAGGTTAGATTTCTCTTTGGACTCCACTGACCTCAAGCCCGTCTGCCAGCATAGGCAGCACTCAGTCTGCGAGCAGTACCTAGCCCACCCAGCCCGGGTGGTTATTTCCCTGCCTTGCAC
Source organism: Chauna torquata (assembly GCA_013399475.1). Lineage (NCBI taxonomy): Eukaryota > Metazoa > Chordata > Aves > Anseriformes > Anhimidae > Chauna > Chauna torquata. The sequence goes on from VXAL01016910.1 coordinate 297,366, forward strand.
TCAAACAGCTGCCAAGCTGCAGCATCTTACAGAAACTCTGGCACTATGACAGTGGATGCTTTAGAAATATGAAGGAAACAGACTGCGGAGAGTGGTTGGGCTCACGTGCTTTTGCTACATTGCGGCCAAAGACCAAGCAGTAGGTTAGATGAACTAGCTGCTCAACACATTAAAACTTTTTTTTTAAATGCTTTTACCATTTCTCCTACTTTTGAGGGTCATTTGGAGTTCTAACCCTCGTCCTTCAATACTCTTATAGCTGACCCCTAGCTGGTGCCATCAGCAATTCAATGTGGCTTTCCATTCCGTCATAGTCATTCATGAAAACAAGGAACAGCGTTGCATAAAGCGCAGACCTTTGCAAAACCTACCTTGACATATCATTCTATCTTGATGGTAAACCATTACAGCTACTCTAATTATTTTTTACGTAGGCCACATTTCCTTAGCATATTCATGAAAATTTCATGTGCAAGTATCAAATGCTTTTTTCCAATAATACGAATAAGACCACTGCATTTAATACTAAATATGCTAAAGAAAATGATGAAAATCAATCAATGCACAAACAAACTTGCATATTTAGAGCATAAACCAAAGCGATGTCTTTACAGCACTGCATAAACCTTTCAAAATATTAGAAAGGCATAAACTCCATCAACAGAAATAAATGGAAAAAGTTTTTACAGCCACACTAAAATAAAGTGATTCATGCGCTGCAATAAAGCCACAGAAAATAGGGAGAAACTTGCATGATTTAAATATTAGCTCGAGGCAGTATGCATAATAAATGTACTTACTATTAGCAAAGGGGAAATTGGCTGACAACCATATTGGCTTTCTACAGCTGACTGCCAGATTATTTATATCAGGTATCTCCAGTACATTGCAAAGAGTAGATTATATGGCAACTTTCATATAATGACTTCCAGCACCGAGTTTTGTACAGTCTTTTATCTTTATGCTTCATATACTAGTAATTGTTCTTTTTTTTTTTTTTTCCCCTCCTCTCTTGTCAGAGAGGTCTAAGGGCTTAATTCAAATATATTGGTGCCAGTTTCAACCCTTCTGGTAGCTGCAATAGATCTGGCGTCTAATTTCTAACATTTATGTCTGACATAGGCATAAACTACTTTTAAATGATTATATTTGCCTGAAAAACAATGAAGGACTTCCTCTCCTGACCAGTTCCAGAGACCATCACAGCCACTTAAGCACAACACTAGTAATTTCAATAGGAGGAAGAGCGAGACAATAATAGGTCAACACTAACAGCAGCAATGTTTATAAAGATTTCCTTCTCCTCAGCCTCACACACAAAAGTTATATGCTGTCCAATATTCACAGTTTGACAAATTAGCAGGTCCGTAATTCTTTGGGAAAGGGACAGGAAAGCATACATCATAAAACCAAAAAAGATCCTGAGATGCTAAGCTACTCAAGGGCTTCCAGTTAATATTAAAAAAAAGTGTATATGAAAGTCTTCGAAAATTGTGTGCCGCACAGAGCATGCTATTCTCCCATACACTGAACAACATGAACAGTATTCCCATTTTTATCCACAAAACCCCCTGCAGCTTGAGAATCTATCAAGAAGCTGCACTAAAGCGGGGACTGTACTCTTTGCCAGTATTTCCTTGTGGTAACTGCTCCTGCTCATGTTCCTCATTATTTTATCATGTCACCATAGCATGTTTTTTTCCACCATGTAACCACAGTTAATATAGTTGCCATTGTACTCCAGCAGAAGTTTAAGAACATAAGCTCTAAAAGCAGAAGGACTAAGAAAGATAGCAGTGAGTCATTAGTGTTTGGACAGCCTTAGTTCTCACTTGCACAGCACAGCTGCAGTTGCCATATTAAAAATCTCTATGTTTACAATGTAGCTGAACAACTCATAAGGGATAAAAACAGAGGTCTTGTAGAACTATTTGATGTCTTTATTGGCCAATTGCATTACAACTAACAAAAACCCAGATCTATATGCTTTTCAAAGTGGGAAGAATGAACTGCTTTTCAGAGAATTAGTCACCATATCTTCCAACTTTAGAACAATAATTTTGGAAAAAAAAATCTCATTTCTTGATCATACTGGGCTAGCCATAAAAAGACTGTACATTTGAAGTCTGCACAAAATGAGAAAATGGTCTTTGCCCGATATCTGCAGACTGCTTGTGCGCATCAACAAACACTTGGAATTATTCAGCATTTATGTTGTGCTACAGAGAGTATTAATTGGCAAGCTTAGAATCTTTTATTGGGGAATAAATGAAACGGAGAGAATGTAATTTTTCATTCGTACGCTTGCTTTCAGTCTCAAACTAAAATATTTTTTAAAAAAGTATTTAGCGCTCTAAAAGTGGCTGGATAGGAAAATCTGGAACATTTTGAGATTTAAACTATTGAATTTAGAGTTACTTTTCCTCTCCATTTTAGTCCCCTAGTAATGTCTACTAAATGAAAAAACAAAACCAAACATGAGTAACTACTTGGAGGTATGTGGTACAATACCCTCAAAAAATACATTCTCTTTTGTATAAATGGGGGGGGGTGGGGGGGAAGCAACCTAGCAGACATCTGTTTCTAACGACCTTTCTCAAAAGACAATAACTTTATATCCCTGATGAAAATGTGTCTCAGAAATAACTCGTATGAGAGTTTCCAGGACTGGATGGTTCCTTTTAGACAAAGCTTCATAAGAAAATTTTGCCTTTTTGCCAGAGAAGAAAGAAATGCAAAATAGTTATTGGAACAGATCTGCAATGAAGCTAAATGACAGAAAAAAAGATTTCACTGGCACAATTGCCATCATCTGCAAAAAAACAGAAATCCTTTAGGAAAGCAGACACCACTGTTTCAGAAAATGCATTTTATGCATGTCTGATTAGGGTAGGTACCATCAGCACATGCATACAGGCTAGAGGACTGTATGTATAAATGTCTATATTTAGGTAGTACTGCAAGCCTCAAGACCCAACCACAGGCAGTGTGGATGCGCACAGTGCACAAGCTTGCCTACAAGCTGTTGTATTTGTGCTTCTCAAAGCGCGCAACTTAACTCTGCCAGCAATTACAGCTCTGAACTGCCAAAGCCACAAATTGCTGGAGCAAAGCAACCAATAACCCGCTGAAACACTGAAATTAAAATTCTGGAAGGTTGCACTGTTATGAGCCACATGGCAAAATAAACAAGAACTGAAAAACAAAGCACAGACCTGGAGCCTTTCTAACAAGTGTGCATCCTCTGGTTTTGACTGCCTGCATTAGTGTGCTGTTTTCTCCAGCAGTTCAGCAATCACAGCTGTCACACAAATGAGGGAAAAAAAGCAGCAGCAGCATTCTGGAAACCATGACTCCAAGAGACGGAAGGTGACCTAACCATAAATGAACAAACTTCGTCAGCAGTTTTTGCTTTTAAACACTTTGTAGTGCTTTAAGAAACTTTTCTGATTTTTAACCTCTTGCTTTCAGACATTTTGCCTAAAACGTGTTTTAATGTTTGTTGTGGGACCTATGGGTTTTTGCTGTATTGCACCTTGCCCCATAAACCCAATACAATTACACAGCACAAGCATATAGCAGCCTAACTCATGGGGACAGTTCTTGTTAATTATTACTATAGGATAAATTCAAATGACCAAACATTTAGTAAATAACAACTTTTAACTTCTTCTTCTTAAGAATTCATCTCTCAGGGCCTAGTAGAGAAACTGAAAACATCAATGATGGTGTTAACATCCTGATTCAAACTTCAGTGGAACCAGATATATATCCAATATTACATTACCACATTTTAAATGACCATCATCGTCTGAAACCTTTAACGTAACCTAGGTTTTAACCTATGCTGGGCTGAAAAGAGCCTCAGTGTACACAAATAGTGGACTTTGCATACCACACTGATAAGGTCTGGCACTGTTTTCAAACGAGTACTCTTGACATACTGCCATGGAGTTATTATAGTCTCTTCCATCATGAAGTGAAAGTACAACCTACTCTTCTTTTCTGGTTTGACACGTTTGACATCTAATTTTTTGAAACAGAAATTGCAACAAAAAATCATCATAAAAGCAACATGAAAAGCAAATAACCACTTGCAAAAGAAAAAAAAAAAGCCACAGCTGTGATAATGTCAGCAGTGAAGGTTAACCTCTAACTACAGCCGTCTGGTGAGCTTGCTCTTGTATTTGTTGAACCAGTAAGCAGGGCTGGCACTTCATGTCATCTGTAATGCTATACTGCTGGGATATGATTAGCTACTTAAGTGCATGTAATTTGCAGTGCTGTAACTGCACTGACCAGAAGGAAGCTGATTCTAAACTTACCCCGATACACAATGAGAAACAGGTCTCAAACAGCCAACAAGCAAATTCACATGCTTTATAACTGCAGCCTTCTTTGCAAATGAAACCTGAGAAATGCTGGAAGAAGCAATCCATTACAATGAGCCAGATCTTTCCTGGGAATATGAGGAAGAGCAGAACGACACTACTAAGCAAAGCCAAAGTTAATGCAGGCCCTTACTTAGTGTAACTTTTATAAACATATTTCCTCAGATCTACCATGAAAATAGAATTTGCAAAGCATTGCCCAAAGAACAAAACCTATCTTTAGTGTATATTTTATCTGGACTGCTCCACTAGAGAAGAGCAGTAGCGGAGGGGAGAAATGGCCTCCAAAACAAGCATTGTATCTAGATTCTGAGAGTAGCACAGTGTAAATGTAGGCATACGAAGGCAAATCACATCCAGTTAGGCTTCATAACGGAAAGGAAAAAGAAGCATTATATCTAAAATCCTGAACTCTCGGTTATCAATACCTTTGCCAATAAGCATAACCAGAGACGTAGACTACTTTGTCTGGGCATTAATTAGAGCAACAGTCAAGCAGACTAACTTAGATAGATCCCCTGAAAGGCTACAAAATGTCTTGCTAATTTCCACAGTGTCTTCATTTTTCCAAATAAAAATTCTCACTACCTGAGAAATCAAGTGTCCGTGTACGAGGTTTGCATCTTCACCATGTTCATTCTGGGAATATGCCCAAGCCTCCAAAGTAGTAAACAGTGTAGTTTATTCTTGCCAAGGCAAAAGTAGACATTAACATTTATATCAATCACCAGGGGAAAAAAGTTCCGTTCTGAGCTACTAAACATCTGTTACATGATCCACTGAAATGAATGGAAATATTACTCATCAACGGAAGTTTTAAGCTAGACATAAAAGCCTGAATCTAAATAACCGGCTTTTGTTTACGACAACGGGTGCTAGGAGCTAAAGAAGATTTGACCTGCAGAAATTGCAAAAAATAACTGGCCCCTTGAGTTGTCCCTAAGTGCCAAGCAAACCTCAGAAGTGGGTGATACTTAGGGCCTTATATTTTCCCATTTATAATCTTTCAGGAACAACAACAACAAAGAAATCAATCTTTCTCCTTTCTTTGTTAGAAAAAACACACCAAAAAAACAGGAATATAAACCAACCTCAGACTTGCCTTTTGCTGAGCTCTGAGGAAATTGATAGCCGGGTCTGAATTTTACACTATCAGCCTGCCTCTAGTTTCTTTTACTAAAATAACACCCTGTTTTAACGGATACTATCTTAGCTCTGAATACCGATCCACAGCCTTCTGCAGCAGCAGAACTCACAGGAGCACTCCCAAGGGCAACTGCAGAAATCTTGCAAGTTTTCACACATTTCATGCTCACAGTATGAAAGACTGCCAAAGAAAGAAGAAATGATGATGCGCGTCATGGTAAACCTGGTGATTTTACGATCATTCACTCAAAAGCGTGAGGGATGTGTAGTGGGTAACCCTCGCTTGTATTGCCAAGGTTACACTGCCAGTTGCAGAAAATGCTTCATTTCCAAAAGACAGTCAACTACTGCAGTAAGCACCAGACACAGAGCAAACACAACCTGAACTTCAGCACAAGACACTTGTACGCTACACAGTTACTTTTTAACAGAAGGCCATGGAAAGGGGAAAAAAAATATTTCAGTTATAACTCCCTTGCAATTCTAAAGAATCTTTCTAAAAATAAAACTTTAAATAATATGAAGAGCACCCACATTTGCTTTGTCACACAGACCAATGCTGCTCCACTAGCCTCATTTCTGACACCTCTGAACCCTATCTGGAAAGAAATGGATTTTAGGAAAGTAAACACAGCCCAAGCAGCTGAACACTTCTCTCCCTGCAAGTGACCGGGGACAGAACAGTCACAAGTGGCTGCTCCTGGTCTGCAGTCCTGAGGTTAGAAGAGAGGAAAGGGCAAAACGTGCCTTCCCAAGAGTGGCTGTCCCTGCTTCAGTTGGGTAGACTTGGTCCTCACACAAGGACCCTCTAGATGGGACTGGCAGTGTTGGACCACCTGCATTTGAAACCTGCTTGACAGATGTGGTTTTAACTCCTACCTGGTAAGAATAAATCTTCTTGCATTTCTGCTCTGGCTTCTTCAGAGAAGCATCGTTTTTTCAACCACTCAGCTTCATATTCACTTCTGTGTTCATCTGGCCATGTAATAGATATCTTATAAAATAAAAAGAAAGGTAATTTTACAAAAAAAAAAAAAAAAACTAAGAAAACATCACCTAGAACAAACAAAAAAAACCCTTAGAAATTACAGAAATTGTAATATTTAAATCGGTAATATCACAGCTAAGGCTTCCTTGCAGTATAACTGCAAACAATTAATGATAACCCAACCTGAACATCATCCAAATTCTCATACCATTTATAGATGGCTATTTCTACATAAGCACACAATCTAATTCGCTGTTTTGCGTGGGCTGCTGTCACTGTGTGTGCTTTGCTTAACAGAAAGCAGGGAATCGCAGAAGCTGGCACATACTACCAAGGAAAGCACCTTACCTACAACTCAGAATAGAGCAAAAAGCTTGTCAAAAAAGAAAAAGGACAAGACAGACACACAAAAAAGAAATGTTAGGAGACAAATCGTTCCCCTAGTTTTGAAACATTTTCTTCCTTTCAAATATATATATTTTTTCAATTGCTATAAAAAAGTAAAGAAAGCATACAGGTTTGCTTGCCACGAACCAAAGAGCTCAGTGCAGCACAGGCACCCCATGGAATTCTCTCCTCTGATGTGTAGGCATTGATCCCCATTTCACAAAATTCTGGTCATTCATATTATGGTAAAACAGCAGCATCAGCTTATGATTAGTGCTGTGCTTGCATCAGTTCCCGAGTATGAGTGGAAGCAGGCAGTCCCTCTACTATCACAGTATGTTTGCTTATTCAAAGGAGGAATTTACAGAGCATTAATTTTGGTAATGAACAATCAGCTTGGGAGTGTAAATGCAGCACCTTATCCTGCAGATGAGCCACCTCCTGCCCGGCTCAGCTCTGCAGCTGAGCTGCCTTGGCTGCTACAGGGCTGAGTGCTCTGTCTTTAACATGTTTTAAACCTCTTTAACTGTAACATGAAGGAAGCAAGTTTGCACATCAAGGGAGCCACGTACTGCTTTTAAATAAACGTATAAAATCTAAATTACATACTAGGTATTTATATATGTCAGGAAAGATTAAAATTCACAGCAATGGCAGTTCCTGTCCCCTCTTGCCCAACAACCTCCCCTTTTCACGAACAAATGTTAATGTAGATGGATAGATACAGATACAGACACTAAGCCAGCTCTGAATATTCGGTTCAACTTTGGTTTGAGTGCTTGCTCTAAAATTAAGTCTTTTGCACACTGGAAGATAAAGTATCAGCTAATACACTGATATCTTTGTTATAGATTAAGATTATCATCACTTTCCCATTTGTTTTTCTCATTTGCAAGACACTTACAGAATATAGAGGAAAAAAAAGATGTTAAAGCGTAATTAAAAGTGTGGGGAATATGGGAAAAAAACATTTTCTTTTCAACATCTGGTGATAAGGAAATATTTTAAAAAAGCACAATTATACTCTAAAAACTGTAGCCTGGTTTCTGTGTCCCCTGCATAACATTTATAAAGTTTCATACAAAGGTGGAAAGATCCAATTTGCACGAATTACTGCTATTAAATTATTGGATTATTCCTAAAAGCTTTGCAAACACAAGCTATGTTATGGACAAATGAATTACAGTTACAGTATATCCTGGGATTATCTCTAATTTACAGATTAACAAGTATCGTTAAACAAGTTTCACAAGAAGCAAAATTACTGTTTTCTTCAAGTACCTTTTTTCTGTCTGTCAGAGTGACTTCCTTTGCCACGATGTCAACATCCAGGTCCTCGAAGAGCAGCCTGCGCGCCTTGGCTGAGCGCAGGAAGCAGTCGGGGCACTGGCAGTTGTCTCTCAGCCAGACACACGGGTAGCGGCTCTCGCTCCCGTCCTCCCACTCCACACGGACGAGATGCTCTGCATCCGGAGCCTCCACCTTCTGTATCCCCGTGCTCATGTTGCCAGCGTGGGTCCCTCGCGCTGTCCCCTGCCAGTGGCACCGCGGGAGAGCGGCCGCAGCAAGCACGCGCCTGCCTTTCAGCACGGTGCGGACTTTGGTCCCCCGCAGGACATCAGCCGCCACCCTCCACATTTTGACTTCGATAAAACTGCTGGAGAGAGAGCGCCGTTGTGGAGTTCCTAAAGCAGCATGAAGAGCAGTTTATTCCTGAAAGAGTAAATATAACAGAAAGACCGTTTTAAGATGATTCTCCCCCACCTTCCTTCTACCTAAACATTTAGGAACATTCATTATCTCTTTTATGTTTTTTTGAGGCACAGAGGGTGTATTCAGACCCATCTATTCAAAAATCCCTGGGATTAGCAGAGCTTCAGTTGGATTCACCATCTTGGTCATCTTTTGTTCCTGCAGTCTGTTCAATACTTATTGCATAAATGGTCTCTTTATAAAAGACACCTTGAGACAAGTTCCACAAATCAAACATAGGTGCTACTACCAATCATGCTGGCAAGCTAAGGCCTTGAAGTACACATACCTTAATTCCTGCTGTGAATGCTATGGAAAAGAGAATACTGCATCGATTTCCCTGCAAGGAAAGGCTTTGGAAATATGACTTTAGCTATGACAGAGTTCTGCAAGAGCTCATTTCCTCTTTCACAGCCAGTCTGCTTTCTATACATGTACTGGTTTATTTAAAGCTAACTGAATATTTAAAGTCAGCTGTATGCTGTACTGAAGAAAGATGATGCATCCAAATATTAAATTAGAAGAGAAGTTCTTATTCAGAAAAACATCAGGCCTCTCCTCAAATCAATAAATCATCACATTTGTTTTGAATAGATTGTTTAACCATTTCAAAGTTTGTATATTTATTTCCAATATGTTTAGTGTCTTCTCTGTTGTTTTTGTTCTTATGCTCAGAGGGCAAAATATTGATGCCCTGCCAGGACGAAAGCCTCCCCACTTGTCTTTGCCCAGGGAAAACGTCATTAGTGTCAGTATTTTGACAGACTAAGACCTACAAGAGTTGTCAAAAGGTTTTTGTTTGTTCTCTACAAGTTAAAACTATGCTGTATAGGACCCTAGGGTCTCCTTTTGTTTTTATTTCATTTGATTGAGTACAGCATAGCAGAATATTGATTTCTACTTTCTTTTGTTTGGGCATAGTAGTCCCATCAGAAGCCATTAATTATCACCTTTCACTTGCAATTGAGTCCAAGAAACAGCTTTGTACATGCAGACTCAAACCTCTTTTATCAAAAAATGAGTTCGTATCCAGACTAAATATCTTTCCATATATATATATATACACACATATATGTGCACACACATACATATGTAAATACATATACATAGATCTCTACCTTAATTCCAAAGAATTATTCCAGTACAGCTATTTTCCTGCTGATTGTAAAAATATTTACACCACAGGACTGGCTGCAATCTCCTTCTGAAATTTCTTGGACAAAGTTTTATTATGTATGACTGTGAAGATGTGGTATGTTTTAGTTTTTTTTAAACACATGACAATTGGATACTTATTCTAATCTCTTTGAAACAAACGACAAGTACTGGAACACAATGAAGGTTTCCAATATACTGAAACTTTAGAAGAGCTGGTTTCCAAACAAATAGTAACACAACCACTTTAACCTACTGTAAACTTTTGCTGCATCTGTGCTGGTTACAGGGTAGTTCTGCTCAAGGCAGTTAGTTATTTGATGACAATGGGTCAGATCCAAAAGCACACTTAAGCAACCAACATATAGTTTAGGTGGAATCAGTACCATTAAGATGCAGGAGCATAATCCGCAAAACCATTGCCTAATTGCTAAGGCAACTCCGAGACTCTTGATACTTGCCCATCTGCATATGAAGTTACCTGAATCCCTAAAAAGTTAACACTACCCATTTCCAAAGACAGCACAACACTGACAGATCTGAGTATCCTCACACACCCCTCTTATCCAGTTCATCTAAGATGGGTGAACAAGTGGCTGCACACCAGAACACCTTGCAAGACACAGCTGGCTAAGCACCAGCAGAAAATGCCCGACATCTGGACAGTTCTGAATTCAGCTCAAAGCATGGCACTCATGGCCACGTTAGTTGAAGAATGAGGCTAGAAAGCATGAGTAACCTAAATGGTAGGATCAATTTATTCCACCTGTCTTTCAGTGCATAAATTATTCAAGCACAGAGCACTCTTTCCAGAACTAACTACCCAGCTCCTTTGTGGATACGGACACATTTGTCTATGTACTAAATATAAGGAGGCACTGCTTTAGGTATCTGTTTAGGACAAGACCAGGAGAACCAGACCTAATTTCTGAAGTTCAAGGCCACCAGGAAGCTCCTCTGGCTTACCAGAGGTGGGCAGGGGAAATTATGAGAACTAGATCTTTGGTTACGCAAAACATCCACCTAATTAGTTCATTACGTGGTTTGCCTATAAGGTATTTCATACCGTCACTACATCCAGCCATCCAGCTGTCCAGATATGCTTTTGTGCACAATTTTCTCATTTGAGTTAAAGTGGCTTGCCAAATAATTTAACTATTATTCACATGCTTAGTGTTTAACCTCACAACCTACTAAATCACCTTCATTGGTAGAGTCACAATGTAAAAAATAAATAAGCCTTTAATTTCTGAATATCTTTCAGGGAACACCCATCACCAAGTCTAAAGTCGTATCTGAAGCCTGACAGATTCAAAGGGTGTCCAGGCTTCTTGTATCTTACCATTCAGTTAAGAAATCTGAAATTGCTCCTAAGAGGCCCCTCATAGCACTGCTGGTAGAAAAAAAAAAAATCAGCATTTTTATTTATGACAACAAATTAAGGTGAGTTTATTGTCTTCCTGTCACAGATGTTGCTTAATGGGTATTTGTTCACATGGTAATGGATAACTCAGTCACACAAAATGCATCTCAAGCAGAATTTCTTCTAAGTCGGTAACAGTAAGTTTCGGAACAAAGGTCAACCTTTGTGAAAAGGTTGCATCTGAAAAAACAGATGCAACCTATCCTGCTGACACAATTTCTAGATTAAAAAAAAAAAAAAAAAAGAAGAAGAAATCTTCTGGAAGTTACTGAGGTGAGATACACATAATATATGTTACAATGGGGAAGGCTGAAAGCCAAAGGGGAATTTCCACCTTTGCTTAGATGTGAGAAGTGTGGTACAGCAGTGTTCATATGGGCTAACTTCAGACATGTACCATAGTCACCTACACCTGAACATCACCGGCACCCTCTGCAACACCCATAGCTAACAGGCACATTTAGATCACAATTCAACTGACCTTTTCAGAAACCTGTTTTAGGACAAGATGAACTGAACTCTTACTTCTCTCCACCAACTACAAAAAGAGCCTCAGCAATTAGCTCTGACGTGGATGTTACGCTGTCAGTGTTAACACTCAGCAAGACGTTTCATGGTGGTAATTTTATCATTAACTGGTGCTCCTGCTCACAGACCACTGTTTCTGTGTACAGCTCAATATACACAATACTGCTGGGAGAATCGTGCATAGTAGTGGCCCCAAACTTTACTGCCACGCAGAGAAATCCTACAGTGCTGTCAGTGGTACCTCTGTTCCAAGTGACGTCAGTTTCTGGCATCATAAGTCTAACCTACTGTAAATCACAAAGTACTCTCTTGAAAATACTTCCAGTCCTAACAGCTAGATGCTGAATAGCCAGCCACTGCACCCCAGAGAGAGAGGAGGATCTCTTTCACAGACTGCAGCAGAAGCCTTCGATATATTTAGGGTAGGAAACAATTCCACTGCACGCTTTGCAGTATTAATAAAAATCACAGTATGTGGCTTTTTTAATATGTAGATCTACTTTGTCTACTATTACTGTGCCCCAAGACTCCAGACCCTTTCAGATCTTTCATTTACGTCTATTTATTGAAGTCAGTGGACTTGCACCTGCATGAAACCACTGTTAATTAGGAGAGAATCAGGCCCTTTGGTTCCAATGTTATTCAGTTTGCTAGTTAAGCAAGAGGAAGCCATGAAAATCATTACAGCGAGAAGATTTCCCTTGTGGTGAAGTCAAGTGTTTATTTTTAAAATATATAGCAGTGCTTGTGTTATACTTCTGTTTCTGTCTTCATTTTAAAACAATTGTTCGGGTTAACCACCTACCAAGAGAAACCTTGTAACAATAAAAAGGCTGTTTATCGTTTTCCTCGAGTTAGTCATATCATGGTGTCATTATTAAAATGAAAACCCAGATGACAATGATTAAAAATATCTGCTACAGCATGCCCTCTAGATGTTTTTTCTTTTCAGACATACAAATTAAATAGATCTGCAAGTCTAGTTTTTGTCCCATACGCTGTTTCACAGAAAAATACTCTCCCCTCAGTAGTTTCTTTTTCGATTAGCGTCTGTGGGGTGCTAGAGTATTCTGGGTCAAGTTCTCCACAGAGGCAACCCAGCATGTCTTCACTAGACCACTATGGACATAAAGCAGCTCACACCCACTTGGGGTTTGTCACAACTTCCACTCACTTTCGTGCCAGGTGAGCGTCACGCACTCTGAGCCCCCTCGTCCTCGCTTGCACCAAGCAGATGTGGATGGTCTGCCTGCTCAGCTGCTGCTCCCAGTGTTCCCAGCCTGCAAGGGGAGGAGGGCAGCTCACAGCTCCTGCTGGAATGACAGCCTGGTACTGGCGTGCCTCCTTCCTGGAGCCATGAATGACACCGTGAATAAAGCTGGGGTGAAATATTCTTCCAATAGCACTAGCAAGCCATAGCTGCCATGTGAACAAGAAACCCTTGCCTGATGGCTCTGCCTATTTCCAGTGCACTGTAAGGACAGGCGTCCATGGACTCGGTGGATGCGTCTGGAAACTGTTTGCTACTCCTGATTTCTAGCTAAGTGTTTTTTCTTTACATTGAATGCCTATAGGACATAAAGGTGGGTCTTCACGGGACAGTAAAGAACTCAGAACTGTTCATACTGATATCTTCAGAAAATCCTGCAATCATTCACTTAAAAGTACCGCACAAAAGCTAACTACCACCTTCCCACCCACTAACACAAAGGAAACACTGACCATACTTCACTAATAGGCGTATCTACAAACGGTGTAACTGAGCAGAGTGACTTTCCGTCACTGATCAGAGTGGCACAACTGTAACTACTGGGTTATGCTGCTGTTTTCCTAATAACTGAGACACAATACTACAAGCTAGAGAAATACAGCTTTAGGTCTTAAAAACCTTGGAGTCCAAGACGTAAAGCAAGATGCTGGTAAAGAAAAACAAATGCAAATGCTTGGCGCTGATGGTGCCAGGCCACTGCAGAAATGGGAAAAACACGTCTCTTATTCTAAAAGGCCATTGAAGATGCTTAATGGACTTGATCACACAGCATATGGATTCTGCTAATGAGTTTAGAGTAGTTTTTCAATTTATTGACAGTTGTTTAGAGGTTTGCTTTTTTTTCCCCCCAACAATAAAAGTAGAATGCTAATCTCAAACTAATGCAGGCTAAGTTACAAGCATGAGCTCCAGGCAGTTTTATCCCCTTCCCCCCTCAAACTTTCCAGGCAGACACTTATCCACATGGTGCTCTTTTACACTTGAAATTGCACTCTGTACTAAACGAGAAGCAGAACTCACTGGTTCGCCTGCAGTTGTTATCAGTACGCTCATAACCAAATTGAAAAGCAACTAATAACTCAGAAAAATGCAAAACAAGTTCTCTGCATCTCAGCTCTCTGCGTTTCCTCTCTCTGAACTACTGCTACCTGCATGAACCTGCAAGGCACCATATGTAACTGCTCTCAGTTATCATTCCTCAGATTTTCATAGTTTAAAACAAATACTGCTAAGAGCTTTTACAACTCACACTGTCTCATGTGAACACAGTTCCAGGCCCAAGGTTCTTCTCTTCACATTGCTTATTGTTCACTTGCCAACCTCACCACTGTGACAAGGGTCAGCTTGGTTGCCGATGGGCAATCAGGACGCAAGGCGAGCACCATCACCTACAGGCCACGCTTCCAGCCTTCCCCAGCCCTCCTCCAGCTACAAGGTAATACTCACTATTCTCCTTCCCCAAAATCCACCTCCGTCGGTCTCCTCAAGCCTCCCCAGAGCAGATATCACCCACTCTCCCTCTCTGCTGGAATCAGCAATACCTTCATTAGTTGTAACTGCACAATTACTTAAAAATTAATTCTGGTTAATGGTACTTTAAGACAGCTGAGCTACTTTGGATAACACATGCTCTCTTCACACGAGGCTAAGAAGCTGCAGAAAAATGAGGTGTATAATTATTGTGCCATAACCAAGTTTCAGCCACGCTTTAAAAAGCCCTTTGTTGCATGAGAAGCTGGGCACTTTCAGCAGCTCCCTGAAGGATGTGACAGCTGCCAGCTGTACTGCCCCCACGGACACTGAAAAACCCAGAAAACTGCAGCAAAGCCCGAACTGGCCTCAGTCTGAAGTGAGGTTTTGCATCTTGTAAGTAGCACCTGAGTCGAAAATTAACACAAACTTCAGGAAAAAGAGTAACCCTGGACTAAATACAGCATGCGTACCTGCTTGGATTGCAAGGCTGACTTGCAGCTTCTCGCGTAACCCAAAAGCCTCTGCGGGTTGTCTGATGCCGTTATCTCAGAGTACAACAAAACAAGCAAGCGCGTTCCACAAAGCAAAGCAAACCTACGTCGGTATTACTTCATGTCTGCGCAGCGGGCCACGGAGGGACACCGCTCTGCAGGACTCCCATTGGAGCGGCAGGCCTCGGTCACGCTCCAGCTTCCAGTCTGCCCCGGCAGCTACACAGAACAGCCCGGGGCCGGCTGTAGGCCGCCGCGCTGCCCGCAGCCCCCCGGCTCCGGCCCCCGGCGGGGCGCGGAGCCGCAGGCCCGGC
>VXAL01016910.1:312991-323182 GCA_013399475.1 Chauna torquata
AGCCCTGTAGAGCACGCCTGGGAGAAGCGGGATTTGACTGCTTCCCCGCTACCGCTGCGCCGAGCTTGCGTTTGACTGAGGTGTGGTGTTTTAGAAAGGCGTTTGGCCTGGGCGTGAAGACAAAGCGGGGGGGAAAGCCATCGTTTCCCGTGCCTTCTTGTCCCCTCTGGGTATCAGACGCTTCCCAGACATTTCAAACTCGTGTGTTTTGGTGAGAAGAGGGATAGATAGGGAGATAAATCAGACTAAGAAGCCTCTTCAGACCACAGGACCAAAGCACGGACCTAGGAGGAAATATACCAGAGGGTGTCCTGGCTGTCCTCACTAGATGTGATGAGCTGCCTGCCCTTACAAGCAAAGGGAGGAGGAAAAGGGGAGAGAGGAAAAAAAAAAAAAAAGGAAGGAAAGAAAAATAAACAACGCAGGCTCTTTAGGCTCTTTATGCCAGCTCTAAACTACAGTAAATATCACTGCATACAAAAGACGGTCTTTACAGGCAAGATTCACTGGGCGTGTGGCCAAGCACTTCCTATGTTGTGGCATAAAACACCCCTGCTGTTTCAGCTGGAGCAGCCCTTGTCTGTATCCTGAGTTAATGGTGCAGATGATTTTAGTGTCAAACAAATCTTGTGAGCAGTAAGCTTCAGGCAGATGAGCTTCCCAGGAATCAATTTAAAAATAGCAATAACATACCCTTATTATTTAGTGCCACATATCTTCTGGCTGGCAAATATGTTAATGCTGTATTTATTTGAACACTGTGGTTCATGTGGCTGAAGGGAGGGAGGTTCTAACAGACAGAAATATGACTCACATGCGGCTATATCCCATATATATATGCTATATATAGCACCTACCAGCTTTCAGATGTAGCGTCCCATGTTGGTATTCATGTTTTCATCTTGTACTGGACTGGGATCCCCACTTTCTTCAGTGCACGTAAGCTGGTGGCATGTCTGAACTAAAAAGGAAAAGGAAAACCTTTACTTTCTTGGGTAAGTCCTTGCGATGGGTACAGCAGAACTTTCTACCACCTGTGCCAGAGGTACCTATTCCCCTGGGTACTCAGTGTCCCTACTGTGGTCTGCAAAGCACCTAGAAGTGCTGGTGCCTCAGTATAAGCCATGGAGGGAAAACCTTTGACATACATGTTGTCTAAGCAGCACTTTTCACAGACAGCAAAACATTCACAAAGATGAAAAGTTGGCTAGTTGGATGGAAACAAGCACACACACAAGTGAAGGTATTAAATGACTGTTTAGAGACTGTCTCAGCATTTTGGCAGTTAAAAAGGGTAAGACTTACGTCTGCAACTTATAGGAAATTAAATATTTTTGTTGGTGGTTGTCATTCAACATCTTCAATAAAATAATCTTCATGTGCCAAAGCACATGTAACGCATGGAGTTCGTTGGATGCATTCCTTTATTTTAAGGCAACAATGGTAGGATTTACTTGCTTTAAAATTACTATTTTCTTTCAGATTGTTGCCTTGCTTTTTTTCCTTTTTCTCTAAGGAACACACATATTCTTGGTTGTTATGGCTGTCTTCCTGCCTTTTTTATTTTTAATGAGTTTCTAAAATATCTTTTTTTTTACTATTTAAATTATGTTATTTGAAACTAGCAGGTTGACAATTCTAGATGATTTTTAGGATTTGGTACATTGGATATCTGGCAGATAGTCGGGCTCATTTCGTATATACTGTTTACAAATTGCTTTAGTTATTTATTTCAGAATTTTCATGACTCTTGACTAAAAACAAAACAAACAAAAAACTCCCCAGATAATTCTGTACCTGTGGATGTTTTATAAATGTTGTAAAGAGTACGAACCTCTTTCCCTGTGTCAGTCAGCAGTCTGCAAGTACTAGCACTTAGGAAAGGGCATCCTGCCCACGCTGAATGTAGATTGTAGCTCAAGAAGCCATGGTTTTTAATTTCCTGACTCTTGTGCTGTTGGCCTTGCCACCTATTTTGTTAACACTATGTTTCTCAAGTATTTTTCATCTTTGTTGTCTTTTATAACCAGTGCACACCGTATTAAATGCATACTGGCTGATATAAAACATTTTATACTGTGTATGTTTATGATGAATTTCTTAAGCGTTCTTATTTTTACTGAGTAACAGGAGAAGGATTTCAAATCAAGTTATGTCTAAATAATATGTTTAGAGGTTTTTAATGAGCAAAATCTGTTATTGACGTGAAGTATATAAGTATATATATGCCCGTCAGGCTCTAAAAAAAAAAGAACCAGAAGAAATATTGTTTAGACCTTAGGAAGAAAGGCAGTATGTACACCAAGAATGGAGAATTTTTCAAGCCAGAAGAGGAATGTTTTGAGATATTGTAAGCATAATGAGGGTGTGAGAACTGAAATGGTCACAAGTCTCATTCTCTAACAGGAACACTCCAAGGTGTTTGCAAGACCGGGTCTCTATTTTTATAAGGAGTGTTACATAATATGTAAGTGGAAAAGTATCCTATCCAAGTGGAAATAAAAACAAACTGCCTTCAAGATTACATAATAACTCAGCAAAATATGACTCATTAGCGTTGTGCTTTTATTTGCTGAGTATCTATAAAATAAAGAATTTTAAAAGAGGTATGTCAGAAGTACTATGCAGTGAAAATCTGGAGCTTATTTATTTTGCAGTACATTTACGTGTCTTTTTACTGTCACAATATCATTTTACAGAAGCCTGTAGTGCAAGATTTGTTTACTTATTCCCTTTGGGCTTTACTCTGCCTCTATCATTCATATGGGCAACTACGATACAGTGGGGGTAACGCTGTAGGTTTCCATATGACTGCTAGTCTATGAAGTAAGTTAGTGCCAAATAATTTAATGTTGGCAGCAATTAGTAGGTAATGGGCATTGCAAAACTTAAGTCACAGGCTAACACGCAAACAGCATCAGAAGCAGAATGTCCTTACAAAGCAAACTCTGATTTTTGTCCAATAAATATGTTTCCCTGACACAAAAGTAAGCCTATGAACTAGACCGGTATTCACAGTTCAGTGAGACATACCAACAATAACGGTGGTTTTCTAGTCCTGTCAGCTTCAGCTCCACACACTTGCTGAGGAGATACAAGCAGCAATTTCGAGCAGGCCTGAGACATAATGGGAAGTCTTCGGGAGCAGCAGGGCCACAGTGGAAAAGCCCCAGGGGGGGCAATAGACAAGGGCGGCAGCAGCAGGAGCCTGGGACGTGTGCAGGCAGAAGGAGGCCGTGGCAGCAGCCCAAAGGGGATCAGTGCTCAGGCATTAACTCTCTCACAAGCACTTCTGTGTGGCAGGGCAGGCTGAAATGTAGCTTAGAAATGTAGAAGAACTCACATTAAATTCAGTAAGACTATGTAAGTAAATACCACTCAGCCTGCATATGGTTCTGGAAGCAGACACAACGGAAAGGTCATTAGGGTAGCAGCTGTAAATCAATATATATGTAGCACAGGGGGATGCCTGGCCTTTTGAAATCCCTAATTGCCACAAAAAATAAAAATGTCAGAAACAAAAACTGGGCCTGGCTGCAAATTAGCTTCTAGGGTAAATGAGCAGAGGGTGAACTTTAGTTCGTTCTTGATGCACATGGGCGGGTTTATCCCTCTGTACTCACGTTTGTGCACAGAAAGAGCATGGAGTGACCAGGCTAGGAAATCACCACTGCAGGGGGAAAACTGCTTCTCAGACTCTCATGAGCGAGAAAAGCTTTTGTGACAAGATTAGGTCAGACTGGACAAGCACAGGTTAGCACCTATAGAGCTATGAGGGTGCAAGTGTGCCTGCAAGTTGCACAGGTGAGGGACCAGGATGATACACAGGAGAGAAGGGAAGAGCTGCAGCCAGGTCTTGCTTTGGGGGTAGAAGTGTTTCCTCTTGAAGTTATTTATGGAGTTCACCTACTCCCCTGGTTCACTCATCATGATCCTGTCCATTTTGAGGTGCCTGGCATGTCCAGGGACAGGGAAAGCATATTCATTCTGATTCTAATTCAGAGAAATTTGAAAAACAGAAAAGCAGCCCTTTGACTCTAATGAAATCCTGAGCAAAGTCCATGGGACAAACATTGTGTTTTGTAAGGAAAAGCTAGCTTAGTTCTCCACCTTCCTCAGGAAAAAAAAAAGTTGTCGACTTCTTGTTCATTCACTGAGGTCTGCCTAGGGTTACTTTTAAATTAGAGGCTATGCAAGGTATTATTTAAAATTACAAACCTAATAGTGTCCTCACTTGTGTGTTGTCCCAATTACGAATGAGTTTATACTTTGTTGTGCCTGTTAGAATCAAGAGTTAAAAAGCATTGTAAATGCTTTGTAAGAACGTATCAAAATAGCAAAATAATTTGCAAGGTATTTAACATATTCATTCATATTACTGTGAATTTTAATACAAATAACAGTTAAATAGCATTAAATTAGAAACAAATTCCTATTCATAAAAAAGGACAAAGCCTGCTGTTAAGAAAAGTTGGTTGTTCTTGATTAACCGACGAGCTGTCAACACAGAAAGTGTATGGGGAGGATTTTCTTTATCATCACCCAGGTAAAGGCATAATAAGCTCTTAGATAAATTAAGTAAAGTAGCTGAGAACCTAAGACCAAAGTTATTCACCGAATATTCACCAAGGCTCACCAAAGTGAGCCTTATTCATGGCTCACTGAAGTAATTCTCTTGGACCTAGCCTGAAACTGAAAATCCTGGTCACATTATTTTTGTGATGAGATGATAAATAGACAGGAAAAATAAAACATTTTGCAATTTGGACAATCTGTATATAGTAAATGCACTATTATTTACAGTAAAACTAATTTATGTTGGTAACTGCTCTTGCAGTGAAATGTTTACAGGATGGAATATGTATGGAAAATAATACGATGCAAGTACATAGCTCTTTCGGTCATCCTGCACTTGCCAATAACTAGCACTGGATAATGAATCTCCCCCTAAGCCTGCCATCTCCAGCGACTTCTCTTTTCCCCAAAGAATGTTCAGAAATGAACAACTTCTGTTACATAGGCAGTTTCTAAGTATTCAAAAGAGGTACGCACACAGCCTAAGCAAGGTTGTTGTCTGAGAAAATATGATACGCTTGGCATTGTCTTTTCTTATGAAAGAATGTTAATGGTATGTTGGAGACGGTCAGCGATACCTCCCCAAGGTAAGGCAGTTCTCAAGGACAAATGAATCTACAAGCCATGAATGACTCTTTCCAAGCCACATCATTAAAAATGCGATGATTATGGAGACCATATGTTTTTCTTGTTAAAGAATTAGTCATTAAATTGTGCCTTTTCCAGTTGTAAACTGATCTTGTAGGCAGGACGACAACTTTATGAAGAAACTAAAATAATCACAGTTATAGTCTTTTTTATGCATATATATTCCAGTAAAAGCTTTTTTAGAGAACATGTAGTGGGGTCAGTATTTTTGCCAGTTTCATACACTTCAGGAACGAAACACAGACCCACAAATTGTTCAAGTTTTGGCTAGTGGCTAGCCAAAAAGCAAAGTAATAGGGAATAAGTTCCCCAATTGGCTGTAAGTACATCTTAGCAGATAGAGAAATGCCAGATAAATTTTAAACATACAGGACTATTTCAAGAATAACAGCTGTCAAATGCATTTCACTCAACAACACTGAAAACTCCTTTATCAATAGAAAAGTGATATCCGATAAGCATGAGCGAGAAGCTATTAAAGTACCATGAAGCCCACCTAAATAAACAACTACACCAACAGCAACAGGCATACCAACAGAAATTCTCCCTCCTCCTCCACAAACTAAAATTTTTAAAGGCAAGATCATAACTAGAGCTGATGCTGTATCTGTAGGTCACCGTGTTGCTTCTTTTGTCTGAGGCAAGTATATTTTTTGCTTCTGAGGTGCACATCTTGGCAATCTACACCTGCACACATGACAACGTACAGGGGCAACGATTTAATTTCAGAAAATCGTCTACTAAACTTGGCACACAGAGGATCTTTTAGAGGCCTATCATGTTTTTGACAGGATCTTTGAGAGGCTTACCATGTTTTTGACAGGAGCTTTGAGAGGCTTACCATGTTTTTGAAAGCTTCCCTCGACTTCTTTGTTTCTCAGAACAGTCCTGGGTTGGTCAACCTGTGAAACTTTGGAAGTTTTAATTTAGAAAGCCACAATTTATACTACCACCCTAAATTCCTAGCCATCAAGTTGTCAGAGATGAGGTTGCTTTCAAATGCTGCCATTTGCAAGCACAGCCTTTTCTTTCCCAAGCTTGTATTAGCGCTCATGTGAGACAGCAGTTTGCTCCATAATTAACACTTTGAGCTTCTTCATCTCAATGGTATTGGTAGACATGAGACTACCTACAGCAGAGCACTGACTTCAGAAGTAAGCTACCTGGAGAGGAGTAGAGCCTTGTCTCTTAATGACTTGCTTCGACTCCTCATGAGTTAAATTACTGGCTGAATGTCAAAGAACACTGAAGTTGTATGTAAGCTCTGTATGACTGTATGACTCTGCTCTATTTCCATTACTTGATTTTTTTTTCTTTCAGTAAACATTGTCATCTGCTCTTCAATAGCATCAACTCTTTAATAAATTCAGGAAATGTCATATATTTTGAAAAATCTCCAGAACACCACAAAAAAGACCAAGTCAGCTCAACTTTAGTTCTATCCTCTGGCATTAAAAAAAAAAAAAAAGAAAAAAGACAGTCCGATCCTGATGCTATATTTAAACACAAGAGGAGGAGCTACTGGGTCAAAATAGCTGCTACAATTGCTCTTGTATGGCTCTCCACTTAAAAAAATCTTTAATGAGTTTTCAATGATAAATGCCTTTACTATTTGAAACAGGTTGTATAAAACCAGAGGATCTTCATCTCTTCTAATGAAACAAGTTTTATCAGATTAAAAAAAAAAAAGCAAAAATTATGATTACAAAAAGGATTATAATATAGTTTTCATAGTTTTTAGGACCTATTTTGAATTTTAACTTTAATACGCTGGATATCACTGAACACCCAGTTCTTGCAGGCAGTTTGCAGCACAACTTATCAGACTGCAGATTTATAAAGGCCATTTACTTACATCAGCTCTGACTCGAAATTGATACATTTTTAATGGATAGTTATATTTACATTTGCTTAGACCAGCCAAAACAATGTATATCAAACTGGGATGGATTTAAATACCCCTAAAGGAGTTTTGTACTGGCTTCATAAAATCCACATAAAACTGACCCTTTTTATTAAGCATGTAAATTTACGCATAGCCCAGGCTCAGATTTACACTTTTTAAAACAGAACATTTAAAGTCTTTTACAATCAATTTTAGAGCAGAATTCTGATTGTTTCAATTTCAAATATAAAAATTTATGTTTTTATCAATATATTGAGATATTTATCAATATATTCATATTTATCATATGAAATATTAGCTTGGATTTTGAAGATCCATAGTTTTGCTTCATTAGATGTCAACTTACAAAGAGAGGTATCAAGCTGAATTAGTTATTCTGTAAATCTCCACCTAAGTCATGTAATCCCCTGCTTTGAAAGTAACTGCTGTGCAAATATTTACCCTCTTGGTATGCTGCATACTGTGGGATAGTTTGAGATTGACTGAAGGATTGCTACTGCAAATAGAATAGCCAAGCTGCTTAAAGCATATTCAAGAAACTGCGGTTTACACTACTATTTTTCTGTTAGGATTTGAATACGATTATGGCTAACAATACTGGCATGGTTTGCCACTATAGTTTCATTACTGATGCGCATTATAAGCAGTGCCTCAGAAAGTGAGTAAGCAGACTAAAACTACCAATTTCTTTTGCAAGAGTTTGGCCTGGGCAGGGTTTTAAGAAGAATCAGGGCACAAATGGCACTGCAAGACACCTTTTGCACATACTTCTAAAAGGGTAGGGTCCAGAGAGAATGGAGAGACTGTGCGTGAATGAAACCCTCAGGAACTTTTAAAGCTTTTCTTCAATTTACAGTCCTTGGCCCATCCCCCAAATGCTGTATGTTCTGCTGTGGTAATGGGCAAACTAGGCTTAGTGACTTTGATGGCCGTTTTCGCTCCTGTTTTTACATCTGACCCTAGTGGCGAGGAATTAATATTTCAGAGCTAGAACCTGTCACACCTTTGTTGAAAGCATAGGTGAAAATAACACTGAGTAGTTCCACTGAACTTGATCAACACAATGTTTCAATTTTTCCACAGGGCCCGAAAGGCAGACCTTCAAAGATGCTGAGCATCTAAAGGTGCAAACTGACACCTTAAAGTATCCTTCTAGGAGCTAAATCTCAGTACCGTTAGGATAAATGAGCTGCATGTCCACGAGTCCTGTAAGCACATACCTTTGTCAGACATTTCCTGACGCCTTCAGTGTTCTGGTCCCAGGTGACTGATGTTGACCCACTACACTTCTGAGTAACTTGGCCAGCTGGATGGTTTGCAGACCAAAGTATAACTGCACGGGGAGTAGGGTTAGCAAGACCAGACCTCAAATGCTCATAAAATAGCTTCTCTTCCAGTGCTATGAGGTTGCTAATTTCATACACTCGTTTCTTAAAAAGGCTTACAAAAGCCAAAAAGAGCCCAACTGGCTATTCTGTATCATTCCTTTTAATGAAGCTTGCTTACCTCTTGAGTCTGTAAATTTTTATTTGTTTTTACTAAAAAGCAAGTTACTTAATTTGGCAGGATCTACATATTCACAAATTTTTGCTGATAGACATGTTACAACAGCATGTTTTAAATCAAGAGCGTCTCAAGCAGAACAGTAAAAGAAAAGTGTGCCTTAACATGGTTTTTGAATGTTTATTAAAACAACACGTGAACTTTTTTTCATCCAAACAATGATTCTGCCTGCAGTATCTGTAACCTAGTAACCACATTACCCCAAATTGGTGATTACATAGTGATGAGTCTAAAAACCCAAACAATCCTCTCCCCCTCCTTCCCACTAGGCACTTTTGCTATTGTCCAGGAGCACAAATAGTTTTATTAATAGCTTAGCTAGCAAAAGTACAAAGGCGCCAACGGGAAATGTCACTACGCTGGAACAGACAAAAACTTTTTGTCTGCTTTAGAAACATGCTTTAAGAAACCAGGCTCTTAAATTTTGGATCTGAAACTGAAATCACCACTAGGGCTCCTTCTTCTTACTATAAAAGCCTGCATCAGCATTCTCAGGATCTGACATAAGCCTTTTTGGCTGGCTCTTGGGGTTATGATAGCTTAGAGTCACAGATAAGCAAGCCGTAAAGAGTACAAATCCTGCTGGAATAGATCCCATCTTTCAAAACACAAATGGAAATCACAGCTTTAAGTTACGTAGTAGAACAACATTTTACATGAATAGAATACATGCCATTACAAAAGCTTAAGAAAGTTAATAGAGGGCCAGAGGTTCACCCTGAACGAGAGAGTAACAACAAAAGCAACTTAAGCATCTGCTACACGTGAGTCTGATCGTGGGCTGGCGAGTACCACGCTGCATCCATGGTGGTGGTAGGCGAGCAGCGGCAGACGAGGCGGTACATAAACCAACAATCGAAGATGAGAACACTTAGCTTGTTTCGTAACCAAAGATGAGCGTTACGATACGGGGTAGTTTTTTAAATATGGGGATATTAATTTAAACGTACCTCCACCCTTCCATTTTACGTAAACGTGCTGTTTGTTTAGGAAGTCATGTACAATAAATAGGTGTTTCCAGAGCGCTTTCTTGGTGCGAGCTGGGCGGGCAGCGCCCCGGGGGGGTCCCGGTGCCCGGCTGGGGGCGACCCCTCGGGGCGGGGGCCCGGGGGCTCAGGCGCGGAGATAGTCGTTCTTGAGGCGGCTGAGGCGGGCGCCGTGGCTGCGGACGGTGAGGGCGAGGAGGTCGTGCTTGTCGCGCAGCCCGCTGGAGATGTCGCGGGTCTCGCGGAGCAGGGCGCGGGCGTGCAGCAGCAGCCCCAGGAAGCTGTCGCCCAGGCGGGCCTCCTCCCGGCCGCCCTGCTCCTGGCCCTGCCGGAACTTGCCCTCCAGCTCGCTCAGCGAGCGGTCCGAGCTGGAGTAGGCGTCGCTGATCTGGGCGGACTCGCGGCGCAGGTAGGTGCTGTAGCTCTCCTCCCCGTCCAGGTCGTAGGAGATGCTCTTGCCGATGCCCTCCAGCACCCGGCCCGCGTCCTCCACCTGCCGGCCCAGCACCGTCA
>VXAL01016910.1:323229-394617 GCA_013399475.1 Chauna torquata
GCCGCTGCTCGCTCACCCTGAAGAGCAGCTGGCACCGCTCGGGGTCGTCGTTCTCCTCGTAGTCCCCGTCGGGGACGAAGTAGTGGTGCAGGGTGCCGTTGGACATCTCGGGGTACAGCGGGCCCTCGAAGTACCCGCGGCAGAGGCTGCAGAGGCAGCCGAGCCACAGCNCGGGTTGCGCGGGCGGCGGCGGCGGCGCGGAGCCTGCCGGCGCTCTGGTGTCGGGTTACAGCGCGCCGCCCTTAAAAGCCGGGCAGCGGACGGGGGAAGCGGCCCCCGCCCGCCGCCCGGCCCCGGGCATCGCCCCGCCGGCAGCGGGGGGACGCACGCCCCCGTCCCCTCCTTCCCTCCCTGCCGTCACACGTGAAAAACGCACGGCCGCGGTTGCTCAGAGTCTCGGACTGATTTTCCACCCAGAGATGATCATTCTTCTAATACCCCGATTTTCACAGCAGCTCCGCCTGTTCCTCAGCAAACACAGGGTACGGGGCCGGCAGGCTTGGCGAAGCTGCAGCGCACCTAGGTGCCCAAGCCGCGTGGTTTGTCCCTGATTAAAAACTTGAAAAAGAAGTAGGTTCAAGTATAGGGTGTAATGCACTAAGCCTTGGTAAGCTGGGAAAATGAAATCCGACTTTGGCAGGCGCTAAAATCTGTTTTTCAAGAAAACTTCAGATGCCTCTGAAGAAAACCCAAAACCAGTTCATCCTATTGGGCTACGTACATTGTCAGGTGCTTCTCTTTTGTGAAACAATGTTCTGTGTGAATCTAGCAGCTGGATTGCAGCAGGGCTGAACCTTGCACCTAGCTAGTATATATGTCTTTACTATTTTTGAATTGTTAAAATCAAGGTGAGAGCACAAGAAGAGGGGGTCTGTAAAGTCACCAGGTCCTTTCACATCGTCTTTTTCTCTTTTATGGAAACAGTCACGAGCTAGCAGAGATTATACCAAATCCTGCAGTCATCCTGAGTTAAAACTCCCACTGCTGTTCATGAGAGCTTTGCATGCAAAAATATTTATACCACCTCTTTAATATAAATATTTTAACTGACATCCAGTGCTGATGCTTTCTGCATGTTGTAATAACTGTGATGCTCACAATTAACTTTACTGGGACATAGGTCAGCCACTTACATTGTCTCTCTGCTTTTTTCACTGTTAGGTTGGACACTAGATTAGAGCCTTACGGGGCGCTAGGGACAGTGGCTCTACCATCTGTTACGCTGCCTTTACTTTAGACACCTACTTTTCAAACGCAGTGCATATCAACCCCCTTCCCGCACAGTGGTTTCGCTGTCTGGCTTCCTGTTTCTGGGCAAACACAAGACAAGGAGCTGCTGTAGAGACCAGCGGCTCTTCCCCAGCTCGGGTGTGCTGAGCCCCACAAGCTACTCCTTTCTTTGCCTGCAGCTCCTTTAGAGGCCCCGGGGAGGCCTCAGGATTTTCTTGTGGCCCACTTTCTGGAAAGGGTGGCTCACAAAGGGTAGTGTAAGCTGTCCCTGCTCTGACAGCCGCCTGGCTCCCCAAACTGAGAGCAAGTAGTCACACATCGGCTGTGCCAGAACTGGACTCCAAGCCTTGCTCTTACCTGAGCACGCTAAACACAGCCCTGCTGAAATGTCTTAGCTCTTTTTGTTCTCATTGTTGATTATTGCATGCAAACTGGAAAAGTTTCACCCTACATGAACCAGTAGCTGAGAGACTAAGACATCGGTCAGGAAGCATCGGGCTTATATCTCTCTGGACAATGGACCTAACTAAACCCTTTCATAGCTTTGCCAAATGGCCTTACTGCTGGGCTCAGGTTGGAGGACTCTGGCTTTATTTTGTCAGAAAGGTGTGGTATAGGCCTCTTACTCCAGGACTGCAATTCCCAATTGCTTTTCTCAAGCAGATGGCAACACTTTCCTGCAACCTAGAGATGAATGAGTCTTAAAACCCATTGTCTCAGTATTTCTATGTATCTGGCACAGGTGACCATCTGCTGATTCTGTTTTCAAGTGCCTCTGCTACCAGTGGGTAGGTCGGTACGGGTTTCTGGGAGCTCAGTAATGGGCTTAAGGACATGGACAGGCCCTTTAAGGTAGGACACAGCATATTGAATGCAAATCCTCGTGTTGAGTGTGGCCTTGAATACTTAATAATAACCTACAATATCAATGTTCCCAAGTATTGACTTTGGAGCCTACTGAAGCACTTTATGTAAGCACAGAACATCATACAACTAACAAACTGAGAAACAAGAGCAAAAAATAAAACAACCAGTCAGCCAACCAAACAAAAACCTAGCCCAGAGACAGCAAAGTTAATAGCTGGACCCTTCACTTACTGAATTGCTCAGAGTAGTCCTTCAAAGCCCTGGAGTCCATTAAGACTGCATGCACATACAGCTCAAGGTGCACAGTGTTTGCAGAGTCCAGGCAACTTCTTTTGCACTGCTGAAAACCCAAGCTAGACAAGCTATCCAAACAGAAACACTCCACACATTTGGAAACATTTTAAATTTGTAATTAACTCAGAAAACACTCATAAATAGGTTGGATTAGGCTAAGCTTTTGTGCTTCATCTTTCTATAAAAGGTTTAAAGCTTATTCAACTGAGCTTGCTTGGCATTTGTCTTTGGTCTGTGTTTGCCAACAGGGACTCTTTCAAACAATTTTATTCCCAGGGCGCTCTTGTTTCACCTAATATTTTATTTGGTTCCCAGTTCTTTGCCAACCATAGTACTTTATCTACATAAGTTTCTACCCGGGCTGGTGTTACTGCCAGTTGACTGGTTTGGCTGAAATTGAGTTGTGGTGGACTCCACTTTTGAGGTCTCTTCATGGAAGTACCGCACTGTAAATCTCTTAGCTATAGCTTTGTCAGCATGGTTATGCTTTCACCAGTGCCACAGTAAGAGAAAAATTCAGCCTTAGTAAATGCTTTTTCTCCCTCTCTTCGTATATTAAGAGACTAAGAGGTGTCTGTTGCTCCCTGCTGCAGCTGCTGACTCCTGGCCATGACTGTTTTCAATCCAACATGCATTATCCAAGTTTATTTAAATTTTATACTAACGTAGTCTCTCTCTAAGTAACCCACTTGCTGCTGAAGGAAGTCTACATGGGATCTGCAGCTTTGGTGACTCACTGGGCAAACCTTTGGTAAAAGTTGGAACTTGCTAAAAGATATGCAACAGCCTGATGTAAGGCAATACTTATATGGATCAGGATTACAATGCAACAGAATCCTAAGTTTTAACTGAGAACACAGCTAAAGTAAGAATCAAACAAAGGAAAAGATGTAGGCTCATGCTTACAGAGCAATACTTTGTAAGAGTAGCCATTATCACTCCAAAATCACATTTAAAAGAGAATAGTCTTAAGAATGCATTGAGATAATCTAATATGAATGCCTTTAAACTTTCCATAAAACTATGTACATACAAGTGAAAATCAGACTTTTTTTTTTTTTGAAAGAAAGATACTGAAAGAAACATTTACCTTTATGCATCAAGATCTGAGTTGGAGGGTCAGATACTTTCATCACATTTAATGTCAGATGCAACACCACAGCAATGGCTGAAATAACATAAATATCAGTGTTAGTGCAGAGTTTTTAAAAGTAATTTCTGGCATTATCTGTGAGGTGCAGAGGGCAATAAAACTGAAGGAGGACAGAAGGAAATTTCTCTGGAATACAAGAAATACAGGGTGGACAGAACCAGGAAGGAGAGGGCAGTTTTGTGCTGAATGTTGCATTTTCTGCTAGGAACCCATAGGGGTAGTTCTATGAGATCAGAGATCTGGGGAGTTTTGGGGATACATCCAAGAAACAGTTGTTCCTTGTGGCATATTCATATGAAGGCCTTAATTGAAATACTGGCATTGTCAAAAGTCCCATTGGTTTCGCTATGACAGTATTTTACCCTATGTGTCTGCTCAAGCACATAAAATTTCTTTTGCATAAAACAAAGAAAAAGTACTGGAAAAAAAAAATAAAGAAGGATACTGATACTATCCTTTTACAAATACTTTGCATGATATACTCTGCTATGGTAAAGCCATTGTTTTTCCACCAAACAGCATTAGTTTTATAATAATGTGAAGAACAGCAGAATTTATTCTGCTGAAAAAGTTCTCCCTCTTATGCGACAGCACCAGTATCAGCCTCTGGTTTTGTCCAGAAATTGCCTATGAACTGATCACAAATACGTAGCTCAGCAGTGGATTTCAGGGAACGCTTGCGTAATCTTTCTCTGCAAGCAGTGCTTCATCTTCGGTTCTTGGCTCGCACGTGCTTGCTATTTCTGTTGCAGATCACAGTAAACTTTGCAGCATCAGAATACTTCGGATGTAAGTGGTCAGTAATTTAGAGAACAGATATATGTTATATGGTCCTAAAGGCCCCACAGGCTTTCGGGTATAAATGCTGTTTGCTGACTACTGCCTTCTGTTTTCCTGCTGTGAACTGTTATTATAGCTTTTTATAAAAAGATACCTTGTTTAAACAGGAGACTAACAAGTATATGAGTGTAATTTCTAATTGGAGGGTGTAGTACTAGATACTCAAATGGCATCAGGTTAGGTGTGCGATAATAGCTTATGTATTTATCCCCCACTAACCACGTTCTTCATCAGTTAATGCTAGTTTTCTTGCATGTATGATTACCTACATTGTTTGCTTTTTTTTTTTTTAATTTTTAATGTGCCCCAGAGTTAATAGAAAAATTTAATTGCTAATTTTTCAGAATGGAACATGCAAATGATGTATGGATAATGTTTGGATGTGCAAGATACTAACAGAAATACCAGGAAAACTGAATTCAGGCACTGTAGATTTGCACTGTCAAGTGTCAAAGTTACAAAAGGCAAAATGAAGAGTAGGCTTTATACTTAAATGTTTTATCTCTGCATATTAAATGTAGAACGATATTATTCTGATTCATTATTTGTAATAATTTTCAGCAGTCTGCCAATATCCAGCTGTTACAAAACTACATAGTAATAGTTTTTAACAAGAATAATGCCCTATTCAGAGTTTACTAAATTGCCTTGTATATGTATGCTTTGCTGAAGTGAAAAATAAAGAATTTTGTTTGGCTTATTAATAGTGTGCTCGTTTATATCCCTTAAATGCACTAGCAACTTTAATAGTCCCTTACAAAACGGGATGTTGAAAATATTGCCAGACCAAGTGAATGCCTGACAACTTAAACACGTGACTAAAAATATTGGTTCTTACCATTTGGCTGTACAACAATTACAGCAGTCACCACTGTTTCATTCTGTGCTTTCAGGTTTATCATTATCAGTTGAGGATACATGTAAGAATAATGCCAGTTTTTCATAGGAGTATTAGGAACATTGCCATAAGAATATAACTAGAGATTCTGCAGAAAAGATTAGATTTGTAAAATGAAACTTTTATGAAACCATATTCGTTCAGTATAAATTTTGAATACAACACAGACTAGGAATGAATATGCTGAAGCATAAGCTATGCTGAATGTTCCAGTACCAGCATGCTTATCTGTGGCTATACTGAAATTTTGAATTTCTGAGAAAGGTAGGCTTAATTTAGTGTTTGGATAGCTGAACAAGAGATTTCTCACATGCAAATTTGTAAAGAAAACAATTTTGCTAACTTATACTTAAGCTGACAGAT
This sequence comes from Chauna torquata, assembly GCA_013399475.1. Classification (NCBI taxonomy): domain Eukaryota; kingdom Metazoa; phylum Chordata; class Aves; order Anseriformes; family Anhimidae; genus Chauna; species Chauna torquata. The sequence continues at coordinate 328,875 of VXAL01016910.1, forward strand.
TCTGATAACCTTTTGTTTCTTCACAGATTTCAGGATCAAACCATGGCTGTGACGGCATAGAGTTGTCCGAGTCCTTTGGCAGTAGCCCTTCTTGGATAAGCAATACAGAAAATGGAATTAAAAAACACGAGTAGTTATAGGCAGCATTAGGTATGAGGCTGAACGTAAATACAGCTAATAAAAAGGGTCTGTCAGGCTGGTTGTCTCAGAAGGATATGCAGTTAGTACTGAATCTACCTCAGCTTTAGCCAGCACCAAAATGAGTTCAACCTTGGCAGAAAAATACAGAGAAAAACATTTTAATACAGCCTGTCTCTGTAGTGCCTGCTGTTTTACTTTATATAACTATAATTTGGTTAAAGCAGAAAACTGGGGATGTGCTTAGGTTGTTTTTGAAAAGAAAAGATGGATGCTTCCTGGGAAGGGAGACGGATTAAAAGAGAAATGAAGAGGAGAGAACATCTGCTGGTATTTGTTTCTGTCTGCTGTTGAAAACCCTTGAACCCCAGAAGGGATATCTCTACTATTTCTTCAGTAAGGTTCCTGAAGTGGAAATAATAACACTTCCTCAGTGGAAATGAAAACACTTTAAAAACATCATCATTGGCCAGCACATGGAGAAGTTTTCCCATTACTGTAAATGTGGTTTGTTACAGAGTCAGGGTATGGTACTGTTAAAATGTTGATTTCGTTTTCATTCCTTTCTATGTTATTTTCAATGCTATATGTGAAAGTGACAAGGCTGTGTGTGAAAACATATTTTGCAGATGTTACAGAAACACTGTTCACTAATTATTCATGATAACACATTCTACTTGCCTCTAACCTGTTAAGAGAAAAATTAGATTCATTTTAGGATTAAAAAAAATACTTTTCCGTTTTCTCCCTCCCTCATGAAATAGAAAAAGCTTAAAACCTGGCATGTTCTGCTCTGGCAGAGTTGGAAAAGAATGTGAATAAAAGCTTTGGAATAAATCTAAGAGTCCAGTGGGGAAATGCTGATGTAATTTCCAATGGGATTAATCCATTGATACAGTTGCTGAGGATCTGCAGTCCTGTGATCAAATACATTCATTTGATGTAGGATCTTGAAAACATCTACATTTTCAGAAAGCTGAATTTCACCAGTCCTGTTTTCTAGGTCAGTTCCTTGCCAATTTAAGCAGATTTTACACTGTGTAAGTTCCCATTTTGCCACTTTTATGAGGATGGCATTTTCTGGTTTACACATGTAAACTTATCTATTAAGGTCAGGGTTGAATTCCTGAATAAAAGTTAGGTCCTGACAAATTTTATACTGATGAGTCATTGTCTCCTCTTCTCACCAATCCTTTAAAGTCCCTGGTGGTGACTTTAGAGTGCGAGCCTGCATAATCAGCCTAACCAACTGCATGGAGTTTTATTAAACATGTCTCCGCAATAGTTTAATTTTTCTACAGATAAAACCGAAACATTCATAATAGTATCCTTGGTGCAGATAAAAGTGAAAGATGGAAAATGATAGAAAAAAGTCATAGGATTTAACTGGCTTAATCTCCTCTCCCATACCCTTCCCAATGTGGCAAATAAAGAATAAAACAAAACATGCTTCCATAGTAAAGTTCACTTGTATTCCCAGATCTGTTTTTTTAGAAGTTGGAAAACGTCCATTTTCTATCCTAGCACATTCAGTCGGATTTTTATTTAGGTGTTTTTAACAGTGCATTAAATTTAAAACTAGACTTACTTTGTATTTGAGCAGCGTAAGACCAAGCATATGGTTTCAATTGAAATATACCAAATCTCCTTGTTAAAAAAATCGTTCCCTTTAAGAAACATTCTTATAAAATTCTACTTGAAGAAGCAGGTGAAGGGGTACTATTTACGGCCAGCTCTATATTTATTTTGTGCAGTCATGGTTGACTGTTCCACAGGTTTTTAATGACTTCACGCACACAGAGCACTCATTCAGCAGTCCTAACACTGCGTTATTCTCTTATGCCTGAGGTTTGCACAGAATATTGATAGGGAATTTGTACCTCCTACTACAATTAATGACTTTTATGTAGAGTGGCATGACTTAGGACATGCCATTCAAGATGGCTTGCTTGTGGCTTTGCGAGCCCTTCTGCAGGGGATATAAAAGGCACCCTGATAAACCTTACCCCAGAGCTGTTGTTTGCAAAGACTCACCTTGAACCAAAGCGCACAGGCTGCTCAGCAGCTCTGCAGAAATGCTACGCGCCTGCTTCCACATTTATGGTCAAGAAGCAAAGACATATGATTGGCTTTAATGGAAAGAAGCTGGATTGAATAAAGTTTGTGGGTTAATTTAGGTTTAGGAAATATTAGGTCTCTTCCAGCTTGGTTGCCTTGGATGAGAAAACCCTGGGCCCGCTGCAGGCATTCAGAGCCTCTGATTGAACACCACTTTCAGTCTCACAAATCAGTCCCTTCTGGTGCTATAGCCCCACTGAAGTTAATGGAATTAAAGTTTGTGAAAATGATGCTTGAATGACTTTGCACGAGAACTCGACTGAGAACTTTCTTGAACTGAAACCTCTCAACGCAGGAAGAGATGGGCCTTGCTGCCAATGCCACCGCTGTCCTACAGAAGCAGCTAATCTCTGGGTGCACTCCTAAGGGGGAGCAATGTGAGTTGGAGAGCTACATGTGCCAGCTGCACCTCCTCCCACCTTGGATGGGGTGAACCAGGACTGGGCAGCAGGTTTATGCTCCCAGAGCCTGTGCCAGAACATGAACCTGCTTCTCCCCAGGGACTGTTTTGCTGAGGTGCTGGAAAGCCTGAGACAGCAGTTCTAGCACTGCAGCAGACTTGGAAGGATTTCTTCCAGGATTAGACAGATGATGCCTGAGCTGAATTTGCTGAAGGATCTCAGCATCCAAACCCACAGAAGTGCAAAATTGAGCAGCTTCCCGCTAGTAACAGAACAAATGCTTTTGTTTTACAGTGGGCAGCTTCAGAGGTGTTTAAAAAGCTTTATAGAGTCTTAAGAAGGTTCAACCAAACCAAAACAATGCTGTGACAACTGTTTGAAATGAAAATTCAGAGTGTACATTGAAGAATGAGAAGTGCCTAGAAGGTAGGGCAGGAAAACCCATCCTCCACAAGAATAACCCCCACACAGGACACCTCTGCAGGTTAAACGGCTGCAATGTGATCTGTTTGTTCTGGGCTAGCAGCTTTTGGAGCAGAGGGAGTGTGTCAATACATGGTTACCTCTCTTTTGCCTCACATGTGTAATGGAAGGGTCTGCAGAATTAACCTTCCAGCACTTAATCTGCAGGTGGCAGCACAACGGAGTGAAACAGCAAGAATGTGTGGCCTCTTTCACCATGTTTTCCAGATAGCTTAAGGCAGACGGATTCAGAGGCACAAATATTGCTTTGGAAAAAGGCAATACGTATTCCCCTTTTTGGATCCCCTGTTGCATGTTACAATACACTAGCTATAACCCCCAGGTAAATCCTGGCCCCTGGCGCTGTGCCATAGATTTTTGTGGGAGGTGGGATTTTACCCTTGGTTTCAAAACTGCTAAATCGCTGATTCTCTACTTACTCTGCCTTCTTGAAATATATTTTGCAGGTTATGCTGCTGTAGTAGCATGGCGTTGCACTTCAATTCACTCCCTTTTTGTAGAAAGTCTGCACATAAGGTGATGGCAAGGGATGACCCATCGTGTGTTTTCTTAACCTCTTACATTTGTATGTAAATTTAATAAAGGGTCAGTTTACCACAAATAAAAATGCTTGAATAGCAGCAAAGATTTCTTTGAGTAATGAAACCATGCAGGTTCTCCCATTTTCTACTTACACTTACCTCACACAGCTCCTTCTGGAGAATACAGTTTTGAGATGTGCTTGACCTTTGTTGCATCAGGAATTTGCACTTTCAGAGACGCTCCAGGGTCAGCTGCTGTCTCAGGTGCAGTTCTGAGGATTTGTCACTCGTGCTGCAAATTAGAGGCATTGCTATTAAATGTACTTATATGCTGTTATGTATTTACCTTCAAAGAACTACATTTTGCTCATATTCTCTCATTGCTGATTTAAAAGCAAAACAAAACACATTATACATATGAACTGATTGAACCTACAAAGCATTAGGCAAAGCTAACACTGCTTTCTGAAAAATCACAGACAGTAGTTTGTAATCATTTGGTTACTTGTAAAACTGAAGAATTTGAACTAACAAGGAGACCTGATCCCTGAGATGGATGCACTAACCAAAACACATTCAGAAACATATTAAAACTAGCCTGCCTTTCTTTGTAGTTGTACTTTCCTTGTATGACTATGAGCTGCAAACTCAAGCTTGTTTTGGGATGGTTTCTGACATTCTTGAAAATGTATGCACAGGATTTTCAAAAATGTTAAAGTGAGCAATAAGCATTATGCTGCAGCTTTTAGGAAGACTTGCAAGTTATAAATTGTAGCTAGGACAACTAGTTCTGTGGAAGTCATTTAAATCACATTGTTTGAGCTTCAGAAAAATCTTCTGTTTGTCTTATTCCATTTATCAATGTTGTTTCCCTTCCCTTTTTCTAAAAGGCATCAGTTTAGTCTTAACTGTCGAAAATATGAGCACACCTCTGAGCATGGTATCTGAATATTTGCTGCTGTTGCTTCTACTACATAGACAAAAAAAGGATCAGAAGTCCAAAGCTGCTTCAGCATAAATGGAACAAATAACTACCTCAGTAACTAAGATACTCAGAAAGAGACATTGAGGACTGTATTTTCTAAAAATATTTTCTCTAACTCCTGCTGAAGGTGATGAAAATTTTACCTGTCTTCAACAAGACAGAGTCAAAAACGAATCTGGGAAATACTTTCCTCAATATTGTAACTGGCTTGCTTGCACTTGGCTTACTTGCAAATTGCTTGCAGACAGTAGCCTTTGCTCTCTTCCTTTTTTTGGTTTGACAGTCATTTGGGAATCAACACAGTGAACAATACAGGAATCATTACTTGTTTCTGGAAACAAATTTCCAGAAATGCTAGGCATTTCCAGATACAAGTAATAGTTCCTAGATTGTTCATTGTGTTAATTCCAGATGAATTGCAAAGAAGAATTTGTTATTGATCAAATTGTGGCTTACATAATGCTTTCTAACAGTCCTCTTTGACCACCAGCTATTTGGCACTAATTGTTGACGTGTGATTGTTAGCCTTGTGACAAAGTCGTTGCATGAGAGAAATCATCATAGCAAAGAATACTTCTGGAACAAATTTTCAGCAGTTTCATTTCTGTTGAGGTGTGAAAAAGTGTTGACATTTACATGTATTTTTGGTTATCAAATGTTCAAACAATGACCTAAATGATTTGATTAAGAACAGCTAAGTAATTAAAACATTTTCTTAACAAAACACTTTATTGCCTTATGCATACAACTGTAATGATAAAGTAAATCTGGTCTAATTTGGAGGCTAAACTACATGATCTGAAGCCGTTTGTTATTCTGTTGTTTTCCTACTAAAAATTCCATTTTCATCTCTTCATCAAATATAGAAATCTGTTACTATCAGTAAATTCATGTATAGTCAGTTATACATAGTAACACAAGAGCATTTCCCTCCAGACATTGTAACTTTTCCAAGTTCACTGGTTACCAAACATCTCTTTTGTCCAGATGTTACAGCAGTAAAGATGTTGGAAGTGGAATGCACTAGCAAATGAAAATGTGTCTAATCTTCTCTGGAATGGCACAGAATACTCTCTTTCATCATATTCCCTGTATCTATTAGAAGCAGAAGGATTTCTAGGTGAAGTATGACTGTATGAGGAAAACCACATCTCACTTGTTGAACCCAATATATAACAGTTAACAAACAGAACATACTAATACTTTGAATATGGATAACAATTCTGCCATAAGAAAGTAGGACTTAAGAACTCAGAATAATGATATATCTTACATGCATCTAGAATCATCAAAACTATACTAGATCTCAGTGTTTTCCCCAAATTTACACTTCTGAGCACTACCCTCAGCATCAGCAGCTGTGGGATCTGTGAGAGACAGCACAGGCACAGCAAATACACTTCCAGTCCTACCTCCTCTCCAGACTTGGACCAGATGTTGACAGGAGGCTCCACTGCCAAGTCCAAGGCTCTGGATCTTGCAGGTAACTCTTTGGAGAGAGCTGGTGCACACCAGAGTTTGTGGGGGATTTGAAAGCAGTTTTTTCTTCATTCACAGCTGTAAGCAACCAGATCATTCAAGACCAGCCAGCACACATTTCCCTGTAACAAACCCAAACCAAGAGTTCATCAGCACTCATCACCTGTAAAGCAGTCACAACAGTGTGCTGGACCTCTGAAAGAGGGCAGCAGAGAGAAAAGCATGACAAGCAACGTGAGAGTGGAGCTGTGCATTGTGTCTTGCCCAGCTGGGCAAATGTGTCTGCAGTCCCTATTTAGGAAGGAACACTTTAGGCAGCGTACGAGGAACGTGTAGTATTTGGGCATGGTGAGAATAATGTTTTGTTGGTTTTGTTTTTTTTTTTGAAGGAATCGATGGGAATTCTGATCTTCTGCAAAAGAACGAGCAGTGTCCATCAAAAATAATAGAAATATTTAAGGTTATATCTTGGTCATGTTGAGACCAAGAGAGAACATGAACTGACTTTGGAAACACCCGGATTTCATCTGTGCAGACTGCTGCGTGAGAAGACCCTTTCAGTTATATCTCAGTGGCTCCCAGACCGACATGGACAGAAGTCAGGACACATTTCCAGCCCTGAGGGGCTCTTCTAAACACCATCATCACTGCCTCCCACGTGTTACGTATTTTATGTGCCTGGCTAAAACAGTGCTGATCTCCATATACACTGAGGTGATGGAGCCCATTCTGACATGATAATTCCTATAGATTTATAAGGAGAGAAAAAATGGACCCGCTTTTCCATCTCTGCTTGGGAACAAATTAAGGCTGAAGACCACATTCCTGTCTGTATTTAGTTGTGTCCTACTAAACTCGGCAGTGCTATTTATATTCAGAAAGCGAAGCATATGCTGAGTCCTCACGACACAAGGGTCTAAGGCAGCAGATGTTTTCTGTACAATCATCCCCACCAGCAGGTCACCCAGGTGAACAAGCAAGTTTCAAACACCGTGGGTGATCTGCTGAGAGGAGTTCCGGAAAATATGTTGAGTGTATGTCCCTTCCAGGCATCTCAGCCATTTATCCCTTTCCCACTCATTGATTTATACTTCTGAAACTGTACCGGTCAATTTAAGGGTAACCCACAAAACAGTCACAGAAATTTTGTTTTGCCACCACATCTTTTATATCTAAACCACAAGTAAGACTGGAAGCTGACCATACTAGAACAAAATATACACAAGTATAAGCCAGAAAAAAAGGGAAATAGCATTTTCTTACCATGACTATGAAGACGACAAAGACAAGTATGGAGAGAGATGCTTGCAAATGAATAACAATCAAAGAGAATATATGTCAGGCAAGTGCATTTTTTCATTCGTTTAATGGTTGAATGTTAACTAAATACTTTATTTCAGGAAAAATCCATGTAAAAGATCAATAGTTCAAATTCTTGAACAACTTCTGAAGCTGAGAGCTATTTAACATGATTAAAACATTGTCTTTCAGTAACATAATTTACTAAAAAAACAATATCTAGGATTGCTGCTACTTGCACTACTCTGGCATGAAAAAGAAAGTGTCAGATCTTTCCTGAAAGCTTTGCTGGATCCCAAGGCACACTTGGATGCAAGCTTGGATGCTGCCATGCTGGCAAAAGTCAGAAATACCAGGGCTTTGTACAGCTGATTGCTTGATTTGTTCTTGCTATACTTGGGCCAACTATAAAAAGCTTAAAGGCTCGTACAAACATGGAGAGTCAAAAGCAGGTACAAGTAGTAATAGTCTCTCCCTCCCCACTTCTTATCATCGCTGCTGTGCTAGATCCCAGGCAGCGCTTGCACTCAGCTGAGTGACACACATGGCCTCTGTTCGGCACTGGGAGGTGGGGAGAGGGGCAGCTGTGGTGGTCTGTCCCACTGCAGAGTGTTGGAGCACTTGCTCTGATATAAATCCAGTTTTAAAATAGTTTCTTTGATCAGACTGAATGCAATTCTCACAATATATTAAACTCTAGAATCATCTTTCATTTTGCCATCAATACCTAAACCTGGTCTGGTACACAGTTTGGGATATTTATCACAGAAATTTGGCCTGCCCTTGGTGTGTATGAGGCTGGTTATCTCCTTGAGAGAATACCTTGCTATCCAGGGAAGAACTGGAAGTAGAAATTCATAGATTCAGGGGCTTTAAGACTATTTTATAAGTAGTCGCTGACACATCCTCTCTTTTTGGCTCATCCCCTTGTGGAATAAAGGTAACAGTACATATGTTTGACCTTACTGGGTTTTGCAAGGATTAGTTACTGTTTTTTTATGTGTACTTTGACTTTTGTGGACCGTATTTGGCAATGGGATAATGGCAGCGTAATTCCTTGTAACCACAGGGGAACTGTGACTTCTGCACCAAGGGTGTGTAGGGATGTATGGTGTACATCACAGCACAAGCAGAGACACAGCTGCTCCGTGCAGCACACCACTTAGAGGCATAGCAGTAGCTGTACAGCTAAAATATTTTCTTACCCTTTCCATTAAGTTTAAACCAGAAAAAAAAAGGACTTACTTCCTGCCATGACATCACTATGGAATATTTAAACCATACACATCTCCTCAGTTTAGTCAACTTTCCCCTGCTGTTTGAATGCAGTCCCTTTTATTTTGCTAAAATATCTGAGGACAAGCAAATGTTCAGACCGCACTTGCTACTAATCTGTGCCTTACACTTAGCCACGCACACAGCTAGAAACACTCTACAGCAGAATCTCTTCTATGGCAAACAAAAGAATATAAACATAAATAGTGGGAGATTTAGTACAGTTTCGAGGCTGACAACTGAAGTGCCTCAAGGATCAGAAGGTAGTTGCCCCTGGCCTCCATTTCACCCAAGTTTCATGTTTTAACCAGCCTCTTCTCCCCACCAGCAGACTCTCACACCTCTGTGCCTGCGAGGCTGCTGCCACCTGCATGCCATGGGACTGGCAGCGCTGTCTGGGCGCTCCCGCACCAGTCCGAAACTGTCACTCCCACTGCACAGCAGCCAGCCAGCACAGGAGGAAGCCTTCAGAGTCCTCGTTTGCATTTGCAGCTGAGGCAGCTGTTCCTCGTCTCCTCCAGGAGAGGGGCTGGGTGCCAGATCTGCCTGTGGTGGAGGCAGCTGGTTGGACCATGCTGACCTAAGCCTCAAATGCCTTCACAAAGCAGCCAACTCCTTAGCAGCTACATCCTGCTCTTAAACAGAACGAGAAGCATGGAGAATGGCTGCAAACAGATACAAGCACTCCAGTGCATTATTCCTATCACAATAGGGTGGAGACCCACTGTGTCTCTCTAATATCACTACAAATCTTGTGTGATAGTAACAGTGAGAGAGAACGGATGTTGTGATCCACAGGTTGCTATAGCGTTTGCACACAAATATACAAGATGGATAAGCTGTCCCTACAGAAGGTAGCTGCAGACATATGGTCCCACCCCACAGCTCAGCACAGTGCTCCGCTGGTTGTTGCAATGGGACCTCTCCAGGAGATGTCCAGCCAGGCCCAGAAATCCCCCAAGTGGCACCTGCCGTGCACAGACCAGCTGATTGGCACTAGTTGCATGCTGCTGCAGCCTGCTAAGTAACAGCCCACATGGAGAACCTGGCAGTCCCAGCAGCTGTCTGAGCAGTTCTTCCTGCAGCATTAACCAAGTCGAGCAGAGAGAATTAGAAGCATTGAGTAGGAACTGCTCCGACTGATACAGGAATGCTAACATAGGGCAGTCTTATGTACATAGCTAATGTAGTCAGGAGATGCCTTTTTAGCAGTTCAAGCTAACCAATAGAAACAGCTCATGCATTTACCAGGGTGGTCCCATAGGACCACAGCCCAGTTGTATGTAATAGTGCAAGAGAACAGCGTTTTGGAGAGGCTCACCTGATCTGGCTGAAGACAGCGTTGCAAGGACCCTTGCAGTTAAGTCTCCCATCACCATCCGGAGAGCAACTGACCATGCTGTTTGAGAGATCTGTTCCCTGACGTGTCACCTGTGCAAAAGATGCCAATCAGTTAGGGTTTTTTTCTTGTTCCCAACAAATGCTTTTTCCACAAGAGTCCGTGCAACAGGCAGAAAAACAGGAGTGCTGAAAGTCTGCAGTTCCAGAACTGAGCATTAGACATCAAAACACAGCCCAGAAAGTCCATTCTGTTGTATGTGGTCCATGGCAGGTGGGGTTCAGTGCTGAGACCCTTCTCAGCACGAAGCTAGTGCCAGCACTCATGCAGATAAGGTTTACTGCTAGGTTTACTGGTCTCTACCACTGAGAAATAAGCTGAAGGGTTCTTCTTTCCGCCTTCCTCTTTGCATTTACCCAAGAGAAAAACACAGTGGCTTCCAGGCAAGAGTGGGATGAGATTCACTGTTTTTGCAATCTTTTATTTTATTCTCTGAATTGCTAGGTCCTTTTCTCCCTGCACAACAGTGAACATGCGACATGCAGATGTTGCCCCAGAACAAAATTCATTTGCCTATTTTCCTCAAATGACTATTTTGTAATTGTCCTTAGTAACCAGAGCTGTTCTATGACAGTTAAGCATGTGCCTCTAGAAAAAGAAAGGATCTCAGTTTTATGGATCTCATTGTTCAGGTGCAACTGCATGCTGCACATCAACCACATGACTCTTCTAAGGATACGAGCTAACAAAGATCAAGCCATACTGTTCTTGCTGTATTTTTCTTGGACACTTGCTCTTCCTAGACAGCAGTGGGAAGCTGTGTTGAAATTGCTTTTATAGTCTGTAAATATGGAAAATTTCTCCGTGATCCCGAGTGCTGCCTGAAATGAAACATATCACTGCATTTGGAAATGATGGACGTAGTGGCATGAATCCAGCAATTTCTGAGAAATGGGAGGTGTCAGGGAAGAAACACATCAGTTTAAAGCAAAGCAAAAACAAACAAACAAACAAAAAAAACCCTGCCATCAAGAGTTCAGTAGAACATGCCCTTCTAACTAATTGCCTATTGAATGTATAAATCCTAGTCCTTGGGGGAGTTATCAGAATGATAACCTTGGAGGCTGAATGCCATTAGCTGATAAGTGAGAGATTCAGGCTCTGTGCTGGGGAAATCTTTGGGATTACCATCATCTTTGCCAGCAGTCAAAATGTACTGGGCTGCCATATATAGGCATAGCTTCTAGCCTTGCATTATCTTGGGTACTGATAGCAGCTGTTTGTGGCCATATTTCAGGTCAAGATAAGCATCCAAGTGTTTACCTAGCTTCACCCCTGACACTGCAGAATGCAGTGAGCTCTGTACTGCAAGGGCTATGCTGCTAGCAAATAGTTATTGAGCTGGCTGCTTTACAGCTAGCTCCTGCAGCTGCACCAGCTACCCCAGCGATGCTTACATTAACATGACTAGAAATGCCTCTTCAAACTTAAAGCAAGGTTCTGTCCCAATATGGGGAAAAAGTATAAAGCACAACCTAGCCTAGAATCGCTTAAAGCAGCCTCACTGGAAATACCCTGTGGGGATGATACCAAGGGCAAGGTTAAGCACTTTGTCTTCCATCTGTTCATTTTTTTTGATCACAGCCACCATGGGAGGAAAAAATCAGAGCAGTTTGTATGACAGAGGCACCGACAGAGCATGGGAACTTTAGCCTACATGGGGCTTTCCTTTATTGCCAGCTGTTATCAGTGAACTAGGAGCAATGATGAGGTGATAAAAGCCCAGGCAGCCTTTATGGAGAGCGCACAGAGGAATCAAGCAGACTAAAGAAATCAGTCTGGTAAGTTTAAACCATTTACAGAAGGCTTCCACGGAACCCAGAGGAAAATTAAATTCCCACATAACTCACTGGGCCAGCACCATGCTACTGAAAACCTGAAACCCCCAAAACCTTTTCAGTCAAAACCCCAGAGCTTTCGGCTTTGAAGCTCTTTAAAACAAAATACCTGAGAGGAACAAGGCAATTGTTAACAACAGCTCAAGCAGTTAGCAATTGAAAAACCATCTCTCACTGTGCTTCAGTCTGGCTCTGAGAAAGGGCTGAGACCACTTCTAAAAACGGGCACGTTTGCTTTTTCCAATACACTGCAGAGGAGGCTGAACACAATTATTTCTCTGATACTTTCTACTTGTATGTAGGGAAAATGATAAGAGATTCATTAACCATTATGAATATAATAGCGTAAGACAACTTCATTTTAACGTAATCCTGTCCATTGAAATAAAATGACTTATCCACAGCGAGAAGTTTGCTGGATTTGGACAGAATGGTGTCTGGGAAACCTGTAAATGTAACTCATTAGGATTTATTTCTATTAGAAGCTAACATTTTCTGTTTTACCTATACTTGTCTTTTCCATACAGCTTCTGATATTGCAACCTCCTACTGACTGGATGTGCAATCCCCTCTCATCACTGATTTTGTGTTAGCATAACCACAGCCTTACCAGTACCCAGCACAAAAGGGAGCATGAAGTCCAAGCCAGCTGAATCCTTGTGTACACTTAAGTGCTGGGTATGTGAAATGTGTGAAACAGACTGACGTTCCATCGGGTTGTTGGTTAAAATTCTTACTCTCCTGATGCCATTTCTTACTTACCTTTCACAGCAAGCTCTGCTTGTGAATAACACACTTCAGCAATAAGTTCTGGACAAACAACAAAAAAATGCCAGTCTCTACCTAGAAAAACATATACACTAACTCATTAGATCTAAACAAACTCTTTTTTAGATAGACTTCAGAAACCTTTACTTCTTTTTCTCAAGCCTAAGAACTGAAGACTTCTGTCTATTTTTCCAATGAATGGGAACTTACTGCTTGTTTTTCATAGTTTTTTTTTTTTTTTTCCTTTTAGGAAACTACTACTTTCTTTATTTGTTTAATGGCTTAGTCTAAAATATTATATTTCCTTAAACAATTCTTTCTTACATTTCTTGCCTCTGACCAATGTTTTGAATTACTATACTGTGGCTTCATGCTCATGTGACCAGGAAATAAAGCTGTAGAGCTCTGGTTGCATAATATAATTCATTATACACTCACAAGCTTACTTTATTGGTAGCATTTTTCTGGAACAGTCTAGTCTCATTTTTTTTTCCTTGCAGTTACTATCATACCTATATTTGTCCAATTCTAGGTAGCTTCTAATAGATTCATGCTTCCAGTGCTCCTCGGATAGGAACCAGGCATTAACTGGAAGGAATAAAGACTAGACTATCTGTCATTTTCTTCATATCAGGAAAAAAAATGGACAACAAAATCATGCATCAAAAGCATCAGCTAGGAAGGACAGAGCTTCAGTAGGCATCCAGCATAAAAATCAATGAAAAATACCAGGTTGAGATAATAAAATTCTTCTCATAGCAGTGAGAAATCCTCATGTTCAGTTTTCCCAGCATGTCTCTCTGACTCAGTTGTGGCAGCTTTGCCAGTCAGGGATTGCAAAGCATTTTTGCTTTTAAGGGGCTTGAACTCATTTTGCCCTGAAATTTGGTATGCATTGTTTGGTGTGCTTGGGGTAGGGCTAGTTTCCCAAATTTCAGACATTTGGCTAAAAGAGTCTTCAAAGATATATATCCCCAAGCTCTTATTTTTTCTTAAGCTTGACAAACTATAGCAATTTTGGTGTGTGCAGACGCTGAGCTGTTTTAGGCCCCCAAACAGCAACCCCATCTCCTGCAAAGCACTCGCTCTCTGGGCAGGGTAGCACCACTGAGATTGATATTCACAAAAGGGCTTTGTAGCTGCGAGTCTCAGAGCTCAAAACTAACGTTACATGGTATAGCTGGGGACGCAGGAGTCAAAAAACTTTCCAGTTCATCTACTCACCTCTGAATACATGTCATCTTTATACAGCGTAACACTGCATAAAATTGGGTGCCAGCAAACATCTTTACACACAAAATTCTCATCTCAGTGCAATTTTTTTCGCTCTGATGTGTGAAGACACAATAAAATATGTCTTTTCATCAACAAGATAGCTCTGCTATGGCTACTTTGTACTTGCTGCCTTATTTTGTGGGAAATATTTGGTCTATTTGCATCTGTTTATGGAAAGAGAACAAGCATTTCAAGGGAAACAGAAAAAAGAAGAGCAAACTGGGAAAATGCCTTCTCTGTCAGCACTACCATATTAATAGCGCTTGCTGTTTCACTTCGTAATAAATAACAAGCCATTCCTGCCTTAAAAAAAGAAGCAAGAACACACCCTCAGCCAAAAACACCCCAAGCAGAAAGGCCAAGTTTCCATAAGCGCAAGACTACATTAATTATGTCTAAACAGTGCATGACATTTGCAGAAAGCAACTGATCTCTTTCAGAGCTGTTACTTTTAAAATGCATTTTCAGTCCTCTGCAAAGTGGTCGCGGTTCCTAAGCAGGTTTGTTTTTAGCGCTGTGCAGAGCTGCAGGGCTGGGAGGGAGGAGGATGGAAGGGGCAGCCCCTGTGCCTGCCTCGGGCACCCCAGGCACTCGGCTCAATTTCAGTTTCCTCTCAAATCAAGCAATTCTAACTTGAATCTCTGGTTGCACTAATTCATAGAATAAGCTCAATTAGCTCCTGCTAACTCATCACTGCAAAATATTAGCGTTCGAGCCTCCTGTGGCTCAAGTTTCTTTCTACATCCATATATAGTTGCAAAGCCCCTGTCTAGCAGACTTGCTGATCTAGCACAGCTCTTTCCTTTGGAAAGTCTGACATGTGAAGCAGCTCTGTAAAAAGTTAAGAAGGCAGTGTTGAATGTATTTGCAGAAATATTTATTTTCATGTTTGTGTTTACCCTCTGTTGCTAATGGTAAAGTTTCAGGAGTCTGTAAATGATCTCTTTCTTTGCTGATCTGGCCCATCCTTCAGCAAGTCAGTTACCTGAGGGTTTAACTCCAAGAAAGCGCTCTAAGTTAAGCACAAACTTCTTTATCTTATGAAATGAAGAGTGACTGTGGTACTACTATTTTTTCTTGTCTTTTTGTGTATCTATCAATTTCTTTTGCAAAACAAGATCAAAATTATTTTCAATTACAAGATTTTCTACAAAAGTATATTAAAAATAGTAATAAAAGAGTAATACATGCTTGTGCAATCACATCTGAGTTGTGATTAAGTTTATAACCTTTTTTCTGTTCTTTTCCAGACACAGAAGGAGATTTGCTATTGGTTGCCTCAGTCAGAAGGTATCGATTCTCTTTACATATTGGAGCAATTAACCGGTATAAACAGCTTCTTCTGAATCAAATTAAGTTTAATCACAGGGTCTAAACTAAATTGCATTCATTGTATTTCTAACACGCCATGGCTAAGCTTTTTATTTTATGAAAAATCAGACAGAAAACATTATCTCGAAGATGTCAGTGGCTTTTAATGTAGACTAGTGATTTAGTGGCAACTCTTCAGGTCCTGAAAGTATTGCCAGTGTCACTCTAGCTTTAGGCAGATCTGATCCAAAATCCATTTCCACATCACGAAAAAGCCACTAGCAGCTGACTGGATTTTGTGAAATGATTATACTAATCGCTACATACTATTCATAACTGAAGTTGCAGTGGCGCCTATCATTTTCATCTTTGCATTCACTGCTGTAGCAAACTAACAGAAGAAGAGAAATAAAACAGAGGTGATGTGATGAAACAAAGATATCTTGATGTTGAGAAAACTGTGCAGCCTAGTTCCTGGCCTTTATAATACATGTGTTTAGCTTAAATGTAGATCTCCCTAAACACCTATTTTTACAAAGGCACTTATCCTACAAGTTACCACAAGGCAAGTTAAAAATAACTGGAAAATCATGGCATTATCTCTTCTACCAGTACCACCTTCCCTGCTGGGTTCACTGAGCATCATGCGAAGAAAGGCTGCACTGCTGAGCCACCTCCTCCTCCGAAACAAGACCGTGATTAATCAGCTCCAGTGTCTTTAGACTGACTTCCTTGGCTGAGAGCCCCGGGGGTGTGGGGACCCTGCTCTCTGCATTCCTGTGGTGTCACAGGAGGCCTGCTGGGTGCTGCTGAGGCTGGCGAGGGAGCCCACTTTAGCACTGGGACTGGAGGCTACAGCTCTGCAATGCCCAGGGGGAAAGATGGCTTGGGGGCCAGAGTCTCTGTTACAACCCTGAGCAGTCACAGACAGGTTTTATTTTGTTTTGTTTTTGTTGTTTGTTTGTTTAAAATGAGTCCTAGATTAGACTACAATGAAATATTTCCCCAGATAACAGCCATGTGCATAAGTTTTTCTTCCTACCTGTAAGCAGACAGCTTTCTTTCTTATTTCAAGGATGAAAATCTTGCATTCCCGCAGTTCCGTGCGTCTATGTGCTGTCACCAATAAGTACTAGTTTTGGTGATGAAAGACTACTGTTTTTCCCAGATTACCAAAATGTACTGTGTAGGACAATCAATTGTTTATCTTCCTTGATATTCATATTAACTCATAATTTACTGAGTGGATGTCTCCCTCACTTGGCCTTGCAGGGGTCTGCAGGTGGACAAGTTTGATTGACTGTTCTGCCTGATCACGGCAAGTGGTGGAGACAGCATGAGTTAGGAATCCCTCACTTTTCCTGGCTCTGCCATTGATTTCCTCTATACTTGCACGCAAGCCACTTAATTCTGTGTATTTCATATTTTGAGAGCTTGTGGGTGCTTCTCAGCACCTTATTGAACAAGTCACTGTAGGAACAGTTTATCTCATGCTCTTAATACTCATGACCTAATGTAAAAATTTAGATTATCAGCAGCAAGGTATGAGAAAACCATATGGGATGATATATCTTGATCAGATACTACAAGGGTCTCACCTTATGGCATCCAGTTCCTGGGGCAGAGACCATCTCTAGCGCTGTCTGAGCTCGTGGACATGAGCTCATGAGTCTTCTGGACGTAACTGCAATTCAAATAAAAAGTAACACTTGAAACAACATTGTGCTAGACTAGCATAGGTAATTCAGATGCAAATGTGAACACAGGAAAAGAATCAGACAAAAAAATCCAATAAAAGACTGCTTAGCTGGGCCTGAAATGCTTTGTTGGAGTGTCTCAGTTTCAGCAAGTTTTCACTGAAACTAAGGTAGGGGTTCCTGGATCCCAGGAAGAGCTGTTCCCCAGTGCTGGGGGGATGAATTCCTAATTAAGATGCAGACACTACAAACAACTACTACTCATTATCAACAAAACGGACAACAATGAGTACTCCAGTGAGCGGCTGGAAGAGCTGCTTTGTTAAAAAAGAATTAAACTTGGTTTGATTTAACTCAAGCTGAACATGAGGAAAACTTTTCCACAGCCTTGAAAGCTGGCTTCTCAGGGAGCTCCAGAAGGGAATTTCTGATCTCTGAGGCTGGTCCTTTGCTGCTAGAGAGGCCGAGGCATATAATCCTTTCCTTAAACTGACTGCATACCTTCTTTTACAAGAAACACCTATCAAAGGCAGACACCTTAAAATATCTTATGAATGATTTTACAGGAGATCAGATTTTATTAAAACATCATTCATGTTATAAAGTATCTAGGTCTATGAAAAGACCACTCTTCAAGAGCAGCCTGCTTTTTGGTCAGTTCCCAGAGCTGCTACTTAAAGCACATCCATGTGCTGGCTCTGCTCCCAGTGCTCAGACCTCTCCCTGGGTACCTAAGGACTGGACACCAATTAGGTTTCCATTTCAAAGGCCAAAATGGCACTTAAGTGTTGCCTAACGTTTACGCTGGTCTTCTACATAGGGTAAACTTCATCCTAAGAATCCAATACTCATACAAATAAATTGTTTCTTGAATATCAGATTATACCCAATACTATCGAGTATTTTTACTTTTCTAAGATAAGACTGCCACACTGTATTTCATTCTTTGATTACAACTTTTCTAATAGCCATCTAGAATATGAAAAAGGAATTAGAGAAAAAATAATATGAAGATCTTGTGGTTTACAAATGCATCTTTTGGTACCAGTAATGACTATTTCATGACCCCAAATCTGTTATGGTAATGGCTGCCAGTTGCCATCAAAGCAATGTACATTATCAGAAAACATTAGCTTGTTATGTAAATCTTTGAACTTACATGAAACAAGTTTTGGTCTAATACTAACTTGCCAGACAACAAAACCATAACCAAAATTTAAATAAAGAATTGGAATTAAAAGGATTGTTAAGGACAGTTTGTCCTTTAGAATTAAATGGAGTATGTAGCTCCATTTTTGCATATTGTTGCATTCTTTAAAGGTGGAGATAACATTTTCAAATTTGAGGTGGGTCTTTCTGTAGTACAGACCCATTCAGCTAGACTGGCATATATCTTTAATACTATAAAGTACATTAATGATTTTCTGATAAAAACTAAAGCTATTCTTCTTTTTTTATGATTTATTGTTTATTCCATATATTTTTGTCTATACAGATAGAAAATATATCATTGACGTGCTTCATCCACTCCCTCTCTCCTAAGACGATGCAGATCAGTTTTTGCAAAGTTCATTGCTGTGACTCTTTCATTTTGGCAGGGGGTAGCATGAGTACTAACTTTTTTAAAATGTGAAGAAAGACTTATCTCAAAACCCCTTCCTTTTACTGTGCATTTTGGTTCACAATGAAAAGGGGAGAGAGAAAGAACACATTTGCATTGTCAGGCGAGCAGCTGAAAGTCTCATGAATTCATACTCCTTGAATTTTAAGCTAAGTTATAAGTTTCATTTGACCTGAAAACTGAAATTCAAACCCAACTGAGATTGTCAAAACACTGTCATTTTTCATGATCCTTGACATACCTTTTGCATGCACTAAGCAGAGTTGGAAAACAGGGAAAGTTTTGAGATTCATGATGAAAAGATTAAGTATCGCAGGATCTAAACACGCTTAGAAGGATGGCAGATTTCAGCTACAAATAACATTTGGTTGGTGATGGATGTTCTTCACGGGTTCAGCATAGTTATACTGTCTCAACTGTCTCAAAAAATAAAAAGTACTGCATTGCTAGGATTTTATTATTTGTTATTTTAAGTAAAATGCTTTTAGGAGTAAAATCTTAGTAACATTGGAGTCATCAGCAAACCTTATGTAACTCAAGACAAGTCTCTCTTTCCAGAAATACTTTAGTGTTGCTAAGGGGCAACAAGTGTCCACAAGTGCTTGCATTGTAATAAACTAAGAATATCCAACATGAACAAGATGACTTGTTGAGTTCTTCAAGAACTGTTCTCAGAACTAATATTTTCATTAGTAATTTTAGCACAAAAACATGGAGGATATTAACAAAATATGATAGTGCCCTAAAACTGGAGGGCATAATTGATACAGAGTGAATCAAGAAGAATTTATTACTAGCACACTGTAACAGAAATAGGATTAAATTTGGTAAACAAGTACTCTGGAACCAAGAGCAAGAATTTCTGCCTTGAGCTTCCAACTCAGCAAATTAAATGGCAGAAGGAGAGAAAATGCTTTGAATATTAGTTGATCACAGGATAACTAAACCACTCTAATGCAGCTGTGGAAGAGTCAGAGTGGGGCCTAGTGTATTTCAACCAAGATATTTTGGATAGAAACAAAGAATTATTAGTGTGATTTTTAAAGAATTAGTTGGAGTTTATCTTGAAGTGAGTTTACAGTAATTTCTTACTAAAGCAAGGTTATTTCAAACAAACAAACAAAAAAGCACAAGAACAGAGAATTCTGTCTTATGGGGGAGACTGGAAGACACTCAATGCATTAAGCTTAGTAAAATAAAACCTGAGAAGCAATATAGCTACTTTCCATAAATACATTATGAGCTAAACATTAGGAACATATGAGAACCATTTAAGCTAAATGACTATATATACAAGCATACATGTAGCAAATAGACATAAACTGGATGGAAATGAGCCATCAAAGAAGAAAAGTTCTTGAACGCCCTCCCAGTAAAACACCACAGGCCAGGGACTGAAACAGTTCAGAAATGAAGGTTGAGCAACTTATGAAAAGAATTATATGCCATGGTTATCCCCCATGATATGGAGCTGGTTTCCATGAGCCAGAGGGCTGACGGAGAGTGTGGTCCAGGTTCCCGCTGAGCTCATCCAACCCATTTTGATGAACAGAGGAAAAGCCCAGGAAACAACCAGCACAGCGTGATTCTGGCTAGCTCATTGTGTCATTATGGGCACTTGTCACCAGGACTCGTGGAGAAACCAGAGTGGCATAGGGGATGAATGGCAATGTTAAATGAATGCCAAGGTTAAACTGTCAGATATTGTCACTACGGGAAATAATACCACACAGACTGGTGCCTGCAGCAGGGACAGGAGGTGCCTGGAAGGGGAGGTGAGTTGCAGTTGGCCAGAATACCAACTGGAAAATGATGTCTGTTAGTTGTATATTTCTTATTTTCCAACTGCTTGACTTGACAACCTGGACTTCATCTTGAAAGTACATGAACTTGAAAAATCAGGTCTTTCTTGTCTCACATGGGACACTTCTGTACATTTTGAAATTTAGGTTCTCCCTACTCCAATTGAATTAAATCTAAATGTAAATATTCAGTATTTTCTATGAAATTCCCTCTCTAAAACGTTTCATTTCCAGTTGAACAAACATTGCATTGAGGGATGCATTAGCAACCAGGCCATTTAAACTTCATAATGTTTAAAGACTTTTCCTAGCAACAAAGTCCCTGTGCACTTGAGCGTGTTGTTTCCCAGGCTGGCTTTACGGGCAACTAAACTGAGCCTCAGTATACATTATTACGGCTGAAATATCAAGATCTATACCACAAACTTGCAATATCTGATTTAACTGATGGCAGTAGTGGCCTGTTATCCTTATTTACATGGTCACTATAGTGAGATAAGTCACTTATTTTCAGAAATCACTTTTTTTTTTTTTAATTGAAAAGCAGAAAAATACTGGAGGAAACTGTTTCTCTGCTGCATTCTGAAAAACTGTGCCATCCCTTGTATATGCACCCTTCCCTCCCTCTTATGCCTTTTTGTCCTATGTTCATTTGCCACACAAGACAGGCATTAGTGTAGTTTTGATCCAGAAGTTAGGTCAAAATTTGGTACATCCATCATGACTGCTGGTAAAATCTCTCAATTAAAAATGTAGTTTTAGTCTAGACATGTAAATAGTTTTATATTTGTATTTATGGAGACCAGATTAGCTGGAAACTGGTCAAAAGAAGCCTAGCAAACGCCATACCTTAGGATGAAAGGGATTATTTTTCAGGTGGGATGGTGATTTTTGAAAATTTAATGCATACCTGAGAGAGATTTTGTGTTTGCAGTGAAACAGAAGCAGAGTCCAGGGCTGGAGACAGTCTGCATCAACTTGTTCAAAGATACTTCCAATGTCTCAGAATCAACGTGAGCTATGGCAGCTGCCAGCACCAGAAAGCACATGGCTTAAAGACACAAGGAGCATGATTACATAGGAATTATAGAGTAGAATATCCAAAGCACAAAGTCACTTAGAGACTGAGACATTTGGAAGAAGCCGTAGTAGTACTCTCAGTCTGAACTGAACAGCAATCTTGAGAAAGCTGCCAAAGTGGGTAAATATAGACACCCCTCCCTAGTCCCCTCAACAAGAGTCACGCACTGCAGCAGGAGCAGTCGGGCATCGAGTAAAACAGATAAAGACAACGTTAGCCTGGCCAGTAAAAGCTCATTACTTCTCCCAGACTATTAATGTCAGAACACAGGCTTAGATGATGTTGCAGCTAAGCAGGTGACTGTGCCCATCGAAGTGTGCCTTGCCAGATGCTGGCTCCCTCCAGAGCAGCAGCAGCTGGCTGAAATGTGCTTCCTGAAGACAAAGAAAGCCACCAGAGAAGCTTTGAGGAAAAGGGATACAGCAGTGGCTAACGTTACCATTGGCTGCAAGAGCTGAGACCACAAAGGAAGGTTTAGGTTTAACACTTGCAGCCTTCAATATGCACACCGTGTTGAGCATGCCAGAGTGGAGAATTTGCATCCTGAGGGCAGGGGGAGATGACAGAAGGAAACAAAGAGATGGTACCTGGAAAAATTGTTGCAATCTTCCTAAATAGCTGCCTTACAATATAGCTACTACCGGCACACTTCCCATCTGTACTGCTTTCATGCTGGCGGCTGACCAAGCCATCTCAGCCTTGCTGTCCATGTGTGGTTCTTTGACAATGTCCAACTGCAAGCCAGTTTTTGGCTGTCCAGGTAAGTCTCCTCCTCAGCAAACAGAGCACAGACAGACGCACAGGACTTTTAAGCAGATTTGGCAGTTCTCACTCTTTCTCCCTGTAGTCTGCTGTGTTGCTTGAACAGCTTTGTTCGTTGGCAGTATTCTCTGGACCCTTTGCAATCTCTACTTGGGACTGAGCACATAGGTCCAAAAAGGGCATTCGGGATCTGACTATCGGAAATGGGCATCGGTGTTGCCTAACCTCACAAACTCCCCATCTGCAACTATCAAAACGAGCACAGCCAAGAAGATTCAACTCCAAAGCTCTGAGAAACCTATAGGTAATATATTGGGGATTTATATATATTATATATAGATGCCATGCCACTATCATTCCTGTTATTTTTCCTACCTCCCATGAAAGACTATAGCTCCGTACAGACAGTTCCCTATATTTCCCTAGAGTGACTGAACACTCCTGCATTATTCCCTTCCCATCCTGATTTTGCTTCCCCAGCATAAAAGCCTATGTCCTTGACCAAAATTGTTAGAAAAATCAAATTATTCTGATTTGGCCTTATGTGATAATAATTAGGAATTTAGATTCTTGTTTGATTAAGTTTATTTGAAGCTACAAAAATGGAGAACTATAACAATTTACACTTGATTGCAGGCTACTTTTTGTAATAACATGTAGATTTTTTCTGTCTGTCTCGTTAACTTAATTTGCTGGTTGCCTAAAAGTTGTACATACTATAACTAAAATTATGTGTAAGCTTTACCAATAGAGAAAATTGGCTAAAAATCCTGTGGTTGTTCCCTATTTGAAAATCTAGTTAATGTAATTGGTTACAAAATTCTGTATGCGTACTTGTGCAGATGCGGTTTTAGGCAATTTCTAGATTGCGTGATTTTAGATGAAGTAAGTTAATCTATGATGTCTAGACTTTCTTTCCCACATGACTCCAGTATGGAAGGTTTTAACCAGCACTGTCCCAACCTGCATAATTTATACATCTGTAGTGTATTTTCACTGTACACAGGCCAAGTTCCTAGAGTAATCTCTGCCAAGGAACTTTTCCAGTTCTTGTTTGATCAGTGAAGCCATGATTCTAACACCGAATCCCTTGTTATTACCAAACACCACAAACCAAGCACAAGTTTGCTAGGCAATATTCTGTCCACTTAGTCCATTTAGAATTTAACACAAAACCATCTGATCTTTTTGTTCTTGTTTCTGTAGAGGAATCCTTTTTTTTTTTTTTTTTGGTTGTTTTCTAAACTTGCAATTACATGTAACTGTCAAGATATTTCTTGGTGCTAGAAGAACAAATCTGTTTCACTGCTCAGTAGTTCTTTATTTCCTTTAGATTTCTTGCAGGTTCCTGACTTGATATAATACAGTTATACCTAAATATATGGAATACAAGATGAATCTTTGGTTCAGGTATTTCTGCCTAAGGACATTCTTAAGAGTTCTACTAAAAATAAGCAGGCTTAAAAGATATTTACAAAAACTATTTAAAGAGAAAATACTGACAGTAATGCAAATCTAATCTCTAGCATCATTTCTCTTGTAAGTTTGGACCTCATTTGGAGATATAAATAACACTATGAAAATATTTTATTCAGTATTAAACTGATTGGCTTTGTGGAAAGGAACAGAGGTACTGCCTTGGATTTACTTTAGCCTGCAATTTTGTGTGCTTTGATTTCACCTCGCTAACTTCAGTCTACTGGGCCCACTTAAACAGTGCAGGGACAATACTTCATGACTGAAATACTTGTAGTGTTTTATCAAAAATATGACTGAAAAAGACATCAAATGACTTTAGTTCTCTGGCTCAGTCTTAACAGGTTTCTTAGCAGCTCATTAGGATGGGCATCTTGTGTTTAACTGGTTGGGTTACAAACCTTGAAAAGAGGATGTAAGTACCACTGCTGTCTGTATTTAAATCCTCCGGTAGCTCACAAAGCAGTAAGACTCTTTTGGAAAACAATGGTTCACTTTGAAGTTCATTACTGTGGGTTGAAATACTTGTTGTTATTAGAGTAATCTGAACAACCAACCTTTTACTTGTGGCTGCATGTTTCACCAGCAAAAAAAGGAGAAAGGCAACTAACCCTCAAGATATTGACAGTTTCCAGCATAGTGAATGCTCACTAAGGAATTACAAAATGAGAAAGAGAGTTGAAGTATATCCGAAGAAATGATGTATCTTCTTTCTGATTCCTTCCCCTATCTCCAGGGCCAAGCACTGCATTCTGGTCCTAATGTGTCTGGCTGCATCTTATCTACCTTTTCTGCCAAATCTCTGAAGCTCCTCTGGGGCTTCTGTAAAAACTCAAGACGATGAGATAGAGCAGATGTCTTTCCTGTGAGATTTCTGGTATCTTTTTGCAGACTCAGGAGGTCTGGGTCCTTCTAGACCGTTTTGCCTAACACTGCAGCTCTTACACTGGGAATGGTGCTGGCAGGGACGCTTCATGGGCACTGCAACACATAACTCACGCTGCTGAGGAGCACATCGCTCTTATTTGCCCTGTTCCTGAACTGAAAACAGGGCACTTTGCGCCATCACTCTTAGACACAGAGCAAGAGGGGAGTCAACTGGTGGTCCTAAGCACTGCATCCCCAAAGCTTAGCTGTACATAGCACATTTCACTCATTGTGTAATCCCACAGCAAAGCCTGCCACCTGAGAAAGAGCTATCCTACCACCCTTCCAGCCCCCAAAGCAGCCCTCCTGCAGCAAACAAGACTTGGTTATGCTTACAAATGTATGTTTCCTACTTCATGATCCTCCTGACACCAATGTTGGCAGCACCAAGTGCTTCTGGAACAGCCTTTTCCAGGAAAATGGGATCAGTTTCGTTAGCAGCCCTCCATGGGCTCATTTGGGTTTCAGAATGACATGTGGAAAATCCATGAAATCATACCTGTCACTAAGAAAGCTGCAGAGCTGTTGCTGTGGTTTAAACAACCTGTTTCTCATGAATAGTTTTTACTAACTGATTGCACTGCTGGCGCAGCTTTCCAGTCTTACAAAGCCTAGGTACCAATCATCTCCTCAAACCTGCTTGCCTTCAGGATGTATATTGAGCTCTTGGGACTCAGAAAGAGCCACCTGCATCCTGCTGTCTGGGAGTGCTACATTTATAAATATATATATAAAATATAATCTTGTTGTTGTCCCTAACTGGAAGATACTTCAAGAGCTCCCACATTTTTTTTTTTAAAAAGAAATACTGATGTAATTAAGTAATTTGTGTTTATAATCGCAAACATCTTGCTTCACAGCACTGTTACAAGCTACATTTTTCACCGATATAACACATGGAGAATAAGCCATATGTCTGCAAAACAAGCCACGTAAGTCATTATGTAGAAGCAGTATTTTCAATTTTAAACACAATTCACAAGAACTCTTGGGTACTTAATCATTCCTACACTCTTTTTCCCTGGAAGTATAGTGTAAGATAACACAGCTCAGATTAGCTCACTGTGATTACATTGGTGTGAACGCACATTTCAAAATCTCAGGACAAAAGTTTATAATACAGATTGTTTCAAATGATAAAAACCACGCTACCGATGTGTGGTGTGCAGGAACACGTGGCTCTTTCTCCTCTGCAGCCACCTACCCACCCTCCATCGTCTTCTCCCTCACTAAAGAGATTCATGGCAATTTCCCTTTTACGGTGAAAGCTTATCCCTCCAGGCTGGCCATAAAACCTTCCGCTGCTGGGGCAGTGAAGGTAGTTCAAAACAAAGAGACCTTTATTTTCCCTGGTTTCAGTGATAACATATTCCTTTGGCATAAGGTTAAGCCAGTTCCCCTGTGGCCTCCCAGCCCACGGTTCGTTCTGCTGTCCACACGCACAGTGACCAAGGGAGATTTCTCCCCTCTCCCTGGAGCTCCAGCTAAACAAAAGGGCTACACTACTAGCAAATTCCTCTTTTCCACATTCTCTCTCTTAATCTATTTTTAAGTCCTCTTTGAGGCCTTATCTAGGACCATTCAGGAGTTATCAGCTTTTGGGTAGAAAAATACAAAAATTACATATATAAATAGAAAGTTAACAGATATGCATATAAACATAGACTTACACGTCTTTCAGTGTCACAGAAATTGGAGTTCCTTCCTTTATTGGCCTGCCTTCAAATTTGAAGACAGTTTCTAGGAATAAGAAAGTTTCTGTTTACTGACTTGTAAGATACAGCCACCTGAGTGGCAGCTATGTAAATACAAGTTAATAATGTTAAAATGTTGCTGATTTCTGTAACAATCATGGATGATAGTTAGACTTACTCTTCTAAAATAAGCACAGCATAAAGAATCTCTTGCATATGCTGAGTATTTAAGGTTCACCTGCTTTGGGATGCCAAAGGATGCCCACCGAAATTATGTGCTGAGAAGTAAAGCTGAGTTTCTGGGGAAGGCAGGGAAGGAGTGCAGTGGTGCTTGGTGACCACCAGCCCTCTCAGGTGGTGCTATGCTTTCAGTGATTGCTTGTGATACAAAGCTGAACATATTGCATATTCACCTGGGCCTAAATTTCTCTGATTTCTCACTTTTTGTGTTCTCCCCACTCTTTTGCAAGAGCAGCTGCATTGCTTCAAAGGCTCAGAGGAAAACACTTCCCCATAAACTTTGGTCTTGCAGCATGGCCGCTGAGACCTACAGCATTGCTAATGCTCCACAGTGTGGTCTGACCTGTGGATGTTTTTTTTATCTGTGGCTGATTATCTTGGGGTAACACTTCAGTTGGTGCTCATGCGACTGGTCTTATGGGTCCATGGTACCAGTACGGGTGAATTCTTTGCAGTAACAGTAGTGAGTTACAACTTTTGGCTCTACAGTTAAAGTTGTCAAGGGTTACTCTTAATTCAGTTCGTCACCCTTCAAGAGATTTTTATGGTGGCTTCAAGGAAGACTGAATTTGTATTCACAGATCCCATTCAATTTGCCATGCTTATTGAGCTCCTGACATCAGATAGAATGAAAGAATTTGGTCCAATATTTCTTATCTGCTGTTCCTCTTTAGCTATGGTAATATGCTAGTCAGTCTTTGTTTTATGTTCATGAAAACAAGAACAAAACAACAACAAAAAAGAGTTTGATTTATATTTTGCAGTTATTAAACTTTGACTCAGAATATTCTGGAAGCTAAACATCTCTGTATTCACATTACTACATGGTGCCAGTTGCAGTAGTCCACTGCAGAAGCAGGCGTGAAATGTCAGCATGCTTGAACACCTTTTCTATGTAATCACAGTTTAGTATTATCTGCCAAATGTAAATTCTTACTTAAAATAACTTCTCTCAACCTGTAAGAGCTTTAAAGGAAGACCATGACTGGCAATGATGCTGCAAAGTTTGCTATAAAGAAATCAGATGGAATAGCTTTAATTTTATTTTATTTTGTTCCTCCCCATCAGGCTTCAGTCTTCAGAGACTGTTTCCTTCTGTTGCACAATTCTGCAGTATTTGCAGAAGATCAAATGCCTGGCATGATGTCTGTTGCCTTCTTTAAATATCTAACTGGAGACGGATACAGACCAATTTAATACGGTAGGTCATATTTTACTTGGATCCAGGTCCCCAATTCCTTACAAAATAATCAAAATAATAACATGTAGGTATGTCAAGATATGGTTCCAAAACATGAGGTTTTTATCCTGAAAACACAAGTGCAGATATATGCCTTCCTTTCTCATGCAGTTACATATTAAGTACTTCACGTATAAAGCCCTGACAACGCCCCTTGGTTTTACATCTTTTGGTGTTGGGTTGAAGGGTATTTGCTTTTCACTACAGCCAAGGATGAGTACAATTTAAAAACTGTCTCTAGTACTTCCCTGTTTTATCTATTAGATGAAATATGCCAGCAGGACCCTGAACTTGCTGTTAGCTTGCAAGATAACTTATTCCTCATGATGATGGAGCGACCTCAGAGCCTGGCTGCAGAGAAATCTCAAAGCCTGCCGCAAATTTACCTGCAATTAAATCAGTTTCACTTGAAACTTGTTCTGAAGCAAGTTAATTGCACACAAACTGTGAAAACTTGCAGCTCAAGGCAAAATGGAAATGCTGAGTATCGAAATGCTTGTTCGCTTGTTCGAATTGCATTCAGAGTGCCAGTGGTCGGTTTAGCTCACCTGCTCCAGGTCAGCACTGCTGGCACATGCAGGCACTGCAGGGAGCTGGGCATCAGCCAGAAGTGAAGAAATGAGGCTTTATTTCTGGTCTCAGCCTGTGGTCCATCAGTGGGCAGATCAGTGCCAGAAAAGGAGCATCTGGCAGAAAAAGGAAAAGTGCCGGTGAGTTGGCACTGAAGTGATGTCAGCCCAGGGCTCCCGGACAGGGCCGTCCCCTCCACTGTGGGCTCCAGGGGCAGGGGGAGAACAGCTCCTCCTCAAATCTGTCCCTTCCTTCTCTCAGGAAAGAGAGGGACCCAAAGCAAGAACCACTGGCACATTTCTATTACAAGTTTGCGGTGTGCAATAAGGTAGGAGAGGTGCCACTTGAGGTACACAACAAAACGAGCATGGGTTTATAGAAGTATGCTTTGCAAGCTTCCAGGAGTGCTCGGAGTTAAAATGCATGCCCAGATCCAAATCCTAGCTCATGATACAGAGATCAATACCTGCTGCTTTCAGAAATGACAGGAATAACAAGAGAAGCCACACATAAATGCCAGGCTCTAATTCTCAGTTGCAAACTGATAGCCACCTATGGGGACACTACAGCTGCACAGCAGACCAAAGCATGTTAGTGGCTCTGTGATTTAAGCCTCAGGGTTGTAATAGCCTTACCACAGACTGAAATCCCAGAAGTGTCAACTCACCCTTCTGGAAAGAAGAAAATAAATATTATGCAGTTGGTTTTGCATTCTTTTTTCAAACAAGATAGAGCATTAAAGGCAAATGGTATAACTACCTACGTGACTCCAGAGCACTTTTTTAAAAAGGGAGATGGCTCTTCTCCTTGCTCTGCAGAATGATCCTAATGAGTAATAATTGTAAAACATGTAGTAATCCCAACAGTTTTATATATGTATATATACACATAAATACACACATACATGTGTATGTATGACATACTAATGTTCCATTACAATAATGCATTATTCCCAATATTATAGAGAATATATTGTGGCTTAAATAGCCTTGCAGATGAGGCAGCAAAATGTTAGGGATTAAGAGCACAGGAGTACAGAACGTGTTGCAAGTGCTGCACATACGCAGCTCTAAGACCCTGTCGCATTCTGTGCAAGAGCCAAGTTGAGTGAATGCTCAGGCGTTGCATGCTTCTCCCCAGGTACCAGCTACACTCGCCACATTCAATTTCCTATCAAGGGGTCCTTCAACAAAGTCCCAGCCACAGCTCTTAGCTAAGCACAGGCAGAAGCAGGAGACGTCAGAAAGTCTGAGCTCAGTTTGGAGGGGCTTATCCATCTGGCAAAGAGCCCCACTCCAGTGGTAAATTGTCTTACACTTGGCCAGAAACCTCAGGGGCCAGATGCCAAAGCATAGAGGCTATTTCCCCAGCAGCAGCTAAGCTGATGACTGCACAGAGACTTTATGTTGCCAGCTCTTAAGTTGTTTCGTATCTATTGAAAAGAGCTCCCACAGCTGCCTTGTCCTCCTAGATGCTAGATGCTTTTGACTGACGCCCTGTAGTATTTCAGGAGAATTTATTACAGTTTCCTCAGAGTAGCTACTTTTTGTCACTTTAAAGTGAAACAAATGCTTAGTGTGCTTCTCTCTCTCTCTCTCTTTGAAATCTTTCAATTTCAAGACATACTTGTGCTGTCTGGTCAGCCCTATGGATCTCTGTTTTGAGCATATCCTTCTTCAACCTCTCTTTGCTCAAGCAGCACTTCTAACCATGTCACTTAGGCTCTGTCAGACTGGTGTGGGACAGCTACTGACTTAACTGCTAGTTCCCCAGGAACATACAGAACATCATCGTAACATGGAAGTGAAAGCGTCTTTGGTCTCCCATTTTATTCTCCTGCTTATATACAAACCTCACTTTTCTTTAGGGTTGCAAGGCAGAATTCAAAGGGCTGAAGCAAATAGTAAACCATTGTTTCCCCTCAACGCTGCAATTATGTGTTATCTGAAACACATTGAACAAGTAATGACATGAAATTTAATATCACTACAGGGCTGCCATACATTATTCATTAAAGGGTAAAGGTCCTAACAACATAAGCATGTGCACTGCTATCATCTTTCCTAGCGAAACCATCCCCCCACCCCAGGCCAGCAGGACAACTTCAGAGGGTAAAATTTCACATATTATTTGCAGTTCCAGGTCCTAAGTTCATTAAAAATAGAGGACAGGGACTCCCAATGATTTTCACAGACCATAGAGCGTGGCCAAGATCTGCTGGTGTTACTCAGCTGGATTCACCCTGGTGCTGCTGCAGTGAACGTCCCGGCCAGAGCAGCTCAGCACAACTGTCCCCAACCAAGGTCTCTTTGACCAATTGCAGAATGGGGCACATAGCTGCTGGCAGGGTTTGCACTGTGTAGCCAATCTCCAACAACAGATCTTCTATGGAGAAAACCAAATCTTTTATCTAATATCAGCATCTTCCAGTCACCTCTTGCATAAATTGCCACGAACACTTGTGTTAAAGTAAATGACGACTAAATCATGCCTCTGTTCTCTATGCGATTTAGATGCGTTTGCTATAGATGAATGCATACTAAACAGTGAAGATGGTGATAGTAATTCTTTTTAGTTGTCTCATATCCCCTTCAAGGCCCACAACATGATGATAATGATAAAAAAAAAATCCAAACCCTTCAAAATATTAATATTGACTTTCTACAAAAGCCTTCTGTCTGCCAGTCTCCGTTACTGATGGCTGTTGTGACTTCGTGTGTTGTTTCACACAGGTGATGCCTCAAACCACTCACTTGGCAGTGAATGTGCATTGATTGAAGATACTGAGCTGTGAAAATTTCAGGGAAAAAAACACCCTGGTACTCATACAAGATTGTTTCAACATCAGATTATGATTTGCAAGTAATTTATATACTATGCCATCATCACTGAACCAGTTCATCAGCTCTAATCAAATTAAACTCATATGCATAAGCATGTGCTGTTGATTGATGTAATTTCTGGAATAGGTTCAGAAAGCAGTCACCAGTGTCTCAGGCTTTTACAAATGGTCTCATTCAAGAGCAGAGGAGAGTGTTTGACTTTGTTTCCAGATTCCGGAGCAACACGCAAATCAAAAAGTGCTTTTTTCAGTTACAATATGGCAACCTTATTACACTGCACTATATCAGTACAATTATATTTCTTCTACAGATGAGAGAGCATTCCCAGCATAATACAAGCTTCCAGGCAAATTTGTGTTCAAGGATTTTAGAGACTTTTACAGCAACAAGATGAGCCCATTACTGTTCTCAGTTTTACACATTGTTTGTTATCCTTTCTCTCTACGATAGCTATTGAAATGGTCAGTCAGACCCAAACGATACGAACACTGGCCAACAGCCGCCTCTGTCAAAGATGTTCCCTGGCCCAGAAGGTCATGCTCCCAGCAGATCTGATCTAAAAAGTACGACAGAGAGGCAGGAGCTCAGCCGCTGTTCCGCAGGCAAGAAGCTAAAGATAAAAGTGACTCAACTGAAAGCTCAGAGCACACCCTGGATCTTCTCTGACTTTGACTTGGGCTTCAGGATTATGTTTTCTGTGATGACAGAATGAACTCTGACAGCTTAAATCAGGATAACCCTGGCCCCAAGAATCACTTTTGTAATTGAAAACAATCAAGAGTGCAGGGTTTGGTTTTTTTTTTTTTTGAGTTATTTCGTGTCTAAGCAAAATGTTGGCCCTATTCCAGCAGGATGGAGCACGCAGATGAGTTGCTGCCATTACATCTTGTCTGGGCAGCCGTGATGCTTTGGGAAAACACCTGTGATGCAAGTACACGTCATGCTCAAGACCTTTGCCAAAGTAAACCTCTAATCCATGTGAACGCTGCACTGCTCAGCACTTTCTTCCTTCCCCTCTTTTATTAACATATCCCTTCTCCACTAATTATAGAATAAAAAGTAAAGATGTACTTAACCTTAGTGAAGCCCCACAGGCAGGACTTACTTAGAAAAAAACTGGAATAAACATCCTCATATTCTTTTGACATTCAGCACAAATGAAAACAGCCCAAGAATGGGCTGGTGGCCAAGTGCCAGGACTGCAATACTTTGCAACTGGAAACACTCGCTTCTGAGTTTCTGAACTTGATGTCTCATTATTGCTATGCAGTGGCAACTCCTTGGGCAACTGCTGGGCTTTACAGAGCACATTCCTCTGGTTTGTCTGCGGCTTCTCTTGGACAGAAAATGCTTTAAAGCAAAGACTTCAAAAGAAGACAAAGGGGGAATCCTTACTCTCCCATGAAAGATGCTAAAGACTGTAAATTAAAAATAATAAGACTAGAGCACGTTCTGTGTCCAGAGACTGCAGAACCAGTCTGCACAAGCCATGGTATGAGAGATAATAATGCCCAATCCCACTCTGGCCCTTTGACACTGATCTGCTGTAAAACAACAGCTGAAGCTCTTCTGGGCCCTGGTTTAAAACTATTTTTATTTATTTTTTACTGTAATGGCCAAGTTGAGAAACATACCAAAGGACTTTAGGGTGAGAAGCCAGTTTTACGTCGCTGACTGGAAAATAATGAGTTCAAGTTTGTGTGTTAATAAAAGAGAAGTTTGCAGAGGTATGAGGCATGGTATACGTAGCGGAGAGGTAGATACAATTTGTGGCAATTTTTAACAGACTGAAGCAAAGGGGGAAACAAGAATAATCAGGAAGGCTAACACAGTCCCCATAAAAGTGTTAGTATCAGAGAAGTTAAGAAGAAATGCAATTGAGAGCATGCATGAAGAAGTGGAGAGTAGCTGAGCTTTTTGATCATTCTGGAAAACATCTGTTTGCTTTTTCTGTTACCTCTATTTCAGCTAAATAACTTCTGGGAGCAGAATGATGCAAGCATGCTCTGGGGACATTTCTCCCAGCATAATCAATACTTTTTGTTATGTGCTTCCTGTTAGACCCACGATATACTAGGCATTTCCACACTCAAAGCAATTCACAGTTCCAGCCTCAAGATGCTCAGTTTCTTTGCAAATAATATAGAATTAATTCTAATTGGCCCCTTGTGTTTGTGAAGAGCTCTCTATCAAACCAAAAAAGAAGACAGAAGTACTTCTGAAATAAAAACCTTTTCATTTGTTTCTAAAGGGGATCCAATTGAAATTCTGTCCTGGTTGTACCTACGTGAGCACTTCGGTTGGGAGCAGCAGCACAGCCTTGATGCAAATCCTGCAAGGATGCTCACGCGCAGTACCCAGGCTGGGCTGGAGATGGGGAGCAGGGGCCGTGCAGGTGGTGCCGCAGCAGCTGCTGTGCACTGGCTGCACACCTGGGACACGCTGGGGTACCTCAGGACACCTTTGGGCTGCCACGAGCCACAAGCATGTGGAGTAGCCCAGAGTAAAAACCGACAACTTGCTTGTGATGTAGGTCTAGGAGCCTTTGCCCTGACCACTTCAGTCTGCTCATCTATTGCACCATATTATTCACTAATGCAGATATAGTCTATCTTATGTAAAGGCCATGGGCACAGGCATTCAGGTGTAGTTTGTGAACAAATAAAATGGATGTCTGAAAAATTATCAGATTATCCAAAACACATGGCAGACTGGTTCAGAGTCTTGTGTTTTGACTGCAAAGTGAACTGCATTTTTGTTATCAAACAACGAACATCACAAAAGACCCGCTGCCATCCACACTACGATTTCCATAGGACCTAATTCAAAGTGCATTAAACTCACTAAAGAAATTAATTGGACTGCAGCGTCCTTCATTTCAGTTTATACTACTTCACATATTTGGGTAGGAGGGAACGCAGGACAGATTTACCCAGCACAAGTTTTCTAGTTCAGGAGAACAAAATAAAGTTTCTGATGTATACAAACCCATGAACATCACCTTCCCTTTCTGACACCAGCTAGATTTCTTTCAAATGACACAAGAATAGACAAAACCGACAGGTTTTGGATCCACAGAGTCCCATTCCTGTAAAGCTCTGATCAACCTCAAGACTCCTGATACAAGTTGGAAGACAGTTGTGTTACTTACATTAACATGTGACAAAGTCTTACTCTTGTCATTCCATTAAAAATATCCTGTGCTACACATACTGATATAATCTCATGAAAAGGGATAGAAGATAATTTGTAAATGGCAAATGAAATGGAATTGTATATATTTTAAATTATTATTCACAAACTTTGCATCAATATAGGAAAACCTCAACTTGTAAGGCCATTCCAGTATGAAAGAGCATGGGGAGTGTTTTGCCTGAGGAATGGTTATAACAGCTATGAATACAAATCACTTTTCGCATATGTAAGTAAATTATGTGCAATTATCTTCCTTCAATGCTCGGTTTCTCTAGTTACACAAACAGCTTCACAATTTTGGCAAAATGTGATCCTGACCTTTGCATGAGTAAAGACATTACCTTTGATTTCAGCGCAGTTGATCCTAAACAATTCTCCACCACTGAAAAGTTTTCCTTACATTTTTACAGCAAAATATGTAAACGAAAATATAGACTCAAAATAATGTAAGGGTTTCAGCCTAAATCCATTCCTCTTTGTGTAGAAGACCTTGCAGGTTCACATCATTAGCCATGGTGGCTGACTGGCCTCTGGCAGAGCCAGCATTAAAAGTGCCACAACAATTGCACATTGTGGAAGATCTGACTACAAGTCTTTGTATTTGTGCTAAGTCCATTGTTATAGTTAAAAATATACATATATAACTGATGGGTTAAAAAAAAAAAAAAAGAATTCTTGCAGGATTTTAAGCTGGAGTCAGAACTATGCGGATATTGCCAAATTGCTTTCGGCCAGTCACTGTCCTGAGTATGCAGGATATTTATCATTCTTCTTGTCAAAAAAGAACATGCAAAATGTCAACAAAACCCTAAACAAACAAAGAGTGAAAAATGAGCATTTAGTACAGTGGTTTTAAGTTATGGAAATGATTTGTTTTGCTTATGATGATGGTAAAATTTAAGAGGCTACTTTTGTAAATAACAATAATAATGAATGTATCCAGTGCTAAGCATGAGTGCCAAAAAGAGAAAACTGTAATATTCAATAAAGGCAAATGGTTTAGGAGGAAAGGCAGCTGCTTGAAAGAATTGTGAGGTGTAATGGCTGCCGAATACATTCAGACAAATAAGGTCTTTCCGCCTAACTTTGCAGGTATACCCCTGTGAAAAACATTCAGTACAACTACATTTCAAACACATTACAAAGACAGACATTTAATTTTACTTGTGAGAGCACTCCCTCTGACACTGGGATGGAAAGCCAAGCCCCATGCTACTATGACTATTTTTTCCCCCCCCCAAAGCTGTGGCCATAACAACTAGTGTTTCTTAAATTGTGGAGTACTCCCTCCTGGAGAGAGATGGTTTGGGCAAAATGGATGCACGAATGCGTGCATCTTTGTGGTGCTGGAGTATACCAATTGCATATGGACCATATGGGTCCAAATGGGATAGGTAAAACACTGATTGAAATGGTATTGGAAACAGGCATGGATATATGCTAAAATACTTTGCTGAAATTGGGACTACACATAGCATTCCGAGGAAGATTACCCCCCAAATCAACATTGTTTTTCTTTGTATTAGCAAAAGACTAAAATAAATCCTAATAGTTCAAATAGCTTCCAGAAAAATCCTTGAGAATTTAACACAAAATATCTCTTTTTGATGTCTTCTTCAAGAGATTTCCAGAGTATTAAGTTTTCTCTATAAATGATTAAAAGTACCTACAGAAAAGATCCCATTCTCTCTAAAAATTCCAGATTTTTGGAATAACAATCTATTTATCTATATATCTATAAATAAAATCTATGTTTCATCCTGTTAAGCATGTTAGCATTTTCCCAGATCCACGAATGGAGAGAAAGTGTAATTTAAGGAGTATGTTTTTTATTATAGCATTAATGGAAGAGACCTCAAGCGATTATGCACTGTGAGTTCCAGTAATGTGTAGTATATAATAATCAATGAGAATTAACAAAAGTTTCAAAATGACTTCTAGTATTTAGCAAACAATGACATCCTCATAAAGTTCTATTATCTATGGGCTTAATCTTAAATAATATGCTCCTATTGACTTCTCTAAGACTGTAATCAAGGACTACATTTTGTTTCTGTTTAATTACAACATTAAGCCTATGTTTGGCTTTTTTTTGAAGAAAGAAGTAAGAAAAGCTTATAACAGTATACGATAGCTTCTATAATTTTCAGGCAGCACCGTAGTTAGCATTATACATGGCTGCTGCTAATGTTTATTAAGAGAGCACCCAAAAATCTCAGCAGAAGGTGTATATAATTTGATCTACACATTGCCAAAGTGTCTGTGTGTTTCAGTGACCAGATGAGCGTTTGTGAGCATAAAGCCTACAAAATCTGTTGGCAAATTACAGCGAAATTCCCCAAACACCGTAAAAACTTGTGCACCCCTCTTCTTCATTTTTGAATGTCTGAGCTTTATTAAGTGACAGAACTGGAACATTCCCTCCCCTCCCACCAACCCCTCACCCCCCCTTTTTTTTTTTGTCTGACTGATTTTACTATCTTCTGCTGCTCTCTTTTTATATTGGGCATATTCATCCATATGAATAAAGGAGACTATCAGTTCAGCGCAGGGGCTGAGCAAGCGAGCTAATGAATTTCAGAGAATTGTTTTCCACTAGTAAAACACACGGCCGGCAGTTTCTGTTCAAAGGCGTTAGAGTAAAGTGCTTGCGGAAACGTGCCAAACTATTTTACACACAGTTGCACCCTTGGTTTAATAGGAAATCTTGGGAGCTTTGATCATAACCGCATTGTGGAGTGGTGAGTATTCACTGGTCAAACACTGAGATAAGCAGTTTGCTATGATGAGATGAATTTATACACTGGTATTAATGAATTCTAAGCATGAGAAAATGTAAAAACAAGACTCTTCAGAGCTAAGTGTATGATCCATTTCCCCCCTTGAGGATGGAGAAAGATATTTTGCAGATACTGACTTGTAGAAATGAAAGATATAAAAAACAGAGCTTGAAATCCTTGGATCAAATTCAAATGACTGTGCACACCATCTCTGTATAGGCAGGAAAGTACAGAAACTTCAGTGTATGTAATAATGCAAAAAAGCCTCAGAAAAGTGCTTTACTGTTTATAAGAAGAACAACTTCCAGGTTAAGATTAAAAAGACAGTAGGTTAATAACAGTCTGACAGCCACCCTCTTGCATGCCCCAGCTGAGGAAGCATTTGGGGCTACAAGACACACATTTCCTTGAGCAGTATGTGTGCAGTGAGCACTGTGTGTGTGTAAGGGCGCAAAGCCTCCGCGTCAGGGCTGCATTTCCAGAGAAACAGAAGACAGCAGTGCTCACATTTATGCTCTGAACTCATGTTTCGCACTGAGAACGTTTTGATAAAAGTCATGGTGACAGCATGACCCCGTCCCCCTCTCAAGCATGCTGATAACCAACGGATGTGGCACGGCTTGTCTACCTCGAGGTTCTGGCTGCTACTGCTGCGCGCTTGCTGCTGGCACAGGCCAAAACTGTGAACTTCATCGTCTTTCTGAAAGGCATGGCAACCACCAAGATTTGTGTCATCTCAGTCCAGAATAAGCATAAATTTGGAAGGCATAAGTAAAAAAACAAAAACCAAAAACCAAACCAAAACAACAACAACAACAAACCCAAACCAAATTTCATATTCTTTCAAGTGGATCTTTTCTTCAGAATTGGACCTATTTTCAAATCCTATTTTCTCAGTGTTAAATATACCTTGTCTTATTGCAGGGGAAAAAAAACGTCCTTTATGCCTACAAATAAAGTTGCTTCCTCTTTGTTTGCACAGGCCACTAAACCGTTCCTATGTTCTTCATACTGCAAAAGGTACAGATTGCACAAGGAGCTGTTATATCTGGATTACATCAAGTAATATTAGCTCCAGTTTGCAGACAGCAATTTCCTTTCCAAGTTTTATGTTATTAATCCCTTGGTAAACTGAAAGGAAAAATATCTGTTTCTAAATTCTTCATAAAATGAAGAAGGGAAATCCATGCTTTTGGCAGGGGGGTGGGGGGAATCAAACCCTTGGAATTTTAACCATATTTATATATGACCACTGTTGTTTAAAGTAAAAGAATAGGAAGAGCTGAAGTAAAATTCAGCTACTTATAAATAAAATTAGTTATAGTATTTACTAAAAGACGGTTGTTTAGGGTATTGAGATGATTCCAGATTCACGAGTGGTCTTAAAAAAACAGAATTTGGTCCAGATATTTTAGGTATTGCCTTTCACCCACATATTGTAAAATTCATCATCTAAGCTTCCCTGGCTGAATGAATGTAAAAATGACATAGGTGTAAGTGGAAACAATTTGCTTTGGGTGAAGACATTCCTATACAGGCATGGAAAAACTGCTGAATGTGCACACTTACACTTTATGACAGGAGGTAACACTTAGCATGCCCTTTAATTTGTATATTTAATTAAAAATGTGTTCATTTTTTTTTCCTTCTGAAAAAGAAAATGTCAACACTAATTAACACAACCCGTTAGGATAACTTGACTTCTATCCAAAGGTCATTGCTCCTTAGCAATAGTGGCTGTAAGGATTTTTGGCTGGTGAGAAGCTGAAGTAAAAATTTTGCAGTAGGCTTAGGTGTAAATGTGGGTGTGTATATAATGCACTGGGAGGCAGGAACAGTGTAGGTTATTCATTATCAAGATAGCACTGACAAGATGAAACTAGTTATTATGGGTTGGAAAATGTAAAAGTCTATAATCTTTTAGGAGGCTGTGCAGCTTTCTCCCACACAGCAGTTGTGCTCAGCTCAAGCAGCTGCATGCCTATTTTTGGGGGGCTGGGAACAGCCAGAAAAATCCTAGCTGCGGGTTGCTGCACAGGACAATGCATGCTCAGCAACTCTGCAAAAAGTTTAGGTATCACCAAAGCCTGCAAATGCATGGAAACCTGTTAATGCTCAAGCTGGACCCCCACCCTCACTCTAGCTGCCCAGGCAGGAGGATTTCAGCAGCCTTGCAGCCCTGCTGGAGCTCCCTTTTGCCCTGGCACCTCCTCCTCGACCCCTGCCATCCCAGCGCCCTGGCCCTGCTACATAACACTCATCTGCAGCAGCACTGACACCTGGTTAGCCCCTGGGGAACTTGGTAGAAGGTTGTTTGCTGAGCTTGCAGGGGTTGCTGCGAGTGTACACGATGCAATGCATGTTTAAGGGAACAGAATCACACAAAGAATATTATAGATTGCTCTCTATCAACTGTCTTGTCTAGCACTGACAAGGTAAGTGTATTTGGTTGTTAGATATTGGAAAATGTAAAAAATGACCATTTAATTTTAAAGAGCTTTGTAACTCTTCTATTGACCTCATTTTCGTGTTGAACACATCTTTGCAATACTGGGGGCAGCATTCACAACATATCCCCAAGGGATACAGCGTTAAGCACATGAGAGTTCTGTAGAGTATCTCAACATTCTTTAAAAGCATACATCTGCAAAAACTTGCCATATATATATATATTTTTTTTTGCATGTTTTATCATGCTTATGTAGGATTTGAACCCCTATTGCACAGGGGGACAATGCTCCTACTGTTATTGCACCTACGCATGTCACTATTCAGACTGAGTGAAAAAGGTTTTAGAGAGCTTTATACAGCTCCAAGTTGGGATGGACTCAAACTGCCCATGTAAAGTGCCACTCCCTTAGCATCATAATGTGATTTCACCTAATTAGTGTGCCAGAGGTGCTGCCTCCTCCATCACCAAACCCATCTTCTCTACCTAGACTTTCCTTAAATGGTTTCTTGGATGTTTCTTTCCTAACATGGAGAAAAAGAGATGCTGATATATAATTTAGCTTGTGGGATCTGATAGCTAGTGATGATATGGCAAAACAGAAAGACATACGGATTAGGTTCCTTTGGGATATCCATGAGAGCAGAACAAGGTTATTATGCAGAAGGCTACACATGGATGCCTAATATTTCTGAAAAGCTTAAAATTATTATTTGAGCATAATGTGGGCTTTAATGTGCCTTCATGTGCCATGTAGCTAAGTGACTTTCACAAAAACATCTGTCTCCCTTTTAAATTGAGAAAGAGTCAGAAAAATACTGACACTTCATGTTTGCATCACATCATTTCTCTTATTAGGTTTGTGCAAGCTTTTTTCAGACTACAGGGAAATTGCCTCAGCAAATTATGTAGATGAGCAAATTAAAAGTTAATAGTACAGCAAACTCCAGTATGCAATTTTGAAGTTGGTCATTTCTGA
The DNA here is from genome assembly GCA_013399475.1 of Chauna torquata. Taxonomy (NCBI): domain Eukaryota; kingdom Metazoa; phylum Chordata; class Aves; order Anseriformes; family Anhimidae; genus Chauna; species Chauna torquata. The sequence continues at coordinate 369,521 of VXAL01016910.1, forward strand.
AGAATAGCACTGTTTGTATGTGCTTGCTTGCATGCCATCAAGGTTTGAATCTATACAAATATCTACACACTCGTACACCTTAAAAAGAACATTTCCTCCCATGCTTGGTGTGCACTGAAATGTGATGGTTGCTTTTGTGTTTTCATAGCCAGTCAGCAGCCTGCAGTCGTCTTGCTGCTGGTCCCCGGGTACAGCATTCTCACAGGGGGCACAAAGGACACAGTCATTTCCCTCCCTGCATTGCCCAAAACAAGAATCTTGTGTAGGCTTTATATATACAGACACATATATATTTGATATTCTTTATATGTTACTTAAGCCCTTCTGAAGACATTTGTAAGAGTAGAGTCCACAGGACAAACGCTGATACTGACACTGAGCATTTTTATTCACAAACTAGCAAACAAGTAACACTTCAGTAAAATTGTATTTCGTTATTGCTTCCTTCATCAGGACGCTCCTCAACCCAGGCTCTCAGAGGTCATTGCTACAGTGGCAGATTGTGCACCACTGTCCCAGCATGCTAGTGGGTGCAAATAGTGCTTGGCACAGTAAAAGGCAAAAAATGTTTAACTTGGCGATAACTAGCAGCCCGGCATGGATGCTTGGGTTGCACACATGCCAAAGACAAACCACCTATTCATCTGCCTGGTTAGTTAGCTCCAGTGTGCTAAGTGAAAATGCAGGTTTAAACACTGGAATACAGCACTATAATGTATAGGATTTCAAGAAGAGTTAATTTTTCCTGGCGTTCAGTTTTCTTCCATATTATCCCACTGCCTTAAATCTCTCAAATACCCTCCGGTGTAAACTATATGTCTACCAACTTGTTACCAAGTAACACTGCAAAGACAATATCTTTGCAATAAATGATATACCAGAATATTTGGGATCATTCCTACAGGGTTTTGTATGCCCAGATGCACTGGTTTGGGTATTTCTCCCATGTTTCCATTGCTACAATTCTCCTAGCCCCTTGTATAAGTATATTAACTTCTCTTTTTGAGGAATTAATAATCCTCTTTTTACCTGCGAGGTTGTACAGTGTACTGCTTTTCCGTTTGATGGGACACAGCCCAGATCAATCTCTGTACGGAAAAATAAAGGTAAAGCTCAAGTCACTGCTCAGCCAGCAAAGTCTCTCAGACACCTTCTGAAACTTGACTTCACATGTCCCTTTCACACACGTCTCCCTCCTCGCCCCCCAGTATCTTTATTTTCATTGTCACAGAAGACTGCTAAAGCACACAGTTAGGTGGAAAATGAATTTTCCAGCTTTTGAAACTCTGTGTGAACCACTACAGGAGATACAAGCATATGGTAACTTCCCTGTGGGACAGGTGATTAAACCTTCACGCCAAGATGGATGCTATACAAACTCAAGATAGCAGAGGTGCGTGGTGTAACTTGAACAGGTCTCCAGGAGCTCTGAATTTCACATTATATCTCCTAATCATGAACAAAATACAATGAAGTACTGTGTGGATATTAGCAACAGATTACTCTTCAGGCAGCCCTTCCACAAAGCACGCATCTTTTCCTTCATTTAAATGGTCTTAACAGAACATACCTTTAATGGTTACTAGAGCAATTTTTTTTTAGGGCTTTATCAAATCCCAGTAAAATTGATGGAAAAACTATTTCAGAAGCCTAGAGCAAGTAGTACATAACAGTTATAAAAATAAGGTGCAACCATTATAAAAAAAAGGAAAAAAAAGACATCTGTTATGTAGTTTGCTTGAGCTGATCATAAATCTTCATTAAAATAACTTTACAAAAACACAAGTTAAGCCTATTTCACCTGAATATGGGTAACAAAGTATGCATAGCTGAAGTAATATCTTGTACCTGGGGTGGTATTCCTGCGTCTTCTACTTCTGATCTCTTATATACCCCATTGGGATTAACTGCTCCATAGAAATGCCTATTTTCTCCACTGACTAGATCTAAAAGCAGAGGTCTTCATGAAGATTTTGTTTTGTACAACTTTTATATGGTATTATCTTTACTTATGAAGTCAAGTGCAATATTCTAACCTAGTACATTCACATTTAAAGAGCAGGACACAAGGCTCTTACAGAAAAGAGGGCAATAGCAACCCCAAATGTCGTGCTGCATGGCAAAGATGAGAGCTTCTCATGCCTGTTGTGCTTTGTTTTACCACATGAAAAAAACAAAACCCAAACCAAAAACTGCACACCTCTCTCTAACCCTGAATTATCTTTTACAATGTCTGACAGCCAGTTAAGTTCCCTGAAGCTGGAAGATGCTTTGCTTTACTCACAGCACTCCTAAAGCACAAGCCATAGCATGGGGCTCAAAAACAAAGTTCTTTGCTTCTAATTGATACAGCTATCGGTTTGCTTCCTGACAAGTATTGGTTCCTTAGTGAGCATAAAACAGACAAAATACAAAAAAGAGTGATGCAGATATGGGTAACATTCATATGGTTCGGTATCATTAATTTTCAACAAAGAAAACTTTTATTTCCTGGCTTCCTTTTCCATAAGCTAAGCCCTTCCCTGGCTTATACTTAAATTGGTTGGTTAAAATTTAATGCAGTTTAAAGTCTGAAGCTATGTAAAAACTACTTTTCTAAGTTCCTGATTCATTGGAGTTTTTAAACCCACATCTAATTATAAATACAATCCTAATACCATTGTTACTGGATAAAAAAAAAGTATTGAAGTCATGAAGAATAAATGCACAGGTCTGTACTAGCAGAGCACAGATGCATCCTATACATAACATATACATCCATATGTACACACAGACGAACACATAAGATCACAGGATGGGTCTAAGAGAACCATCTGGAAGAGTCCTACCACTGAATGACACCAAAACAATATTGTTGATTACATGTATGTACAAAAAGACTATCATTACATGTAACAGTATTTATCCATTTTTTCAAAATAAAAGTTATTAAATCACTATCTGCTTTACATCTCTACAGCTATGGAATGGTGACATAAAATAAATGCCACATTAGTCTGACTTCTTTTCAGCCAGAAGTGCAGAATCCCATGTGCTAGCGCAGGAAGTGTCTCTGCCTCAGATCTGGGCACAGCCAAGCTGTCTAGCAGCTCAGTCAGCTGCTCCTATCCAGCAGCTAGGGTAAAAGCTCTCTGGCCATCATGGTGGACAGATTTAAACCTGCTAGAATTTATTGCGCCAGAATCAGGCAGAATACATTTATCTTAATTTTCTACCGAAATAAAATACTCTAGAATAGGGGATTAACATGGTGATGGGGCAATAAATAGTCTTGCATCATTTCAGGTGTGAGGTACATTATTTACACAAAGTTTCAATGTGTTTGGAGGGTCTCTGTTGCAAAACAATCCTGAGCCCAGTGGCTATAATAATAAAATGTTTCATAATTTAGTTTATATAACTTACTGCTATAATAGATCACTGCTTACGTTTATGACCTCTGAAGAATTTAGCTGTATCTAAGTTTAGTTTTGCTTTTTTATTAAGTTGTCCAGACAAATAAATGATATTCTAGGAATAGTTTTGTTTACCACAGGAAAAGTCTAAAGCATCCAAAAGAAAGGAAGAAAAAAATCAAACCACTGTTGTCAGTAATCCCCTACTGTGTTTGTGATGTCTTAGAAAAGCAGGGGTTTATTATTTCTATTTTGCTTCCATTTCTTTGCTGTTCTCTTTTACTTGATTTTTGGAAGGGTATGTGCTAAGACCAGCTACTAGAATCTTAACTTATATGAAGTGTTGTTTTTTTTTATCCCCCTTTCTCTATGTACAGGTAGTACATGCTCTTCCATAAGTGGGAAAATCATGTTCTGGTCAACACTGAAACCCTATCTTCACAGTATAAGATCCTTTCAAACAAGACACCTGTTCTGCAGAGGTGCGCAGAGATGAGCACCCCTGAAACGAAACTAGCTTGGTTTAGAGTCCCAGCTTCTCAAAAATGCAAGAATATTCTATAATCTATACTACCCATAGGCATTCACATACCCCGTAGGGGTGCAAAAGAAAACAAAAAAAAGAAAAAGAAAAAGAAAAAGCAACAGTATGCTGTCAGATTCATACACTGTCTCACTACACTACATATATTTTTAAACATTTTTCATATTGTCTTTTCAACCAAAAGCTGCTACTTCAAACCCAAAAATTGTCTCGTGAAAGGTAAATTGGTTTATAAGCACTGTAAACTATTCAAACCTGAAGAAAAACTAACCACTAGAAAACACTGAACCAAATGTATTGCTTATTTTTAATTAATGCTTTCACACTAACTTTTGTAGTTTCTCTCAGAGTTGTCTATTTGCAAGTATTGCACATGAACTGTATGCGATAACCTGACACTTTTGTTAGGTGAATTGTGAAATTAATAGGTGAAAATATTTGATGCTTCACCTCTACATTGCTTTATGCAGCTTTCTAAGTATATTTTTTTTCATTAATTAAAAATCTCCTTTTTAGCAATTTATAAGTACAGTCATCATCAAAGTCTATCAAACTGAGCTTCCTGTCCACATATTTTAAAAAGGGAACGTATAATGACTTCTTGAATTACTGTTAAGTTTAAAGATATTTTTAGAAGATTAATTAAATATATGTATGTATAAACTTATTCCAACTTCACAGTTGGACATACAGTTGTATAAAATATAAGTCTGTTTGGATTAATATAAATGTTTTAACTTAAGAAGTTAAGCTCAGTAAATACATTATGAAAAAAAGAAAATGATAAAGATGTTAAAACATTAAAGGTAAATACTGTCATTTTCTCAACAACAAAGGTGAGCGTAAATATGCTGAATATACATTTAACCACTCCTTAAGCTATTTCCAAGACCAGCCTATTACGAAACTGTGCCAATGAATCGTTAACCAGAACAAAGGTAGAATCCAGTCAGAGAGGAAAAATGTTCTCCTTCTGTGTGAGTGTAGAAATCTCCAGCCCGAGGAAGCCACGTCCTCCTGCTCTAGCTGTTTTGCAGCGAACATCCTGTCCACTGCAGCCCACAGCCAAGAAAATCAACAAAGAACAAAAGATGTGACCGCGTACAAACCTCTGCATCCCCAGCTGTCTGATGGCCTCACCAAGCTGCCTTCCAACATGTGTTGGTGAGACGAGACTGGAAAGCACGGCCAGAGAAATTAGACTCAACATTTTCTAGTAGTGACTTCTAGGGAACAGCAATTCCATTGCATGGAGAAACACTAGTGGTTCCTCCAGTGAAATATTAAAGCATTTAGAGCGATTTAGAGCGTATTGCATATAAAGTTGCTTATATTGCATATAAGATAAAGTTTGAGGTAACATTCGGGAAGCATTTAGAGGTACAGGGCATTAATTCAAAGGTTATATCTCCCAACGGAGATTTCTAAGTGGTTGACAAATACTGGTTTTGCTTATATTCTCACAAGTGAGAGTTTCTTTTTTTTTTTTTTTTTTGCATTTGTACTCCTCCTGCAAAGGTTATTCTTATTACAAAAGGCTAATTACTAGAAGAAAATAATATTTTCCTCACCAAACTCCACAATGGATCTGCACATGAAACAGGACTTGCAGAGCACTTGGGGAATGGCTATGTTAACATATTACAGGCAGACCTGATCTTTCTTATGCTTTCCCAAGAGAATGCGTCCGGAATAATGATGGTTTATTGATTTCATTCTGTCATGCTTTTAATTTTCCTGTTTTTCAGTATTAAAAATAATCAAAATTAATTCTTGGGATATTCTGGCTTGTCTTTGATCATCAGGTTGCCTGAGGGATCGTAGAAAGAACACACACAACTAAAACAGCCAGAATCACATACTTCAAACAGCTTCAAAGGTGGACATTTACCAAGACCCTTATTTTCTTCTCTGAGGATGCAATGTGATGCAATCAGGCAGTTACTTAACAGAAATAAGAATTGTCACTTACTGGACATGATACAGCTCCAAAGAAGCAGGAAAGGGTGGGAAAAATATTCAGTAGTTTTTTTTTCTTTCTTTCTTCTTTCTTTGATAAAATCAGGTATTTCTTCCTTTAGAAGAAATTAAATATCAGTTATAGGCCTTATCTAACTTCACAAAACAGACTACTGCTGTAATTTAAAAGACAGTATGCTGAAGTTACAGACTGAATCTATAAAAGACAAAAAAGTAGAAAAAATCAAAGATTTGAGAAAGGAAAAAAATTTCAATTTTTATGACACTATAAAGGCCTCTCCAGCATAAGAGATTTCAAGATAAGTGATTTAACCCATGAAGCAACTTTAGCAGGCAAAAAGTTAGGCAGCAGGAACTTCACTGTGTCCTGCCATTGCAAGGTCAGGGCAATATACTGCACAGTGGTTTGGAGGGCAAAACAGTTTTACATCCACGAACAGAAGTCGGAATTGCATGGAGAACTGCTATACAAAAAGTTCAGCAAGCACGTGTCATTCACTTAATCTCCTTGAGGTATGATCTGATTTAGGGGGAAAAATAGTGTGTTTAGTTTAATCCTGATGTTTGAAGGGCTGAGTTTCATTCTTTCTGTAGTGCATTCATATTGAGTCACTTCATTGATTTTATTTTCTATTTCTTCAGCATGGATTTAAGATAACGTGTAGATCTATCAGCACTTTGTAATCTGTTTACACTAAAAATGAGTTTGCTTGGAGAATATCTGACAGTGCAAATATTTGTCCCTGGATGAGAGGTACCTACATGTTCCAGTCACACATCCTATTGAATTCAGGTAACTAAATAGAATTTACAACATAAAGGTACATTTCATATTGCTCAGCTAAACAAATAGGAGATGAGAATAGCCTAGAATAGGAACAGTCAGTATTTAATTAGATGGACCATTTAAGAAACAAGGGATCTACATCCCCTGCAGTTGCGGGCATATATTCTTTCCGATTTACTTAGCTTTTCATAGTTTATCTGATCAAATAGTTAAATCTAGGCACTGAAGATAATCAGCTCTTGCAAATTATTTGGCTTCCTACAAAAAATATATACGAGACAAATAAAATATCAATTCTTAGTTCAGTTTCCATCAAAATAGAAAAAAATTATCTTTACTTGACAACTTTCATTCCAATTCTGTAAGACTAAACCCTCCATTCATCTTGCCCACAACTCACTGGCATATTCTGAAAGCAGACACTGAATTAAATAAAGCTCTGTTGTTTGCAGGTTTAATTCCCACTTATTTCAAAAGGTTTTCCGCTGAGTTTCATAGGAGCACAGCTTATCTCACTTTATCTGCTTTTCAGCACCCTCCGCTTCACATGTATTTACAGTTCCTTCTGAGAACTTCATGAAGCTACATTTTATTTTTATTTTTTAGTTGACTCAAATAGATGCCTCCAAACCTAGTTATTCTGCAGTAGTGAAGGCTATAATGGGGAAAGGCCGTGGGTAGAACAGCAGAGGAATCTGAACTCCTGTCGTAACTCACAGCTCACACGATCCCCTCACCCTTCCCATCAGTGCTGTCTGTAAAAACTTCACAGCCAGAGCGGTTGTGCAGGTAATGTTATTAACAACTGCATGGCAATGGATCGGGTAGCTTCCAACTGGGTTTCAGACATTGAACTTTCTTGAAATGGAGGACTGTCTTTCCTATGTCTGTTTTTTTCCCTGAGTATATTTGAAAAGATACCTATTTCTCATTTGTGACCACATAAAGAACTAAAACATACCAGAAGGAGGAGAAGGCATCAGCAGAGCAGCTGAATGCTATGTTTATGTAGGGACTTACTGAAATTGCCGATAAAATGCACAGCTTATGAATCTTTAACTCAAGCTAAAGTATCTACCATGGAAGCAGCTAGTTGTTTAAACATGGAAAGGCATCCTAGAACGGAAATCCAGTTGAAAAACAAACAAACAAAAAAAACCAACCACAAATATGTGGAAATACCAGCTCCTTTACATGGCAATACAGAAAAAATTTAGCCACCTACTTTAGGAAAAAGCTTGTGGGCTTCTCCTTTTAATTTGGAACAATTAATGCAGAGGATATTTGGTGATTTCCAGATAAAAATTCATATACTAGTAACTGTAGGCACAACAAAAACAATAAAATCACTTATTTACTTAACCAAAACCACTCCTGTTTATTCCTGTTTAACACACAGACTATATGTAACACATTGGTAGTCGTGTTATTTATAGTGGTCTGTACAGACGGCTGAGAGAAATAGTCATTTTCCCATTCATTTACTTGCTTCCACTCAAATTGCAATTTCTGCAGGGATTTTCTTTTGCCAACTAATTTTAACAAAAATATATTCTTCATGAAGGAAATACTTTCTATAACTTCCATCACATACAAGATCAATGCAAAATGTAGTTTGCTAAGAAAGTCTTACATGTCAGTGTAGAGGCTGATATAAAAAGCACAGTTAAATTACAGATTTGGTAAACACTCTGAAGCTCAGTTGGACTTTTGGAAAACCAAAATATTGAGACTTCTCATTGCAAAAAATGGTGATGTTTCAACTTTTCTTCCTGCCTACGGACAACACCAACGCTTCTCAGGAAAGAGAAATTCTGCATTTTGAATATGATTAATCTGTTCAATCTTGTTTATTCTCTGATCATGAGAATGAAAGTTAAACAGATACTGGGCATTGTTTCCAGCCTAATGAATCTCCTTTGGACCTCCAGCACAGCAGCAAATGCCAAGTAGATGTGCTTTCTGAAATACTTGAGTATTTCATCTGGGATGATGGCCATTTATTTTATTTATTATTCTATGTAGAGCAGTTTAGCTTTAATTTATTCATTTTCAACTAATATGTGTTTGAGTAATTTCTGATCCCACGTTGTGAAGATAGTTGAGAATGGATTCTGGTCTCCTTACAGCTGTAAAACTAGGAATTTTCTTTTGCACCTCTCCTTACAAAAAGATGGAGAACAAAACACATTGTACTCCTGAAAAAGGCCTTGTGCATTAGATGATCTTCCAAAACAAGTACAAGAAAATTTCTTAGCACAAATATTTTTTATATTTAGAGCTACACAAATATCATTTAACTAAGGAGATTAAAAAAAAAATAACAGAACAATCTATACACTATTTTAGGGGGAAAACCCTGTCTTTTCCAAAGATGGTTCAACACACTCCACACTGCCCTTTCCCCAGTAATCAAATCTGCACTGCTCTGTGGGTTGATTCCCCTTCACAGGTCTAATTAAGCACCAGTCCCAGTTCCTAAACTCACACTTGACCAGTTACATCATTTTTTAATAAAATGCAGGGCTTGCTCATCCTATAGCTTGCCTAGTTTCCCCCAAAGTTTTTCCTCTCTTACTTCTGCCATGCTGCTGCATCTCCCTGTTCAATCAAACCAGTTTTGTTCAGATTCTGCCTAAAACCCAAGTTTCTCCAGTTCATCAGCCTTCCTTCACCTTTTATTCCATGCACATTGCTGTGTGTTCTTGTGTCTGTACTTTTTTTTGTTAAAAAGAAGGGAAAAATATTATAGACAGAATGAATAAACCACAGAGAAAACATACAAGATCTCTCTCCAGCACACAGTAGAAATCAAAAATTTTCCAGGCAATGAACTTGTTCCATTTTCCAAACCCTTCAAAACTCTTAAATATTCTAAAAGTGTGAGACCAATCATATAAAAAAATAGATCACAAGAACAACAGAAGTAAAACAAAGGGTTTTTTTTTCGGTGATAATAGCTAAAATATGTTTATGTTCTTTGTATCTGTATTTCTGTTAAGAAACCTACACTGATATCTTCTTTTGAGCTTATATAATGGTCCTGCTGGCTTTTATGTAGCATTCCCCCTTTTGACTATGGTGTGTTGGAAGCCATCTGGAAACAGCAGGAAAACTGTAAGCTGAGTACAAAGTCTCAATTACAGGATATATTTTGGCAAGTGTCAATGCAATGAACATCTGGTAAACATTTAATCGTCCAACTTAGCTGTTGATGTTGTCAGATCAGAGTATGAGTAGGAATCACTTGTTTGGAGGGCCCTTTCAAGTCTCAGTAATTCAAAGTTTGTCTGAAGCTCCATATGTAGAGAAGTAAAGGTGTTATACAAATTGGGAACAAGAACCTGTAATTTTTTCAAGACTGGAAAGTCTGGCAAGTTTATATTTCCATTTTCAGTGGCTGTTACTTCCCTCTGAAGGAAAAAAGATTGATGATTTCCATTTTCAGTTACTTTTATAATGTGTTTTTAAAAGCATAATTACATATGCCAAACATTCGTCTTTGTCCGTCAGAGTTTATATAAACTGCCAGCAGGATTCAACTGGACTTGGCATCAAATGACAAGTGGACAATCATTTGGGCTCTGAGTGATTACTGGAAAAGTGGCAAGGAAGTGAACATCAGTTTGCTAATTTTGACTGTCTTCTGGAGAAAAAGAATTCTTTCTTGAACTCTTTGGAAGAATTAGAAAAATCAGTACAAATTATTACCACATGGAGAAACCCAAGCTAGCTGAACAAGCCTATGACTACAGTGTCATGTAGTGGGATGGACTTAAATATCAGAAAGAGCACAGTCTCTGGGCTAGGCTGTCCTGCTACAAAGATTAAAAAGTTGTAAACTCAATGGCTTGGGGTATCTGAAACCAATAGATGCTTTCTGGAAAGCTTGACGGAGATCATGCACCTCTTCTTCCATTAATAGAGCCTCTAGGAGATTTGCACAAGCCAACAAGAAAATGCTAGATACTAGAGCACGGTTTTCTGTCTGTTTTGAATGAATCAGCCTGACAGAAACCTGAACATGAAAAATACATTTTTCTTCACATTGTCTCCTGCACTTAGCAGAGGAGCAATCCAGAATTTTATGGTATATTGATTTCATTAAGCATTATATTTAAGCGAACTTTGATACATGCATTATGATATTTAGGGCAATGGGCTGAACAACAGGCTTATTGGCATTTCCTGAAATGATAAGAAATGAACTGACATCTTTCTGCTACAATAAAGACACAATGTACTGAAGATAACTTCGGAGATTACTGAAAGGTTTGATTTTTAATCAAGCTTATTGTACTCTGTTTTTATTTATTTGCAACTTAATTCCAGTCTAATATGCTATTAAAACTCCATACTATAATTTATCCTGTCTGGAAGAGGTTTTATGGTAGCACCCTGATATCATATCTCTGTTCAGAACAGAAGACATCTCTGTACTAGACATAAGCCTTGAAGAAATGACTATTATAAAAATTAAACACAATTCATTCTGTATCTAGAGCTAAATATGCTCCACTCCTTGTAATACTAGCCCTAGGGCACCCTGCCACACTAAAAGCTGCAGCTGAGTGCCACCCTCTTCATTACTGAGATAGTAACTTAGAGATGAATTATTTTTTTTTGACATTTAAAACTTTTTAATATATTTATTTTCAAAATAAAATCTTATTTTTTAGGAGCCCATGATCACATGTTTAAAATACTAGTAATTTGAATCATAGAATGAGAAACAATAGAAATGATTGTTCATAAAAAAAACATATCTCCAGATGAACTTTTCGGGGTCTATGTATTCAGCAACTGAGATATTATTGCTAGCCCATATATTCACCATCCTAGCATGCAAAAACATATGGATGTAGTTATTAGTAACTTGAAGCTGCTTTTAAATTACAGTAAATTGAATATTTTTGGACTGTTGGAATTGCATGTCTTTCAGACATAAAATGAGGAGATATTGTTTAAGCACGTTTTAATAACATGTACTATTTATGATTTTTAAGCTATCTTGCAAAATTTAAATCTTCAGGAGTCATCAATCTGTTACAGTAACAGGGAATTCAAAAGAAGAGATAGTAATACTAAACATGAGGATTTAGGAACTGCTCCTTGGTCTTTCTTTACAGTCCTTTTTAGAGACGTCTTCTACAACTATCAGTGTTTTTTGATTGAACAAAGACCTCTAATTTTATTTATCGATAAAACTAGAATCAAAACGTAAACTAAAAAAAATGTACTAATAATTAACTAAGAAAAAAGAAGTTGCTACAACTTGCGTGGAGCAATTGGCTAGATCAAAGCTATCTGACAGAGCAGCAACAGTGAATGGTGTAAGTCCCGTCCTGCTGTCAGCCAAGAAATGTCCCCAGACTTGCCCAACCAAACTGCCATGCTGGAGAAGTGGCTGAAAGCTCTGATGACACTGAGCCAGGCTCCATCAGATTTACTTTCCTCTCCAAACCATGAATCACCTCCTGAGTGCTGAATTGTCTTTATGTGGGTCACTGGGTAATCTATTTGCACCAGGCATTATCACGAAGATACGGTGGATGCCAGGCCTGTGCCAAACCCCATGCTAGCCCCAGCACCAGAGTGGTCCAAAGGTCTGCCACTAGGCATGGGGCAAGCACCTCCGCAGGGAAAATGCATTTTTAATTCCACAGTGCTACTCCAGCGAACACCCCAATGCACCTGAAAGCCCAGTAGTGTAACTGGCAGCAGCCAGGCTGCCAAATTCCTCCACTGTAGCACAAAGGGAACTTATGTCCCCTGAAGGACTCTCTGCTGCCCCTCCACAGGTGTAGATGTATTGGTCCACAGCAAGCAGCTATTATGCAGGTGTTAGCACACTCAGGAATGTTGCAATTCCACGCAGGAGCCTTCTGACCCTAGCTAAAAAATAAATAGCCTTAAGGACACGGTCCAGCATCGCTAAACCTGCAGCTGTTAGGAATTAGGAAGGTACAGCGAAGGGCTGAGACACAAAGCGGAGGGACTTTTGTCTCTTTTGTTCTACATGTGGGTCCAGATCTCAACGAGGTAGGCACAGTGGTCACACACGGGTCGGGGCAGCTCAGCCGTGTTTTCCATCTGAAGACCAGTAATTACAGGCCTTCCCATTCAGACATTCAGAATTCAGAAAATCCCTCTGCTGCCTCTTCAGAGCAGCTGGTCCTGGCTGTGGTAGAGCAGACTTGTCCTGTGCTCCCCAGTCATTCCCACTAGGAAAAGAGGAGCAGAGTGAGAAAGGGCCATTTAGTAATGGCTGTCAGGGCAGCATTTGGTTGAAACCACTTCCCTGCTGACATGATGACAGAAGAAACTTTTTCCATCGGATACTCAAGGCTATATGCCTTCTGAACACATTCCTACAGCTCACTCATGCTGATTGATCATGAATGAGAAACTGAGAACAGCTTTTCCAGGGGTGGAGAGAGGCAGAAATATTTGCAGGTCTAATCTGCAAACTTATTTTTTGTAACCTTTTCTAATAAGATCATAGTAACAGACTGAAAGGCCAAGAATATGGAAGTGAAGTATCTGCTTATCTGTTTTATTCCAGCTACGTTTTGCTTCCAAAGATAGTACGATGTGTAGAAATTTCCCTTATGTTAAAACATGTGCTATCCCTAAACTAAAAATGTTACCAACTTTCTGTTAATGGTCGGGTTCAACCCATACGAGTCTCCCAGCTATGCTAAATTTACAGTTAGCCAAAAATATTTCTGTCTTAATTCTCTCTTTTACTTGAACATGAATGACTTACTTCCTCTCCTTGGTATTAAAGAATACTCAAGTCTGGAAAAGCTCAGACTGCTCTAAAATGCCAAGATAAACATGAGAAAATCACATGCTTCCAGTTGCCCCCTCCAACTGTTTCTTAGCTGCTCTGAACCTGTGTCCAAGCAGCCCTGTCAGTGAGACGATGTGTATGTCACATCATGTGAGCCTAGGAAAAGGGCAGATTAATAGAACCTCTTGGATGGATCAGTAGAAAATGAAATTATTCAAGAAATTGGAAACAAAACCTGCTGTGAAGATCAAAGCATTTCCAACGTTGCCAGGAAACTGCAGAGTACATATGCTTGATGTTTACATACAGTACATTTGAGAGGTTACATACATACAGTTACATTTCAGAAGTCTGAAGAACACAAAAGAAAACCTGTAGTTATTTACTGGGAGCTGCCTAAGAAGCTTTCCAAAGTATTTATGGGTCTTTCACATAATGTGAAACACTTAATGTGTTTCTGTGACTGCAGGGTAGGTGTCACCAATATTTTGTTTCAAATGACTCAGCTGTTAAGAGCCTAATACTCCACTCATTTGTAGTCAAACATTATTAATATGTGGCCTGATCAATCTGAAAACAGAAAGTCACGTCATAATTTACAAAGGTACATTGGAAAATCTTTAACTTGCCTTGCACTCCACAGAAACCATACACGTGTGCATATGCAGGAGTTGGCTTTGACTCAAGATCCAGTTCTGCAAGGTATGCACTTCTGCAAGAACAATGTCATGCCATAGCAAGCACCGAGTTCACTGCATTAATACCACTTGGACAAAAATTTGAGATGAACTTTACCTTCATATCAAGATCATAAAGTCTCCTCTTGACCTACTTGCGAACGTATACTTGGACGTATTTGATGTTCTCTCAGGTTAAGCGTAATTACTGGGAATTAGGGCTGTAGCTTAGGGTGACAGAGCAATTAACATAGACATGACACAAGCAGACTTTAGTGACTGTCATCAGTCTGACTACACCTGATAGAGCAGTATGCTGGGGCTTGCCTTTAGAAAACAAGAAATTGTTGCTGGTTGCCAGTTGTTTGTGATTTCTTTATTTTTATTTAGGACTGCCTTAATTTTTATTTTATTTTTTATATACTTACTAACATGTCCATCTGCTTCTTACTATATAACCACTCAGAAGCTCCCTGAGGGCAGGGAATGAGGCATCTACTGAAACCTACCCATGACGACTCAGCCAACTAAGGCTTCTCCTGAAGGGCCAGAAAAAAGCAAAAATATATTGGCTGACAGGAGATACTGCAAGAACGAATAAAGACCAGAAGGAACAGTGGCCAAAAAAACAGCCTAGGTACAATCAGCCTGAAAAAAAAATTGGAATTTATTATTCTATAAAACTTTTTAATATTTTGACCTCACTAGGAAGAATCCTGCTTTGGGATCAGCTCCAATGAACCATGAGGAATGTTATTCCCTCCTCCTGAGGAAAGCAGCCAAAAGGCTAAGTCTTGAACTCAACCATCAACTCATTGGTTGCCATTACTGAGTTATAGACAGGAGCTCAAATAAAATCACTTATTCTAGAAAATTCCCTGTGCACCAAAAGTGGAGACACAGAACATGCTGTCTTTGCTTCCCAAAGTAATACTGCAACCAACTTTTGAACCTAAAGATGCATTTGACAAACCCCTAACGATGCGCTGAACCTGCTGAATTTCTTGCCATGTTGGGAAAAAATATGTGGCTTTGAAAATAGAAATGAAAAATATTTCTGCAGATCAAATTATTTATTCTATTTTGTAGATGAAAAACAGCAGAGCTGGCTGCTGGTTTGCAAGACTGCAAGAGGAGTATGCAAACAGGGTGCTCTGAGCCAGGAACACGAGACTGGAAGTTTATAAGATTAAAAAACAACAACAACAAACTCCCACAGCCTGGTACAAATGAGCATCTAAAATATCTGCTGTGAGGTGAGTAATGATAGACAGGACACTGCAAGCATTTGCCCAGCACCCCTCACTGTTCAGGCTCAATATTCTCATTACCTGTCAGTTTCGACACGAACAACCATACATGCAAAACACACCAGACCTTGGAGTGGCAGTTCCCTGAACTGAGCACTAATATATAGCTTATTGAAGCAGCTGGGTTTGGTTTCTTATCATTGTTTTTATTTTATTCTTTTTTTTTTAATTTTTTTTTCTAATTTTTACAGTTTCTTCCAAGAAAGTGGAACATATTATGGTACAGGAGAGAGCCTGTGACTGTTTGTATAAATACATATGCTGACTTGCCAGAATAAGTGATTAGAAGCCTAATCTAGAGACTGTACAGAGGTTAGAGAAATAGATGTTCCTTTTCTTACGAGTGGGCCTGAGCCCTCACTTAAAGCAAACAACTTAAGGGATGACAAAGCTGCAGAGACATCTGTATAGGAAGGGCTGGAGGCAGCTCCCAGGCAAGAGCCTGGGGCTCAGGGACAGCGCTAGGAGAGGGAGGGCTGCACAGAGAGGCTGCTTTCATCCACCACTCCTCTCCTTCTTTTACCTCCCCTCTCTTCCCGCACAACAGCTGCCGCCAGCTGCTGCGGGCTGTCCTGCCTGGAGGTGGACATCTGCCCATCAGCACAGCACGTGCTGCTCGGACAGAATGTCTGCATCCCTGCCGCTGCCGGCAAATACGCAGTGCTCTGGCATGGTGCATACAGCACACGTGGCTGTTGTCACTGATGGCTCTCTATTACTCTTATTTAACTTGACCTGATGGAAACAAATTCAGGCGTCATCTCCAGCACCAACGGTCTTTTAATCAGCTCTCACGCAGATCATCAGCATGATGCTACTGAGCCAATCTGCCCCAGTGAACGTGACTCCTCCAGACACGAAGACACTGGCTCGTGCTACCTATGATCATATTTCCAAATATGTTTTAAGAGTGTTCTCAAGAGTACTTGGGAAACTCAAGCAAAGGGCTAGAAGCCTGTCTAACTGGAAGGGACTTTCTACAATTTAGGATAATTTCTTCAATATTATGAACACATTCCTCACTATACTCCTCCTTGTAAACTCTCCATATAATTCCAGATTACTTTAGTCATCAACATCTCATTTGCCTGGAAACAAGATCCTGAGATTTTTCATTGCCAAAGAAGCCATCACTGCAGTGGAAAGTGGAAGGGCACAGGGGAAACCTTCCACCCCCTGCCACTTAATTTCCAAACACCGCTATCGATCTAAAATGTTTCAGATTCCAAAATTAGGTTCCTTTTGTTTACCTTGGGGAAATCAATGCTCAGACGTGCTGGAAAGAGCTCCATCTGACAACACTCAAAAAAAAAAAAAAAGTTTTCCCATTAGCACTGTCAAAGGCTCTATGAGTTTGCTCTGAAGAAGAGAAGACTGACTTTAACTTTGTTTTTTTAACAATAAACACTTTGCTGGGATAAGTTGTGCCTCCTCCTTGCTGTTGGCTAACTCTTGCTGCTGTTTTGAGGAACACATGAGCTGCGTTCAGTTTCAGTTTGTCATTGAAATTAATTCATTTCTTGTGCTCTTACCTGGCAATTGGTTAGCGTGCCCAGGGTATAATCTTATATGCATAGAGTAGAATATTACATATATGTATATCTGTATACCTCTCTCTGTATATATAGATGTACTAGTTTAGTATTTGAATTTGCTTAGTCTTTTTGACAGAATCACAAATTAGGATCACCTGCTTTATCATTAGATTAAAAACATATGTTCTTGCTAATTTGCCATTTAAAAGCTGTGTTTTAACTCCAATAGTGAATATCTGCAGTATCAAACCCAACATTTTCATTGAATTTTCTTATACACAATATGGTCATTTTAGATCCCTTTCTGGTTTTCATTCTGACATACTTTTCACTGAATATTCTTTAACATATATCAAGGCCTGCCCTCTCTATCACTCTTCCCACTCATTTATGAGAAGTGGCTGGAGAACTCACGTGAACTCACAGAACTCCTTTATCTTCATTATGAGTCTGTATTGGTATTGTATCTGTATGGATGTATTAGCTTCAGTTCATCCAAAGCAGATTACCGTTATTGTATTTTAACAAGTCCTACAGGCTCTGGCATCATTATGCTGCCCACTGAGCACAAAAATGATCAATAGCATGTCCCACCTCACATCTCTTACCGTCTGAGAATAAGACAACAGGTTAATGCAAGGCACAGATGAGAAAACACAAGACAACAGTCAGAAAATTCAGAACAACATAATAGGCTATCAGTGATCACAAAACACCACTTGTTTGTCCACAGTTGATTTTTTTTTCCTTGTTTAGTTGTCACGACTGAGATGGTTGCTGGACATGGAGTCCAAGAGCCAAAGGTTGCCTCGCAGGTTCCTATGGGACGTTTCAGCCCTATGTATGAAATAACACCTTTCCATCCTTTTGGCAGAACAGCAGCAGAGTCAACAACAGCTAAGACACAGACGTGAAGCAGTACAGAGACAGGTACTTAGTACAAAACAGCTGGTGAAGTCATCTTAATCTTATCAGTATAGCATCAGTCAGGAAAACCGTCCTTCCAGTAATATTTTGGTAGAAGTTCCAAAGAGGACCAGACTGTATTTCTGAAGTTCTTGTAGTTAACAAGAAAGGAGAGAAGCATACAGGAGTGGAGACAATTTTGGGAGTGGAGGATTGTACAGCCTAGTTTTGTCACAGTCAATTTAAACTAACTTCTAGGCCCAGGGAAATATCTGAGACAAACTGAGATTTCAGCCTGAACAGAAGTAGTCAGATCGAAAACAGAGAGGTCAGTCTGGTAATCATCAATACAGAAATGCTAGCAGAAGACATTCACAGCTTTGGTCAGCAAGATACAGGCAGAGTTCAAGGACAGAACCAATCTTAGAAATACAAAAAAAATCTTGGAAATTAAAAATGAATCCCCATAAAAAGTTAACTGGAAATATCTTTCCATTTTGAACAAGCTCATCTCCTAGCCAGTGTTTTCTGGGTTTTAGCCAGCTTACAATAAAATGAGCCCATTTTCAATATAAAGAACAAAAAAACAAAAAACAACCTTTTTCCATGATTCTACAGTTTAGGTAACTCATGCAACTGCCAGCATGAAATCTCCAAGCAGCAAGATATTCCCAGTAAGCATTTAAACACAGTTTGAATTATTTTAGAATTAGGACCAAATGTTGCCCAAGCCTCGACAGCATTCCCTTGCTCCAGATCCAAAGCACTATACATAGAACGAAAATCTGGACTGGCTGTGAACAAGCTTGTAGGAGTACGACACATGTTTAGAGTATTGCGTCACAGTGGCTCTATCTTCCAAGCGTGCTAAAGCAAGAAAAGTGATTTATTACAATTGTGCTTGCCAATAACTCTGAAAGACCTAAGGTCTCAGATCTAGGTCCTCTCTAGTAGAGTCCTCAGAGAAGGACAGTGAAAACCCTATATCCACTTCAATGATCCAGGGATATGAGAGAGAAAAGGTGGGCTGGAAAGCAACTTCTTCAGCTGTGTTCAACAGGTCAGCACTAGTGACACCTAGTGACGCTCCTTCAGCCACCCTCTTTCCTCTTAGAGCAGCATGCTGCTGGTCCAGCCCTCCCTGCAGTTCGCTATAATCCGCACAAACGACTGACACCTACAATGTTTCACGGTCAACCTCAGAAACACGTGGCGGACTTATTCAGAGGCTGTTTGTGGACCTTCAAGCTGTCGTTGTTTTCTAAGCTGTACGACACTTGCAATTCTGTCAAAGAGATTTGAACAAGGATTTGGATAAAGCTGGTGGCTTGATAAAATAAGGCTTGACAGCAGCTCACATTTTCTTCATGCATGGTAGAGGCCATGTAATGACAGAGCTGAAATCTTTTTTGTTTAGTTCATGTAATTACTTACGATAGCACACACCACAACTCTTACAACACTAATCCAGCTAAAAGCAATTAAAAAAAAAAAAAAACAAAAAAACCAAGCTAGTAGAGTACAAGCATACAAGTAGTTACTATTTTGAATGACATTGCAGAAATATCACAACATATTCTCATTAAAAAATGTGTTCTAATTTTAATATCCACAGCAATTTTGCTATTAATGACTAAAGGATGAATTCCCAAGAGAACAGGGATGTCACCACCTAGTCTAGAACAAGAGGCAACAGTGGCTTAGTTCTGTGTCACACTGTCCCTAATTTGCTGTTCACACTACAGAGTCTCTCGCGCTGAAATCTTATTGGACTCTTTTTGAAATGCAATGTTATTTACAACACTTCCATATCAGTGTGCACCAATTCAAACAAAACAACAGTAAACTTCCTTTTCCTAAGAAACATGTCTTCTGCTACACTATTACTACAACATATGCACTCTTTTGATTTTTCCTAAGTATTATTTCCATGCTTTTTTTTTAATAAGATACAGATGTTAAATTGATGGTTTGAAGTGTTTCAAAGTGGCCCTCCACTCCTCAGCAATTACTGGAATATTGGTACCACATTTATAACCATCTAAATGTACCAAAACCTTGTATGATCTGGGAAAGTGTGCTGGTTTTCATTAGCTCCAAAATTTTCCTTCTCCATCTCCTTTCAAAACCCATGATGAACATGCTTGTAGACTTGCCAGTTATCCAAGATTCCTTCCTTCTCTAATTTTTTTCAGAGGTTACCCTGTTCACCAGACATATGCAGGAGTTACTGCTAAACAGTAGCATCTCTACAGTGCCATAAGATGTTTATGCAGGAAATGCAATGCCCTAGGTTTTAATTAAAACCACTACTGCATAACTTTATTTACGTACTCATTTAAAATACTGTGAATTTAGTACATTGCTCTTCAGAAGACTTCAGACCAGTTTAAAACGTGAAAATTATTAATCTGAGACTTGCCCCAGTGGGCTTCCAAGAAGCACATGGCTGTGGGCGCCCTGGCGTTCTCCAGGGGAAGACCATCAAAATCACTCCTCAGATGAGATCAGGGGCTTGGAAGCCTTTAAAAAGCATGAATTCTTATTATGTGTCATAAGATCAGTTATTATTACTTTTAAGAGGGGAAAAAAAGATTTCAGTTTATTGTTTTGGATTTAGTAAAACTGAGACCAGAAAGATAAATGACTTGAGTGACTACAAGAAGCATCTATAGTATTAAATCATCTCCTGGCCGACCCACTTTGACAGCACCAGTTTTATTAATATGCTATGAACCTTCTGTATAAACAAGGTATTGTTTTTTCCCAGGATAGCATTCCTTCCAATCTGAAAGAATAATTTAGGTTAAATGAATCTGCATTGCAAAGCACTCAATCTGCATGCTTTTCAATCCCTTTTGAGAACAAATGCACTTTGCTCCATCTTCTCCTTCAAAAGAAAATGAAGGCTTTACCCAGGCCATCTTAATATGGCAGCAGTTAAGAGGGAATGTTCAACAAGCTTTTGAGCAAACACGAATTTGGACTACAATAATGAAGTTTACCTTTTGTATATAAGGAAACTAAAATAATCCCTGTAGTCCAATTTCCAGCCTTCAGACACATGCAGCAAGTAGGAACCCAAATTTCCCCCAACAAGACATCAATAAATCTTCATCAACTTTAATAGGATTTATTTGTCTACTGCAGAAAGAGAATCAAAGCCCTGGAGTGCAGAAACAAATTACATTTCTAGCTCTCAGCCACAGGACTCAGACAGATTGAGAACACACAAACGGCTAGAGTATAGAAAAAATGATCTGCCTCTAAAGCTGAGGCACACTGACATACCCGCATCAGCACACATATACAGGGGTTTCGGACAACCGGAAAAACAGGTTACATGATCCCTATGCTAAGAACTCCTAGCTCTGTGGTAATTTTTTTTTTCCCTGTTTCTTTTGATTTCCATTTTCCAGACTGGGAGCAGATGGATGGGAGTTGAAAAACTTCATTTAATAGCCAATAGAAAAAAATAATGAAGAAGGAAAGATCATTTCTGTAGTCTCCTCTCCTAACTAAATTAACATTAACTTTATTTTTGACAGTCCAAAGTGTTCTTGATTTACTGTTTTTCTTTCTACCTGATTTACTTTCCAGACGGAGGACTGTAAAAAGCAGACAATTTTTCAGCACGGTGTCTTATTTCCTGCTGTCTTATTTTGTCTGCTCAAGGAGTTCTTAGAATACAGGAGAGAATACGAATGTACGTCACTGCACCTGAAGAATACACATGCAGCCAGAACCACCTAGGGCGTGAGGAATGATTACTGCACATCCAGACATGATGCTGCAAGGGGCTGAGCATTTTCTTCTCAGTATGAAGAAAAGCTCCCATTTTCTGCGGCACGATTTCTGGGTGCATGCCAAGACAAGGCTTCAGCCCATTCCTGGGTTCCCTAAGATCTTGCATGTGTTTGAGAGACTCTTGGTTTCTGATGCAGAAACTGGAATTATTGAGGAATAGCTACATGCAACATTCATTTAGGTTTGCAAGTTTCTTGCTACAGCTGTAACAGAAGAAGTTCAAATATTGTAATAAAGAAGATAAATTTGTAAATAACTAACATCATGAGCAGCTATGACCACCCAGTCAGATTTCCTGTGTGTGAATGCATCTTTATGAGTTCGATTAGATCTTAAAATGGCAACCATTCTTGATATAAAATTTTACATAATTGACAGATTTGCATGGGAAGTTTGGAAGTTGAAGAACAATGCATTCTTTGTTACAATTTTGAAGCTAACATTTGCAGTATGTTACCTTGCACATTAAACTGGAAAAACACAAAGATTAAGTCTGGACTTCTTTCAGTCAAGCAGTCCACATACAAGAAGTGTTATAACTAGGACTGCATTTGAAAAAGGCAAGAATCATGATCTGTTTAGACTACAGGAGGAAGAAATTTTCTATATTGTGTCTCTCTATGTGGTAGTACTAAAAAGAGACAGGCTATTTCTTTTAGTCACATGTTGATATTAATAATTAAGATGATAAAACCATTTCAATAAGTAGTGTCCAAGTGAGGAGTCCAAGTTTGACATCTAAATGATCAACCTGGAACAGTTAGTTTTAGATATTTTGGCCAAAGGCATGAAAAATAGCAGATTTCTATCAGGGTTAGGCACCTTACAGTCTTAAAATAATATGAATTCCAGAGCCACAGATGTCCTATGGCCTGCAGAATAAAAGACACTCTGAGGAAAGCATGATATTTTGAAATTTTACATATCTGCATCTATGGTAAGAACATTGCATGAGGAATTATTTTTGCTATAGCTAGTGGTAAATTGACTGGTCTTCCCAGACTTCTCCAGGTAAACACAGTGGGTTTTGGGGACAGTGGTGTTCTTTTTATATTCAAATATTTTATTGTGATAAGTAACATGATAAATAGAGGACTCCTTCCTATACAACTGAGAACAGAACAGAGATACCCACAATTCTGTCATTATTTTTGACTTTCTTCAATTTTCAAAATTCAGTATTTTCAACTTCAAAAGCATACAGAGGATGGAATAAATCTCTTTGAAAGAGTAGATCTGAAAGCACCAGACAATGGACCAGCAAGAACAAATTAACACAGTCCCCTACACACAACCCACAATGCCCTGATTGACCTGACTATACATATGTATATATACCACTGCTCTATCATTTATTAAATTTTACTGCTATCCATGTATCTCTTTGTAAATCTACCTGACTCACCGACCGCTGCTTGATTAGTCAGGAAAAGCATCTGCCCAACACACTGTCTCTCAAACCATTTGCTACAACGCATATTTTTATAAAGCGATGAGATTACAGATTGTATCAACCACCTTCAAAAACAACATGGGACATGCCCATGACTAAACGCTCTATATAGCGACAGCCCGACCTGTCAAGCAGACGTACTCCTTCACTTGAAAATTGACTGACACAATCAGCTCATCCAGTTTGCTTTCCCTGGGCAACATAGTGTGAATTAGTTTCGAGAAAAATGTATTAACGTACATTCTGAGGTTTGCTGTATTCATATATAAACATTTTTCAAAAGCTTTCAATGAATATTTCTGGGGAGACATGACACTTTACAACTATGTTAGTACCACGTAAGTATTTCCATTTTGCCCCTCCATCTCCCATCCTCCCTCCCCCCNCTCCTTCCAGCTTTGGTTATTTGTGATGACCCAAACAGCACCATCTGCAATACTCAGGGTTCTAAAGAAACTGCAGTGATTTTAAACTAATCCCAGTGCAACCTATAGAAAGTAGTTTCATAAAGTCTAGGTCACAACTGTTCCTTTTATAGTGACGTTGCCCTAAAATTTATTAACCTTCCAGACAAAAAAAAACACCTAAAACCAGGACCCTGCAAATTCTAGAAGAGCCCAAGTTCTCTGTAATGTACCTTGTATGGGATTTTAATCACAGCCCCTTGGGATGTGCTTTTACCTTGATCCACCTTTTGTTTTGACTTACAAACGACTTCACAGAAATGACATATATCACAAAAATGACACATACACACTATCACCAGGAATCCTGTCCAATTTAGGACACTGTTTGTTGCTCAGGCATGCTGAGATGGGATCTGAAGCCTACATGTGCCCATATACAGAACCCAACCAATTTCAGTGGGACTTGCAGGTTTTCTTAAAATAAACAGAGCAGAAACAAACAATAAGACAGCTGTGGCAGATGACAGAGTGGGTGGATGGCAAGGAGCTCTACTCTAATGAATTAAAAACACTAACTCCGACAGAACTTCTTTAGTGATGTTATCTTGATAAACAATTTTGGACTCATCAGTACTACTTTGCAGTCTTAAAAAAACTGAATTACACTCAGTTCTGAGACCCCTTTAGCATTTATTTCCTCACAATTCCTATACAACTACAATCAGCAGTGAAGGTCTGCCTCTACGAGAAATAACATGAGTCCTTTTCCCCAAAGAATTTACAACTTGTACAAAGCCAAAAAAAAAAAAAAAAAAAGAGTGTAGACAGGTAAGAGAAACAGAATAAACAGCAAAGCAGTAACCCAATAAAGACACTGTCATAAATACCTCCATTTTATTTTGATGCATGAATTAGTATATGGAGATTAAATACCAGGAGTTTCATTCACCTAAGCATTAAAATATACTGAAGTGGGTTATGAAAAATGCAAGAATTAATAAATGGCAGATGTGACATGTTTAAGTTGAGCATGAGAAACATGCATTAGTATGAATGTATTTTATCCACAAAATCATCCTCAAAGCATGGTAACTACCACTGTCAACTTGCTCCTGTTGGGAATGCCAATGGCTTTTTGGCAATTTATTTGGTAAAAATTAAGAAAAATCCTTGATTTCTAGTTTCTTACGTATAGAAACTTACGCAATTAATTAAAATACCATTGTCTATACATCAAAATAATGTATCCTGACATTTATTGTGGCATCAAGTAGGGTACTGTGCACACCAGTCTGTTGAATTAAAAAGGAATTCCATTGTTTTCAAAATGTTTCCTATTGATTTACACAAGACAACTGAAAGCAGAGTTTGAACTAAAACTGTGGAGAACTCAGAGCTTATGAGATTGGGCAGCAGTATATCATTTTGAGGTATCTTGAGGATAATATGTTCCCAGTGTTTCCAAACTGAGATCTTAAAGAAGATATGTTTTCTTCCCCC
>VXAL01016910.1:394632-440742 GCA_013399475.1 Chauna torquata
TTTTTTCCCCCCCCCCCCCCCCCCCCCCAAACATTTCCTAAGATTGCCTTAGGAAATAATTTTTCTTTCATTTCACATCATCACATGGCAAACCCAGGCTGCTGATTCCCTACAAAGAAAGCTATCTCCAGATGGGTTCTGATTTCAATCCAACAGAGAGGATGAAGAGGTAAGGCAGGAAAACATTGCCCTTCCTCTTCCAGGAAGCTTTGCACAGAACAGCAACAACCAAAGAAATCTTTCACTGAGCATCAAAATTATGTTATGCCTTAGAGTTACCTTAGGAATGACTTCAATGTTTAGGACAGGTTCCCACAATTGGTTCTTAGACGAAATTCTAATTACTGCTTACCAAAACCTAAATTATTTTTGGCTTCTGTATATTAAATATTTAAATTCAAATAACTCCTGTCAAAGTCTTGACAAGTCTTTTACAGTCTTCTTTGCACAGAACTGTTTCCACCGAAATATTTGCTACACTTGTAAAAACTGAATTAGGGAGCAGAGTTGCCAGACATCAAAAAATGGATTGGGTTGTTGCAATGACAGATATCAGTAAAATTATACTCAGTGTCAAGTAGCTTATGAATCTTTAAAAAATAAGAAAGGGGTATTTCCTTAATACTGATCGATTCTGCATAATACTGTGGGAAGCTGCTGAGGTATGTTATGTGACATATCCGTACCTTGAATTATTCCAAACAACAGAAGACTTGATATCACAGCTTGGAATGGTTTTGGGTTTAGCGTTTTCTATATAATTATTACTTCGGAGACTGTCTGAATGAAATGTGGCCACACTTACCTCCTGAACTATCAGGGAACTAATGTAATGCTGATACAGAGGCAGACAGCATAGTGGCATGTGCCTGTACAGCTCCACTGACCTCTGCCCTTTTTATGTTATCAGAAGCTTGGTACACTATCTCTTATCTCTGTGCAATGGGAATATGTCTGATAGATCAGTGTTTAGGACATAATGTTCCTAATATCACAAGTTCTGATATACACTCTCAATGTCATTTACTACCTCAGGGGTATTTAATTTTAGTGATTACTGTTGCATTTAATTACATTCTGCTTTCAGAGTTCAGCTTCAGATTTTCAAGCTTCTACCAATTCCAGAAAAGAGTGGAATATGAACATAGCCAACCCTTTTATTTATGAAATCATTGTTAACGCATGTAAAATTTATGACAATGAGGTTATTTGTAAATTTAGTATTGTTCTAAACCTGAAATAATTCTTTAATTATTATTTTTTAAAACTACATAAGAAGAATTTATTGACTTACTAATTAACTTTCAAGTAGAATAAAATATCTGTTGAATTTGATGTTCCAGCACACGAACCGAATGACTGGGCATTCATGTCTCTTACATTTTGCACAAATTTAAAAAATGAAATAAAATACCAGACCTCAACAAACACTGCACCAGAGAATTACAAAAACAAACACGTCATTATCCTTGCATGTGTACATGCCAAAGGCTGACCTTGATTTAAGGCTTTTGTGACAGAACAGACCCTCTGTCCAGCCGAGTCTCTCTTGGCAGCTCAGCTGGCTACACTCAGTCTAACATAAGCACAACCCCTCCCTACCTTAGGTCATTCTTCTCTGTTTCCACTTGCTTACATGGGAGTCAGATAAGATGAGAAATTAATATTTTGGGGGTTGCATCCCAGTAAAAACATAACTTACAAAATATTATACCTTGAAAGTAATCTTACTGAAAACAGAGAGAGAGCTTGAGTGTGCCAAGTAGCTATGGGAATGAGTTTTGAGTTTCATCAACAATGGGAGCAAAGCCCAATTATTTTAAGGCAATGATTTTACCCCTCCATTTCACAGTCTTGTCACCTTGCATAAGGGTTTATATTTCACTCAGATAACATGATCCTTCATCTCCACTTCCTTATGTATAACATTCACCCTGTGACTCTGAATTATTGGAAAGCCCTATCACATAACACCTTTTGCAGCTGGTTGCACATTTTTCAAGGCTGTCAAGAGCCAGAAGTATTTGAAAGTGACAAGGACTGTACGTGCTCTGTTTGAGCAGCAGTGA
The DNA here is from genome assembly GCA_013399475.1 of Chauna torquata. Lineage (NCBI taxonomy): Eukaryota > Metazoa > Chordata > Aves > Anseriformes > Anhimidae > Chauna > Chauna torquata. The sequence continues at coordinate 396,702 of VXAL01016910.1, forward strand.
CAGAGCCTCCTCCTCCTCATTCCTCCTGATGACACTGAGTATTCATTCTTAAAAACAACTCGCCCAAATCTTCTCCCTGCCCCTCCCCAAGAAAAAAAGGAAAAAAAAAGCACACGACAAAAACACCACCAACAATCTGCGCTTCAGTTAATTGTATAGAAAAAGACTTGGGTTGTCCAAGAGATGAGTGATCACCTTAACATATAAACCTACAAAATGCATTTTTTCCTAGTTTAAATTTTGCTATGTAAGTAACAGGCATCTTAAGTGTAGGAAGGGAAAGTTCTGTCTGCATCTAGGCAGCGCGTGGACTCTGATTTAGGAAGAGAGCCTGACTGTACTGCTATAGAAGAGAAATAAAAAGTCAGTAGGTATTAGACAGTAAAATATGAGCTGAAGAGGTTCTTTCTTCTGTTAACAACTGGAAATACTATGGGAATTCAGCTACCACAACCTGCCTTTACAGTGTGAAAGTGCACTGACAAGGAGGCTTCTCGTGTCTGGTCCAATCCCTCCACCTTGTCCCAAGGCCCTAAGATCCAAGAGCAACCACTCGTGTACCGAGTCCTGGCTTTCCTGCCAAGGTCCCAGGCTGGTTCCTCCCAAGCTTCATCTTGGAAGCAATTACGCTGTCTGCAGTGGCATGGTTCAGGGTAGCAGAGCTTTGTAGTGTAGTGAAAAAAAACACAGAAGCACTCTTTTGTGTACAATAGCAGCTACTGGGCACTCTGGGGCCAGGCATGTGTGGCCTTGCAGCTATACACATAGCTGAGGTATTTGGTATATCAACATTGTACGTTATACCAACACATACCAGATAAATACGTATGAACTGTTCACCGAGCATCCATGCGCACACATACGTGCGCACACAGAGTAGCCTCTTCCAGTGCCTCTGATATTCCTTATGCACTTTGTTCTTGTACTGAGGAACTGCCCGTAAGCATTAAAGAAGACAGGCAGATACACTTATTTTTCCCTAGGGTTTAGCTGTAGTTGAAAGTTGATACAATCTTTCGGTAAAACAAAAGAAAAGTCAAATAGTGTTCAGGAGAAATGTGACCGTGGAAAAAACATTGTGAGTCGCAAAAGGTTAAGCATTTGGAATTCATTTTCCAATGGTTAGACATCTAATTTCTGTTTTTCTGTTATATTTACATTCATGTAAATTAAGCACAAACGAGGAAGGAAACCTAAACATGCACTTCTATATGTCAAGACTCATTCATTACATCAAGACTGTTAAAACAATCTTCTCCCATGCCAACAAAACACTGCTAACATAGGATGTTCACCTTCAGAATCAAACCATGCTCTTACATTAAAAATATGGCTTAACACGTGAACCATAGCTTGCCTTTCAAAGATGCTCAGCAGCACGGTCTTTTCATACTCTGTGTTATTTTGATCTGTACCCACACAATGACTAGACGCAATTGTCGCTGGAATACTAAAGCAAAATGGTGTTGATACATATGTTTTACCCCAACCATACTCAAGATATTATATACAGTCCTTACACTCCTTCATCTAAATTATCCAACTCAAAGAAAAAAGTTATGACGGAAACATGAAAGTGAAGTTCAAGTCTTCCTGTGACTCTTGCTACTACTCAAATGTAAGCAAGATGCTTAATTACATTGCCTAAATCTCCGTTGGATAAATATAAGAGCAGAGCAAACCCTGTTTTACAATTTCACTCATAGTACCAATGGGAAAAGACTGACTCATTGCCAGCCACTTGTTTTAAACCAATATTAGTCCAAGCTTTTAATACAGCTAGATTCTAATTTCTGTATTATCATTTCCAGATCATTCCTTTCTCATTTCTCCTCCAGAGACATCAGTTATCAGATGTTTCCGTGTTATGGAACTGTTCCTAGTCACCAAGCCTTCCAGAGAAAAGTGATAATGAACCATATCCTCTGCAAAATGATTTCAGAAATGTTTAATGCACACAGCAGTAGTCGAGAGGAATACCACTTCCATGAGTACTCAACCGTACTGCATAGTTAAATTACCAGATTAGACAATATTTTGAGAACAAAGTGTCCTACAGCCTGTTCCACAGTTTTAAATCAAAGATACACAGCCTGTAAAGAGTATTCAGGTCTTCACTCTAAACGCTTGTCAAAATCTACAGACGGAGCTGAGAAAAGGAGTAGGGATAGAGCAACGCAGACATTTTTGCATTATGAGTGGGATCTGGACCCATCTGAAAGTGTTTCTCCATGTAGCACCACTAGATGAGCAAGAACTTTTGGCTACCTGTTAAAAGGCTGATTCATCATGCCCTTTCCTACATCTCCATTCACACATCTGAAGTTAAACATCTGGTACTCTTTTTTTCCTCCCTCCCTGTGGAAGAGCGACATAAAAGACTGAAGTACTAACCCAGAGCTGTGCAGCCAGTCAGCAGGAATGAGCATCAGATTGGAAGTTCTGTTTCCAAGTCTTCACCCACACTCAAACACTATTTGAAAAATAAAACCAGAGAGACAGCTGCCTCTGTTTTGCTTTTTTCCTTCATTCCTCCAAATGAAAAGCAACAGAGAGTTGCTGTTTCACAGATGTTACTGTGCAAAACAACACTAAAAATAAGACCACAAAAAAAATAAGTCCCCAAAAAACCACGAAAAACAACCAGACTTTGAAAACAGACTTTTGAAAAACCCAAACAATAGTAGTAAACAGATTACCCAAAAATTTTGCATACTGCTACTATACGCTGGGTGCAGTATGCACAGGAGGGAGGAGCAACAAGATCAGTTGCAAATTTAAAAAAGCTCAGACATAAGGCTGGAAAACAATTCCTATTATCCCCATGTCCAAAATTCTTCTGCAGTGAAGTTTTCAGGCTCCTGACAGCAAGCGACTTGCCCTGAATTTTTTGGTTAGCCTGTCACAAATTCAAAAGAAATATAAAATAGGAGCAACATAATTGATCAATTCTGAAGCCTGCAGAAGACAGGCAAGATTTATTCCACTGCTAATTTTCCAGCTGTTTGTCTATCAAGGCACCATAAAGCAAATATGCAACAGAGAGAGACGTCTTGTTTCTATTTACATAAAATAAGCTAAAGGAGATATTTTTCTTCTTACAGGATATGTTTAAAATCCACCATATCTCATATGAGGAATAAAACCTCATCTTTCCTGGACAGATTATTTTGCATTTAAAACTGCAGCTTTTCCACTGTAGGCCTTCATACATAGCAAACACTTAGATCCAAAATTTATCACTGAACCTAAGTTTACTTCCAATGTCCTTAATTTCAATGCCTAATTTAGTACCATTTCTGGACCACATGCTACCATTATATAATATTTTTCTCTTCCCTGCTTAACTTCAGCGGTTAGATTTCCAAAACTGCTCAGCACATGTACTCAGAGTCAAGTTTTTGGATGAAAAAATGACTCAGACTGAATAAGAATACTGTTCAATCCCTACAGCTTACACTGAGAAGTGCCCCAAAGAATTTTGGTATATAAACAAAACAAACAAAAATAAATCCAGACCAAACAAAATCAATAGAAGAAACACACACTGAATCTTCATGGCCCCTCTAATTCACAAACATACATACATGTGTATTCTTCATATACATATATATGTACGCACACACCCTCTCACAAAGGAACAAAATGGAAGGGGGGGAACCAGGTAATCGTGAGGCATTTACGTTTTTTATAATAAGATACAGTCACATGCAATATGATACTTGGGGCATTTGCCAGCATACAAGAGCCTTATTGCCAATAAATGACAAAATAAAACCTCTGCGATTTAAGAAGCCACCTAAACACTAACATGATTTCTCTTCTTTTTCCTTTACTTGGGAGAGAAAAGCTCCAGCAGGCAGCAAGCAGGGAAGTTAGCAGCCCTGGGAGCTCTGCTTATGCAGAATGGAGCCCTAATTTTTGCTGTAATTGGCTTTACTTCAAATTGGGATTTTTCATGCAGAATGTGAAAAATCCCACTCCCAGCCCAAATCTCCCACCCACTGGTGGGATTTGGAGATCCCCAGCTGCACCCCTGCAGCTGCCACGTACCGGGTGGCACAGCTCTGGTACCCTGAAAACGCTTTTCCAGGGCCTCATCAACATGTTCATTTTGGAAGAGGGAGTTTCTGCTTATATATTTCTAAAGGAAATAAAAAGGACTGCTGATGTGTGCGTCCAGTTGAGGTTGCCTTTCCTTCTCCATGGCTCACACTAGCTGAGGTGACCATGAGGTATTTCTCTAGCTCATTCTGCCAAGACTGCCCAGTCCTGCTGTGAGCTGGAGTCCTTCAGAGACTCTGGAGTCGGTGTCCAACTTGCAGAGTCGTTCACTGATCTGCTTCCCCATCTGCACCCTCCACCCCAAAAAGCAGGGTACATTTTCTTAAGTTATCCCTAAGTTAATTCTCGTTTCCCAAAACAAGTCAAAGTAAGTGTCCCTGCTATCCTGCAGTCAATAGCACATTAAAAGTGGAGCAATTTATCAAGAAGAACGAACAGCTGTAGGAGTAATTGTTCACATAAGCAAATTCCAGAGGCTTTCTTACAGCTATTCATGCTGTTATGATGTCCCTCTTCCTGATTTCAAAGCAATTACTGTGGCAGCACATCACACGTGGAGCTTGACATGAGGAACAGCGCACATGCTCAGCTCTCACAAGAGCAGGCTAACATGGAATGACACATGAACTAGGTTTCCCTCTACCGTCTAGGGGCTAAGCCTGTTTTCCATTAATCCAAATACATTTTCTCCAATTCCTAGCACTCACTTCATGTCATATTATTTTTTGGTACCATCCAGAAGTTTTTCTTTCTGTCTGCTTTTTGGTCCTTCAGGGAAGAATAAAAAGAAAAGCTTTCTATAGCCTTAAAGACAGCCCAAATAAAGGTGCATACAAAAGCTCATTTAGCTCAATTTTAATCACTTAAGAAATTTTAGCAAAGCAGTAAGAGCTTTAGGGCCTCAGGTGCAAGACAGAAGAGAAAGTCCACTGGGCAAAGACCTACAGAAAAGTGGCCTGGCTCTGTTCCTCCTCACCCCACACGTTACAGGCAAGACTAGACCTGGCCAGCCCTCCACCCAGTCCTTTCAAGAGAGATGTGTTGCACAGTTGTGGGCAAACTTATTTTCTTTTAAATAATTTTTCCTGGACTATTTTAACCATTACCAGCTCTTTATTTTAGGTTAGGAAAAAAAAAGAATGGCTAATAATTTAGGGATTACAATGATAATATGCAGTATCAGAGTAGTTCTGCGGCTCAAGAGAAGCTATTCTCTTTGCAAAAAAACACAAAAAACCTTTCTGCAATGTGGTAATGTTGCTCTGTTAGTAATCTAAACCAAGATAAGGATGCAAGTACATAAGGAGAGTGAAATTCTACAAGCAAAACATGATGAAGAGATCCCGTAGAAGTGTATTTAGAAAGAAAAGTGAAAACAATACAATAAGTAAATAAATAAAAATAAGTAAAAGATGAGTGACTGATCTCCAAGTCCTGCTAAAAAAGCTCTTCCTTTGATTTGGGTTTTCTATGAGAGATGCAGGGAAAATGTACTTTTCATAGCAGGATTTTGTTGGAGTGCATGAAACCTATAATTCAACGAAAGATGCCAGGCCAATTTAGTGTTAAGCCACTTCATTCCTCAGGAACTGTCTGAATTTCCCCTTCTCCTTTAGTATGGTAACACAGGGGTAAGTGAAGGTAGGTTGTGATCCTCAGCTGTATGCTAAATAGGGATGCTCTTTAAAGCTCACTACAGGATTCCATTAATGGTGATCCTCTCAAATATACATCACCTTTGTATTCTTAAGTTTACTGCAAAACTGTTTCTAAATGCCTCTTGCAGAGCTGAAGCAGTATTTTTTTTTGCTTATTAACAATTGAAGAGCAATGTTGAGATTACTTTGGTTTCTAAGGCTTTTAACAGCACAGCAATAGTGAAGCACACATTGCTTTTTCATCCTTTTAAAGTGCACTCTGTGCTTCCTTATCCTTAAATCACCTGCGATGAGATCTCCTCTCTCTCCTTCCTTCCCAGTGGCCAACATACTTCCTTATGTGCTTTTTGACCAGATAGGTAACTCAGCATATAAGGTGTTTTACTTTTGCTGCACATTACCCTCATTTTAAAACAAGCTAGAATGCAAGATTGCTATTTTGTTCAGTCTTTGTCTGCTGTCTTTTGATGAGATACGCTGGGCTCAGGTTGGCTCATCCTGCTGTCACTCCACACATCCCACTGCTAACGAGTAGTAAAACTTGTACAGTTAATACAACAACAAAAAAAAACCAAAACAAAACCAAAAACAAAACCAGCTACAGCCTTCATTTGCAAAGCTTGTTCTATCTGCAAGCCCAACAGAAATATGTTCTGTCATTTCATTAATACTCTGCTCTTCCTTGCCAAGCCCTCTAAGAATCTGAAATAGCCAGTGCAGTACGAATTTCCCCAGCACACCCTTGCTGGGCCTTCCTTTGGTCCATCTCCTCCCCTTCCCTCTGCCACGCTCACCCTCATGTGCTCTCCCTCTCACACACACTTTTGTTGGCAAAAGTGGGAAAACAACAACAACTCTAAGACTGATTTTGGAAACTTGCTCTGAAACCTCTGGACTTGCAGCAGTGGCTGGACACCAGAACAGAACAATCACAGGACACATCGCAGATAAAACGTCCCAACGTGATAACTGGGGAGCGCTCCAAACAAGGATGGGACGTACCCCAGTCCCACCTTTTAAGGGGTGTTTACCACAGCGTCTAGGTGGAAAACAGATGATCCGAAGGACAGCCTTATCTCCTTGGTGACAGTACCTTCCAGTCACCAGGAGCACGGTGGCCTTCCTGACTTGTTTGGTTTTGCAATCAGGTCAGCGCTTGCCATCTCAGCGCCTCCATCCAGCTCGTACCTGCCCCAGGAGCTGTTGCAGGGGCTCCTCGGCCTGTGGTCTTGGCTGCAATACCTGATAATTTATTTTAACCGATATTTGCATAAAAACATCCTTCTACAGCATATCTGTGTCAATTCTGGAAAATTAATCACTACCCTGGGTAGATCAGTAGCAAACTACTTTCCTATGCGCTATTTCTCCCTCTACAAATAAAACAAACCAGGCAGATTTGGGAGGGGCTGAAAGGCACAGCTCGGACTTCATCTATATTTCCCCGCAATGAAAATACCACGTTTTCCTAATTGCAACCCAGCACGGCCTGTACAGACACCACAGTTTACAGAGTGCATTTTAGACTGAAAGTCAACCTCAGCTGATTTTTTTTTTTAAAGCTGCATAGTGATGCACCTTAATTGGCACAACAACAGTGCCTTACCAAACCTTTTAAACTTTCTCTAACTTCCTTCCTTCAGTCACATCTTCTGTCTCTAGCTGGAAGGTGAAGGTCCATGTCCCTCGCCACTGCCTTCCTCTCGCTCCCAGTCACCCGCGCCGTTCCCCTTGCATCAGCTCTGCTCCTGGCTGCGAGCCGCTTTGGTTCCCCGAGCCAGCAGGAGCCGAAGGGGCAAAGCCGGGCTGCCGCCACGGCCAGCGCTGGGAGGACAGCTGGGCTTTGTGGGAACAGCTGCACGCTGGAAGGCCCTCTTCCGCTGCACTGCAGCTAAGAGGGGTGAATGCTAATTGACACATAATTTAAAGATTTTTTTTTTTTTTTTTTTTTNTTTTTTTTTTGAGGATACAATGATTATTTGAAATCCAATGTTTTGGACTGAAGCTTATTTTAATGCAGCTCCCCAGCTCACTGCCTTTGTGGAATAGGATCCTATTCTCAAAGCCAACCCTGCATTTTTCTCTTTAAGCAGATATGCGGTAAGAAGAGCCTCTGTAAAGCCCAAATGACCATGCTCACCAAGCACGCAACCAGGTTTATAAATCACTGGCTCTGTGCACCTGAAGGCACACAACAAAGCAGGTGGACGCCGAGGGAAGCACTGAGACTGGGCTGTGCCGGCAGGTGCCCCGCCGCTTGAAACCTCACGCAACCCGGTGCCGCAGGGGCAGAGCGATCCCGTGGGGAGGACTTCGTGTCCCGGAGGAATAACCTATTTTGAAACTATAAGCAATACCTCCAGCTCCCCAAATTACTGGGTTATAATGATCTTTGTATAGATAAATAAGCATGTCTTTCTGAGGAAGAAGTAATCATTAAAGAGGAGCCTCTTAAGAACAGACAAAGTCCAAAGGAAAGACAGCAACCTGCAAGTTTAACAGCGACTTTGAGTGACACACCTTTGATTTTGAATGCATTTCGTGCTCCAGAAATTTGCTTTTCCTCAACAGACTAGTTACCGTTTCTTTTTCAGCTGCCTACTTTAATACGTGATTTAAATCCTCCAATGACTATTTATGAATTTCTTCACAGCTTAGTATTGAAATATTTTGAGCAGTAAACTGAAAAATAATTCAGTCAGAGTGCAGTAAAACACTAGCCTACTATACAGCAAAACAATCAGTTTATTCACAGACTTGATTTCATTATCTATGTTATCAGGAGGAAGAAACACTTTTCAAATATTTCAGCAATGAACAGTTACTTATCTGACAGAAACGCTTTAAATGCTTTTTAGTGGAAACAGTATACATCAAACAGAGGAACTTTCTGATCTAAGTGTAAGAAAAGAAGTGCTTAGAGAAAAATATGCAATATTTATTTTTATAATACTGTTAAGAGAGGCTGCTGCTCTTTATGAATACTATGCAAACTCTACATCCATGAGAATACCTTAATTTTGGAAGCTTAATTAGAAGTATCATGTATGTATAGATCTAGGCATTTGGAGTAGCACCAGCAAGTCAACATCCAATCTTAAGTCTGAGTTGATATTATCTTCCCGAATGACTCTTATGTTTACAGTAGTTGACAAATCCCAGACTCGAGCATTAAACTCGAGCACCAGAGTGAGTGAAGAACCTACAGATTTTTTAAGCCACTTAGGAACTGAAAACTCATTTTTACCTCTTGTCAGTACTAACAATCAGTCTGTGATCAAGGGTCAGGATTTGGACCTGTTACTCACGATGAAACTATTCAACTGACCAACTCAGCTGAAGCTAGTGAGAATATTCATGGTCTGATGATCGAGCATCAGACTACATGATGCTAGGCTGGCCTCAGAGAGGTATGTCTTCTGTCATCTGAAACCAGTGTTTACTTCAGTGGGAAAGCTCTCATATCAAGAAAAAATAAAAATGTAATTTTTTAGAAGCAAACGTTACTTTCAGAACAGTGTGATGCACAAGAATAGCTGTCAGTATTTGCATGTGAAAAGCAGAAATTTTGGAGTTGCCATAGAAAAAAAAAATCATACCAAAAGATTCATAAGAACAGACGTATACTCAAAATTCTGTAGTAGCAGCCTGTGCACATGCGCCAGCTTGCGTACATGCTAGAAGACACTGTCTGGATGCTATTTGACTTGATTATGAAGTGCACTGCGCTCTTCATTTATGATAAAAAGATACAAAATAGGTAAAATCTGTTTGTCAGATTAAATTTTTTATATATGCATTTGTAAAAGAGAACCTTAAAAACATCTCTGCTTTTTCTCTTCAGATACTTGGCTACATTTCTGAGCTTGCATTACAGTTTCTCAATTATTAATACATTTGATCTCTGGGATATAAGCAAGGTATCATCCCTAGCCTCCCCACTGACTACTACTTTATGCATAACATTTCCAACTTTTCTTTTATCAATAATAAATAGACACCAGTCAACTGGCACCACGCAGGGAATCAATGCATATTTAAGAATTCCTTCCCATTGAGTTAGCCGCATTATCTGCTCAGGTTCCGTAACTGTTATTAGAGCCAGGGTTTGGGCCTTCCCATGCCATGCACGTAGGGTAAGCAACTGGACGCAGCAGGTCGCCACGTACACTCCTGTCAGTCACTAGTGCATCTTGGCTGTGGCCATGGCTTGTGTCTAGTTGGACGGGGCAAAAGGTGGTGTTGGCTCTCAGCAGTGCGTGACTCCGTAGTGTCCAGGAGCAGCATGCCTGTGGCTCTAGGAGAGAGCTACGTCCTTCAGAAAGAATCTCTCTAGCATTTACTATGCGCTGTAACTTTTCCTGCTCAAGAACAAGTTGGTGTCTCAAGACTATAACTGCCAATGCTACATGAGAATTATCATACAAGAAAAGGAATTTATCTGCAGGACCCTGAATTTCTTCATCGTAAGGGGGATCAGAATTTCAGGATACGCTTATCTACCTTCCTTTTATGGATTTAAGGAATCAAGTCACATAAGCAAATTCTCTATGACAAAGAGAAAGTCACTTCAGTACACCAATATCTTGGACTAATTTGCATTTTGCTGCTTGTGTTTGATCCTAGATATCTGTTAAAGTTTCATTGTGGCTCTCCCTAATGGTAGCAAGTAAGTGGGAGAGGCTGGTCAAAGAGGGCACCATCCTGCCAGCTTTATGCCACAAATCTACTTCCTCTACCAGATTCTGGTCCCATTAATTCAGGCTCTATCAAGTGTCTCAATGAGACCATCTGACCATCTAAGTGCATCCCCTGACATTTATCGTATTATGTGTTATCTGAAGGAACCTTTTACAATGTACTTTGTGTTTTGGATTTTCTGAGGGCTCTTATGGTCCTTCTGTTTCTATGTCAGCCTGTGTGAGATCATTTTCAGCATTACTTGCCCTCTTCTTTCATCACATCTAATGATGTTGCCCAAAATCACTGGGAGAACTGAGTCCTGAACAGGTAGTTGCCAAAAATCAGCCTGTCACCTGCTGATTATTAACTGAACTACTGAATATTTTATAGGCACTTCCTTAAAGAATATTATGACCCCTGCTTGGGATTTGCAGGTCTTTTTAATGCAGAAGGCTGGGATCAAACAGGCAAGAAGAATCAAAAACTTTCTCAGTCCTAAAGGTGGGAAGAGGAAAGTGTCATGGAAACTGTTCACACAGAGCATGTCTTTACACTTGTGAAGGCTGCCCAGCTGACCCCTTTAACAAGTGTGTTTCCACAGAACACGAAGGGATATTTCGTTAGAAAAGTCTTTGGGCAAAACCAGTAAGGAGTTTGGGATTAAAAGCTGTTATACTCTATCTAGAGCTTTTGCAGTAAGCTGGTAAGCCCACTATCCACAGTTAAAGCTCACCATTTTTTCCACAGGAAAGATATTACACCTGTTTTTTGAACAATAGTTGTTACTTTTCTCCCACTTGTTGAAAAGGAGACTCTACTTTACCAAATAGTAAGGTTCATCTTAAAATTCTTAGCATCTTTTAAAATGCAAATTGTTTTGTGAAAAGAATACTCTGCCCCAAATCAAACTCTCAATACTTGAATATGCATGAAGACTAGTACTTGATATATCTTACTACTTATAAATGAGCTAAATAAGTTTAGGAACTGTGTTCTAGAGGGAAATCTCAGATTGATGCATAAGAATATCATGCAAGGTTTTCATTCAAGAGTTTTTTTCACTCAGTACAAACCCCAAAGTTGGTTGCTTATATGCAATTCCACTAAGCAAAGCTGCCTCTTCCCCCACAATGCATCCCCCAAAGTGGAACTATTCACTGGAAAAAGCTCCTGCAAACTGAAATTAGACTTTAAAATATGAAGAATCTACGTAAGCATTAATGATAAAATTTCAAATATTAGCATTACACTAAAAATCTGTTTACAATTAAGTCATTATCTCCCTTTTTAGACTGAAAAGGGTTAGAGCTAGAATTTGGGTTAATGGAAGCAGAAAGTCCACTACAGAAAAGTCTGAAAAATCACTGTCCTACAGGATGACATTTATTGATAACCAATCATTTATCCCACCCCAAAATAGATGTCACAATATGAAACTAAAGTATTTAAAGGATCTCACTGCAATGAACAAAAGCAGGTAATGCACATAGCTTGAGAGAAGATACAATTCCAAACAAATACATTTCCAACCTGATGGAAATGTTCTCCTTTCATATGCTATCACCTGTGAAATAGCACAACCGATGGTAAAGGATGCTACCATATTAAAATATAATGGTAAAATATAATTCTTTGAAAATTCTTCACCTTATACATTTCCAATGATTTCATGTATTATATATTTTCTCCTCTGGACATCTTTTCTCTTCTCAAAAGCCTTTAAGTCCTGTCATCAGTAGACTTCATAAGCAAGCAGCACTGAAGCCCATAAAAAGCAGTTGTTGCAAGTAACCTCTCCCAGCTATCTAAAAATCTACCTACAAAGCATTCACAGTGGAAAAAATTTAAGTGCTAACTACTTTTGAAATGCTAGTTAGTCATTGCGTATGGTCATTTATGGCCTTGAAGTGAGTGGTTTACACCCAATGAACGTTGTCAGTGGTTATGCAATGTGATGTCATCCCACGTGGATGGCATGTGGACACCAAAACTTGGCAGATGTGTCAGTTTGAATGTGTTCTTATTACATTAATATCTAACTGGTATTATAGGCTAATACGGATAGAAAGTAAAAAGACTTAGCAAATTCAAGCTCTGAAAGTTAATTTACTAGAAAAATAAGGAAATTCCATAATTATTACAACTATCCAAATATTAGCTATCATGAGGCTGCAGTCACTGAATTGATAGCAGGAGAATTTTCCTCAAGCTTTAATGGAGTCTCTAAAGCAAACTTTTAATCAAAATAATTGAGAATAAATAATTGTGGCTCAATTAGTTTAATGTGATGCAAGAATCTAACAAATGCTTAAATATTATCCATCCAGACAAAAGAATCTAACAGATGCTTAAATATTATCAGTCTAACTCTCCTCATACCTTTACTCACAGAAAGGGAGCCACAATAAAGTCGGCTACAAAGCTGATCGTTGCCCCCAAACACGTAAGTGCTTCATGCACTCATGGCCTCACTCCATTAACCTGTGCAATAGCAGGTTTTGACAACTGTGCGAACTGTGCTGCTGAACCAGGATCTTCACACTCATGACACTTTTAATTCAGCCCTGGATGACTATCCAGCTGCAAACAGCCTTGAGAGGAAAATCCAAACACTCACGTTGGATGTGTTATTCAGTCCTTAGTTCACAGTCAGATAATTTAAGGGTTATGGAAACTTCACGATATCAAACTTCTTCCTTGGGTTGTCCTGGCTAAATAAAACTTTCATTTTGCAGAGGTTTCCCCAGGTAAAATAAAAAGCTGGAGGGTCTGTTTTTTTTTTTTTTAGTTTTTTTTTTTTTTTTAAAAAGAATAACAAGTGCTTTGGTACTATTTTAAAGCGATATCTCTCATTCAGAAATTGTATTCCTAAGCTCCCTTTTTTAATTTAGCTAAAATGGCTATTCTAAACATCATCATTGAAGTACGCTGAAAATGTATCACAGGGCTATAGCATTATAAATATACAAATCGACAACTCTAATTTGATTTCCAGTTTATTGTCCATTGACTCCTACTTTCTGTGTAAAACACTATCACTCCAAAATACTTTTCTGCTAGAAAGACCATTAAAAACAAACAAAAAAGATCTCTGTAGGCTTACATTGACACCAATAGGAACATTGCTATTTGGAAAAGCTTCCTGGAATCAAACCCAAGTTACTGTGTACTGAGCCCATATTAGCCAACAGGCAGCTTTATTTGTCACTGGGTGACAGCACAGTCAGCCCCACTGCTAATTAGCAGTGCTTGTTGATGGCAAGCAGACCATTTTAATAACGTGTTCAAGCCAGTAATAATATATTACACTACATTTCTCTTCCTAGAATGGATGCTACAGTGATCTTCCACTTACATTTGCTCTGGTAACATGACTGGTACAGAAATCTTCTGACCCAGATTACTTTTTTTTTTTTTAATTATTTATTTTTCAATCCCAGGTCCCATAAACAGCTTTTCACCCTCTCAGCAATGTAAGACCGATGCCTGATGCAGTTTAGCAGCTCAGGTTTAAAAGGAAATACCCAGAAGTTCATTTCTTTACAGCTTTTTGTGAATTCGCTTGGCATTGTCATCACTGAGCCAGCACTGAGCTGTGGTTCACAGGGTGAGGCATGCACATGTTCTGCCTGGTTAGCCCTACATGCCTGCATCCATACCCCATTAAATCGGCCTCCTGCCAGCCTGAGTTGATGTTTGACCCCAGAACATCACTGTTGTAATGGCATGGCTTTTACCACTGCCAGAGACATTTATTAATCAGACTCTGTAGGTATGAATCAAAACCTCAAACCTGCAGAAAACGTCCTTGTTCTTGCAGTTATAAGGAGAGGAAGAAGAAGGAAAAAAAAAAGCAGAAGGCCTGGCAAGTGAAAGTTAGTGCTTTTTTGAAAGTGGACACACCTTAAGACATGTTCTGTACAAAAGAGAAATATTAACCAGTGATGCGGGTACACTTAGATAAACAAATTACTGTAAGGCGGTTGCATGAGTTTACTGAGCACTAGCTATAATGGCTCGCTTTGATTGATCCACGCACACGCAAGTTGGTTTATTGCTCTCTCATCTGGTCCCTCCATCGCACTAACTGCAGGTTCCAGCACACATACGATTGCTGTGGCAACAAACAGGCTTTAATTTATAGCCCAGCTTTCTCAAAGGCCTGGATTAGACCTCACAAACATGCACTTCACATTTTTTTAAACTTCTGGGGACTAGAAGTCTTTCAGCCATAGACGAAGCGTTGCCTTTTGAAAAATATCTTTGCACAGACTTTTTTAAACTCACGCTCTGCAGCAGCAACAGGACTGGCCATTCCTCCTTTTACACTCCATCTCACTGAAATCGACTGCAAAAATTGCCCAGTCTCTACAGTACACATGGACAGAAGTGGAAGTCAGTTCCATCCATCGGTTGGATTTTCTTTGACTCTGCACTAGGAATTGAGGGTGGCATGTACTTCTCTTTGTCCTGAACAGATGGACAGGAACAGGCAAAACTTCAGGTCTGGAAGCCCAGTAACTTGCTGGGTACAACCAGCACAGCAAAAACACCTCAGCTTACAGACAACTTCAGTAGGTGAGGTGGTGTGCATCCATCCCTGGCCAAGGCAAGGCTGAAGAGGCCTTTTGCTATTAAAGGCTACCCCAGGTTACTGCATCTCCTGTGATTATCTCCAAAATGGACCCTCCACCCTCACTCCAGGGCTGTGACTGCACACACTACCTCTTTGTACAAGTTTATCCTTTGGTATGACAAGTCATCGTCTGCTTTGGAAAATGTATTGTCATGCTCTAGACTGAGGCTGAGTGAATATTAACTTATTTAAAACAAACAAACAAAAACCCCTAAACACTAGGAAAACCTAATTAATTGAATTCCACAAATTACGCCAAAGAGGTAGTTAAGAAAAGTGTTGCTGTTGTCTAATCTGCTTCTCTTTGGCCTTGCAGGTCTGACCAAGTTGTACATGGAAAAAAGAAATAAGCAACCTCTCACACAAACTCATATAAGCTACAGGTGAAATTGCTGTTAGTAGCCAACAGTGAAAATTACTTGCTAAATGAAAGTCATCCTCAAACACAGCATAGCACTAATTACTTTTCTGTTCATCTAGACATCCCCGGGATACCCAAACACATCAGGGTACCCAGTAAGAGTGGGCTATGGGCATGGGGAGAAGCATTACAGTTACTTTTAACTGTTAAAGCCTCCAATTCTTTAGGCCAGAGTGTCTATCACAGAGCACACTTCAAATGCCATAGGGCAATTGTGAACCCTATCGTTGATGTTCAAGTTTAGATTTTAACCATATGAAGGAATTGCTGCTTTGAAAACAAACTCACCAGTAGGGTCATAGGTCTGCACACCAAGCTTTCCTTCATTTCCCTCACCTTTATTTATATTTTTATTGCTCTCATTTTATTATTTAAAAATGCTGAGAGGTTAGAAAAGAGTCAGATCAAGTCAATCTGTCAGGCTAATATTTAACCTTAAATTAAAACCTCACAGATAAAAAGGGAGTGTAGTACAGGTTTCACAGCTACGTCCCCCGGTCCAGCCTGCCTGACAGAAACATCAGTAGCACCAGGGTCTAAGTGCATGCAGCACCTTCCTAACTCGTCCTGAGCTATTTTTTTTTTCCCCTCATTAGAGGTGAACTGGATAAAAAAAAAAAAGTCCATAGCTGAAGTCTGTTTATTATTTGTCATTGATAAGCTATAGATAAGCTACACCTTTGCTGCTAACAGAGTAGATCTGTTCAGAGCAACAGCTGTAGTTAACCAGAATCCTCTATCAGAGAATTGCCCAGCTGGTGCTATGTCAGACTTCATAGCTCCAGAAATTAAAAAATTTGTGGTTTGGGACTATGTTGTTTTTGCAGCACTATTTTTAGTATGTGCTGGCATTGGAGTCTTTTTTGCGGTTAAAGAGAGAAAAAAGAAAACTTCAAAGGAGTTTTTGGTGGGCGGTAAGCAGATGTCGTATGGACCAATAGCTTTCTCGCTCACATCCAGTTTCATGTCAGCAGTAACAGTTCTGGGGACACCCTCCGAAGTTTATCGCTATGGGGCATCCTTCGTTCTTTTCTTTCTTTCATATACAGTTGTCATCATTTTTACTTCTGAGCTTTTTCTACCTATATTTTACAGATCCGGCATTACAAGCACTTATGAGGTAAGTAAAAATTTTTTAAAAAGGGTATTATTCCAATATAAAAGATAGTGTGATGTATATAGACAACTCTAAAGAAAAGTCAGTGACAGAAGACTTTCTGCAATATTTTACAGAACAAATGTATTATTGATACAGGAATTATTTTAAAAAAATGGGTTACATTATACAAACTAGTTACTTGTTTATATTGCATAAGTTGAAGGCACAAATTAAATGCCAGAGCTCCCGTTACAGATAACTAGCAAAAACAGGATAAAGAATTTACACACCAGCACAAAACTGTTACAGCCAGAAAACATTTAAAGTGTATCCTACATGCTTTTGATCTCATAAATAATCATTTCAGCCTCCTTTACAAAGCAGATATTAAACAGACTTTCAGAACAAAATTCAGTAGCAATCAGTTCAAACTTGGTCTGTATCTGGCAACTTGGTCCAGTTACTGCAAAAGTGGACAGTAAAAGTACTTAATTTCTAAAAAGCTGAGGGGAGAAGGGGGGATGAGAAAGAAGACAGCATGTACCTTTCATAAAAGTAAGTCAGGGCATGAGAATGATTTTAGGGATTCCCTAGGAAATTAAATGGATGACCTTTGAATTTTCTAGTTTTTGCCTGGCATTCCCTCATGGAACACGTTATTTTCTTCATATGACAGTTCAACAGTTGAAAAAAATCAGTAGTTGTTGCGATGTTGCTAAGAGGACAGTGTGCAGCCCTTATCACCTGCGCACCCACAGGACAGCTTTCGAACGTTTGGGGTTGTCCTCTAGTCACTTTAATCAACCGCTGCAGATTTTGTTGTTGCCGTTTGTGGGAAGTTTTGGCTAAGGGAGGACTGAATGAGCAAAGCTGAGTTAGTTCACAAGGAGCTTCCCGGTAACAGAAAGGCCGCCCGTGTTCTCTACACCCAAACCCAAGGAGAGGTTTCCGTCAAACAGCTCTGCCTGGGTATTTAGATAATATTTCAGTTACTGGTTGGAAAAAAAATAAAATTGACCATCTATTCCCATTGCCAGGACTAACTGCATTTTCTAGCTGGTTTTGATGCAAGATCAGAGGGAGAATTACTTTTCTTATCTGAACCACTGGAGGTGTCACTGTAGTCAGAGTCCCTGCAAGCACGCTGGAAAGATGACTCTGCTGACTTCACGAATTACTTTTAGAAACAAGTCAAATTACACAAATTAGCTATTTACTTGTATGGCAAACTGTGGGGCTTACTACGCAAGTGACAAGAAAGATTAACCTGAATGAGATTAGTAAGAAAGAGGCTGCTTTTGAAATACTATGCCTAGAGACTTGTAAAAGGCAGAAGACCCGCACAGTCTGTGCCTAGTGTCTGCGGGCGAGCGCACGGGGCCATCGCCCAGGGAGAGACCCAGCCCACCCAAGGCTCCCATGTGACTAGCAATGCAGATTTAATTTTTTGGTCAACTCTACAGAGACACTTTAGGTGGTGACTCAGGCTTAAAATCTGGGCTTTAGGGGCTAGAGCTTGTGTCTTAGTTGTGTGATAGCAAGGAACACCTCTCTACATCCACCTGGAAGCCCGTAAGAACCCAACTTGCCTCTCCCTGTTGATTATGTGCACATTTGGCTTTAGACTAAGACAAAGCAAATGAGAAAGCCAGCTTAGCTCAGGGGCAGTGAAAGCCTCTGTGCTGCTGCTTCTCCATCTGCTCCACCACTGCTTTTGTCCTAATTCAATGGGAGATGACCTTGAGTTTCCTCTTCAGATAGTTGGAACATACTTTCCTTTGAAGTTTAAAGTTTCTTTTCTTTGTAGCCCCTGGGCTCTTCCAGTTATTCTCAATACAAAACAGATATTGAATACTGCAACCCAACATACAATTTCAACTACATTCTGAGTAGGAGGAGATTTCTTAAATGTAATTATCTGTGTGTAATAGCAGTTATGCTCTCCTGCTCATTACTCACAGCAGTAGTGCCAGTTGCCAGTAGTTTTACTTGCACAGCAAGCTGTTACTCAGGGAGAACAGAAGGTTAATAGCTGTGTCACAGATGCTACATGTGCAATTTACTGAGATTCCTCTTTCCTAGTATTTGGAGTTAAGATTTAACAAGATCGTCCGTCTTGCTGCAACATTGATCTACATCCTGCAGACGGTAAGAAGATATTGCCTCTTTGTTTGTGATAATTTCACTCAACATATTTATTTTAAAGTACTCGTGTCAGACTGCACTTTTTTTTATAAGATACTTTAATGAGTTTTCTTTTTTTTTTTTTAAACAGTTGGACTGTGAATGTTAAAAAGAAAGGATAGTTGCATTCCTACTTTCTAGCTTCCTCCTGCTTATGATAATAAGTCATTCTTTTTGCCTTTGACACTTGGATGTTGTGCTAAACTCTCACCTCTTCTCAAATTCTTGGTCCCACTGTTTCCTTGAAGTCTCCCTCTTTCCAAGAAAGCAAGTTTTGCCTTTCTTGAGAAACTAGATGAGCAGTACTGGGTGCATTTAGTGCACCAGTTACCCATTTATGACACTGAGGTGAGGCTACCACATTGCAAGCCCCAGTCCCAGAAGGGCTGCTCCCTACAACAGGTCTCCGTGACAAAGCCCGGCAGCCCACAGAGCAGAAATCACTGCTTAGTGTGTATAGACTCCACATTTATGGACTGCTCTGTATTTCCATAAAGCACTGACTAGCTGGTCCACGCCCCTGCATGTATAGATAAAATAAATTTTAACATTCCTGGCTTTCTGGACAGAAGGGAAGAGTGGAGACTAGCTTTACTTACCCAAAACCAGTTTGGAGCTACCTAAAACACCATTGTAGGCATCACATAGCTTTTTTGCCCTTTGATTTAAAAGTTGACCATGTTTCTCAGAAGGTTAATTACATATTTGATGCAAACCTTTGGGACATTGTAAGACATTTCTTTCTACTTCAATTCCATTTTTACTAGTTCTAGGACCTTTAGCAGTAGATACAAATGTTTATTTGCTTTCAGGTTTTGTTTCTCCCTTAGTCTGTCAAAGCATATACAGGAAGGGCATCATGTTAACTACTTTGGAAGCTCTGAAGTTCAATTTCCAAGATCCAATGCAAGTTGTTCCTGCATCACTGTGTTTTACTGATACCTCCTCTTTGTATTTGATGAGGATATTTTGGACATCTAATCATCTTAGCAATGAATGATATAAGAAATATCAAGACAGGTAATGATCCTTCTATCAGAAAGGAATTAAAACAAGCATTTTAATTTTGTAAAGATTGAAACAGAAAGCAATACAAGCTGATCTAAAGAAGCCTCTAGGTCTGGTATTTTGCTCTAAGACCCACTTAGATAGAAGCATTATCACTGAGCATTCACATATATGTTTTTTTCATTAACTTTTTCTCCTTCAGATCCTTTACACAGGAATAGTAGTTTATGCTCCATCACTGGCTCTCAACCAAGGTGAGTTTCCATGCCTATACAGCCACCCCAAATAACCACACCACAAGGCAAGCAGAATAACTGAAGTCAGGAAAGTAGATGAAGTAGTCATCTAAAAAGAAAATTCTCAAAAGTTCTGTAGCACAGTTTTTGCCTGCACCTAGAAGCTCTCTGTTTCTGACTCACCAGGACCCTCTCACACCAGTAAATTAGCAGGAGTCCAGCATTTGCTGTTCTGTTCTCCTTTGCACTCAGTAACAACCTGAAGAGGTTAGTGATGAGCAATTTCTCAACATCCTGACAAAGTTCACAGTACAAGCTGACGATCCAAGACCGTATTCTGTACTTTGATTCCTCCTTTCCCTGTCTCCTGTGTGCCGCTATCACTGTTAGTACCTATGGCACAAAGCTGAGATTCTTCTGTCTCAAAGTATTTGCAACTGCACAGCTGCCTGTAGAAGTGCAGAAGAATAAGACATCTCAGGAGCCATTAAAGCATCTGGGAGCAGTTTCATTTAGGGAATGATACTGAGTTAATGCCCCTGTAGGTGCTGAGGGATTTTTTTCTGGCAGGGATCCCATCTTTCAGGCAAGATGAAAGTCAAGCTCTTGGAGGTAATGGTTATCTTTAAAGATCCTACTGCATTTTTGACATGTCAAAATTTGAACTCTCATTCAGGTTCCCATGGATGTAAGCCCATTCCTTGTAGCTGGATGCTGTGCTGCTGTTCACACATTTCTTTAATTAATCTTTGAAAACCAGGCATATAGCACCCATCCATCACACTGGATGGGATTAGTAAATTTACTGTCACAGCACAGGGAATCACCCGGGCCTAACTCCTGGTGTACCTGACTTAACTAAGATTGATTGGGAAGAGGTTGGGAGGCTTTTTGCATTGTTCATTGTCCAAGTTGCATCTGGTTTGTCTGATACCACCTTTCACATACTGTCGAGTTTCCTTCCTCTGGAGCTCAGCTGTACGTTATGCGACAGCTGCGAGTTACAGAAGTTCATGTTCATTATTAGGCCATACTAATCTTGCTACTAAGAGAACCTGTACTTGTGTACAGATTTGCCCTCACAGACTATGCCTGGTGGGAGAGATTTCAATATAAGCCAACCGAAATTTGTACGTCTTGCATATAGAAACTTCTGAAGTAAAATGAACATGCAAAATACTGTGCATTAAAACAATTTATCAGCAGCATGGTTTAGCATTAAACTGTTCCTAATTGCAGGGAATGGAATTTAGCTTTTTTCCTTAGAGTTCTTTGGAAATCTCTCAAGAACTTGATTCCTCAAGAGAAAATTCTAGACTAAGAACAGAAGGAAAGCATTGCTTATAAAACTATGTCCCACAGGAACAATGGTTTTACTTTGTGCAATTATTCTAATGTATTACTTCTGCACACTTCGAAGTTAGTGAAACTCAGTCTGCAAAGAAACAACAATGCAAAACAGTATCCAGTAGTGTTAAGAAACCAGAACAATCTAGCAAAGCTCCTAACAGACATAAAATATTAAAATTAATAATTACTTCTATCCTTTCAGGGCTAAAGGATCACAGCTTTTCTGTTACCATCCAGATAACCTATCCCCATTTTGCTAACAGTTTGGTTTTCTTTGGTTTCACAGTCACTGGATTTGATCTCTGGGGCTCTGTAATTGCAACAGGAATTGTCTGCACTTTCTATTGCACTCTGGTACGTAACAAGCAAAACTGAACAGCTTAAACAGATTTTTAATTCAACCATCCTTTATACATGACAGGCTATAACAGAAGTGAGGCTTCTAAACAGGGTCCAAATGTTTAAAGTAGTAGAACATGAGATAAAATTATTTCAGGCTCTGTGGTATGAATAAGTCTATTCAGAGGAAAAAAAAATATATATCTCAAATACTCTGCTGTATGTCTCAAGGTTTAAGTCAGAGTCCAGATAAGGAGGTGATAACCTTCCCTCGCCATACTAAACCTTTTGAGATGATTCTCCTTATCTTTTACAAGTTATAGACTGAAAAACACCGTAATGAAAAATGTGCCTCTGGTGTCACACCAGATCAAGCGCAGAGTGATAAAACCTAGGAAGGATGGCCAACAGGTCAGAGAGAGAGCTTTGCTTGCTTCTGAGTGGAAGCAATGTGCGACTTGGGATAACAAAAACAAAACAAAACAACACAACATTGCAGTGGAAGCAGCAGAGCACTTAGGCTCAGGACACACCCAATTTCCCATTATCATTACATTAATATCACTAATAAATTTTTTTCAGTATTTTGACCCTTGCTGGAAACACTACTTCTGCTGCTCTAGCGCAAATTTAATGAACTATGAAAGTATCTATGGAAGAAAGCTTGAACTGCAAACTTTCTGGGGGCTATTCTCTGTTGTTAGTCTAATTGTGGACCATTGGGCTTTGAGAAGTGAACAGAGTGCTATGGGAAGTACAAATGTAGGCCAAGTTATATTCCCTAAGCTTGTTCCACACCATGATGTATTCTTTAAATGCATATTAAGAAGGTAGAAAAAAAGCATCTAACTGGAGGTCAAATATTCTCATATGCCTCTGGGCAAGCCATTTAGGCTCTGCCTCATCACCTGATCTACAAAAATACAACCTTTATGGGAAGATATATAGAAAGTTTAAGAAAAGGCCTGATTTGGTAGATGCTATACATACAGCCCACGAGCTCCTGAAATAAGGAGTAATTCTACTTTCTGCTGTATTTGAACAACAAGAAAGAAGATGAGAGCATACAGTTTCTGTTTATTTTAGGGAGGATTAAAAGCTGTTGTCTGGACTGATGCATTTCAAATGGTGGTTATGGTGCTTGGCTTCGTGACGGTTTTGATTCGAGGAACTATTCTGAGCGGTGGATCGACCAAGGTCTGGGAAGATGCCTATGAAGGATCACGACTAAACATATTTGAGTAAGAAACACATGGTGCAAGCCTTTTTTTTTTGTACACTTAGCATTCAGAAACCCTACTCTGACTAAGCCCAAAATACTCTACCATACTACAGCTACATACTACCCAGTCAGCCATCTCAGAGAAGCCTAGTCCTCATTTCTTCAATTCTTGGGAATGCAGTTGACCTCCAAGGAGAGATTAACTCCTCTTTCCGTTACCCACTTTGAAGAAATCAAAGCCCTACTGAACTGAAAGGGAGCTTTGCCATTTTTTTTTGTGTAGCTACAAACCTACCCAATTATTCCTTCCAATTGTACATATCTTTCATTTCTTGTTCATAGAGAAGGCACTTTATTTGAAGTACGCTCACCACAGCAGTTAGCAATGGTGAACCAAGGCACTGGGATAGCAAACTGACCTTCCTTTGGCTGTTTGTGGCATTGACTGAAAAGTTCATTGATCAAGGCAAGTCACTGACAGAAACTAGCAGCAAGGTCAAATGTTATCTGCCATACATATTAACAGAATTGCAAAAAAGACAGATGTAAGACAAAGATGTACTTGTAATGGCTAGAATTGCTGAGTAATGAAATTTCATTGTTAAAAAAAAAGATAACACTGCAGCTGAAGCAATATCTTGTAAAGGAAATAATACATCAGGATGATGTAACTAAGAGTTTGGAGAATTTTTAAGGCTTTAGTACATGGCTTGGTTCCTTGCTGAGAATAGGGTCCCAGGCAGGATGGCTTGCAGGTCAGTTGGTGTAACATGACACATCTGAAATTTGAGCATAAGCCTTATAAATGTGATTTATTTAAATTACTTAGTCCTGACTTGACCTACATGATATACATTTATCCTGACTTGACAGTAATATGTTCCAATATAAAAGCAAAACAAACAAATAAAAAAAAACCCACACGACAACAAAAAAAAACAAAAAACACAACAAAAACCCCCTCCAAACCTAAAACAAAACACATCAGATAATACCTGTACTGCAAAACAGTATTATCAATGCAGTACTTCTGATTCAAAGGATGGAACAGACAAGATACTCCTGAAAAATCATCTACATCTTGCTAAAATTATATTGTGTTTAAATAAGTGAACTGAACTGCTTCTCTTTCTCTTTCGTAGCTTTGACGTCGATCCTTTAAGACGACATACCTTTTGGACAATTGTTGTTGGGGGAACATTTACATGGCTGGGACTCTATGGAGTTAATCAGTCCACAATACAGAGGTGCATTTCTTGCAAATCAGAAAAGCACGCTAAGGTGTAAGTTACCAATCCTTAACCTATTCTAGCAATCAAACATGCTTACTTGGAATTATACCAACAGTTTGTCAGTTATGTTAAATAAATACCGGGATGCTGCCGGGTGGTCATTAGCCAATTTTCTGTTCTGACAATCTTATTCTCTCTGGCCCTAAATGACATAAGTACATGAAGAAAGAGAAATGGGTAAGCTAACTCTTGCAGTTTATTAATCTGGGGTCAGACTGCCAAATTAATCTTCAGCAGCAGAGTTTGGATAAGGCACCCACACAGAAACACTATCCACAGCTTTCTCAGAAAAACTTTCAGGAATTGTATCTATGTATTTTATTGAAAGTGGTTATTGAGTTAATGGAGTACTATAGTATAAGGCATCATCTAAATAAAATGAGATCATTAATTATTAAAATTATAAAACACATTAAAAAAATTAGAATAATTGCAGAAGAATCTAGTGACACTTCACAATATAGACATATAGGTCTCCAGCCTGCTAGCTTCTGTAAGTTCAGCATTAGTATGTGCGTAACTAGACACATGTTCTACTAAATGAATGGACTTCTTCATATGCCTCATGATAATTGCTTGCCCACTTGGCTAAAACAGAAAGAAGGTAATTTTTCCCTTCTTCAAACATTTAATTTTTTTCCTAGCTGCAATCATACTAATTTTTCTTAAAGTTACTGTAGATTATATGAAATTACTCTATTGAAATTCAGTCTCTGCAAATGTTTGGAAGTCACAACAGTGAGAATGTCACTAGTAGCAAGTCCAGAAACCTAGCAAGAGACCTTGTGAAAGGTGATGTCCAAACTTGATGTAGGCTATATAAAATCTGGCAGCTCTCGGGAACTACAGGATTACTGAACCACAGTCACACAACTTCCCCAGTGGTGTCACTCTGCATGGTAGCATTGCAACCACGACAAAGTCCATGCAAAATAATACTCTGCATGCCTTAAAAGGAGAACAGCAACAACAACTCCCAACAGACAAAAATCTAAATATCTGCTCTTGCAGGCAAGCAGAGGGACAGCCCCAGTGCTTGGTGCAGCCTGTTCTGCATACAACAGTTACTGGTTTCACATCAGTCTCTTCCAACTGTACAAAGTTACCCAGAACATTTATCCTTGCCCTATAGCATAAAAAGGCTCTATTTTCCACTTTTTTTTTTTTTNTTTTTTTTTGAATCAGTGTTACGCATCCTGGGGAAACCTTTAGGAGATTATACAACTAGCTTTGATAAAGGTGTCTGTCAAAAAAATTAGGAATAATTAACATGCAACAGTTTTCTGTATTTATCTTGTGTTAAATAGGATTTCTCTTTTGTTCTAGGGCACTTTACCTGAATTTATTGGGACTTTGGATAGTCCTAGTGTGTGCAGTATTTTGTGGTTTGGTGATGTATTCTCATTACAAGAATTGTGACCCTTGGACCGCTGATTTCATTTCAGCTCCTGATCAGGTACAGATACAGATTGTTATAATTTGGAGGTGCTTTGGGCCCGGACATAGCATGAATAAAGACTATTTAAATTTCGTGGGATGCTTCGTGTCGCTCTGCAGGCGCTGAGGTGGTTGCTGAATCAGGGCTAGTATGTATCTATTCTAACACTCCTGCAGTACTAATCTGATTGTTTTTTCTAAATGACATCTGCTTTTCTCAAAATCTGACATGTCTTGTTAGCTGGAACAAAACCAGAATTTAGCAGCACGATCAGAAGCAGCTACTTCTGTTACCCAGGAAAATCCTAACTGATTTCTTGTGCTGCTCTTCTGTTTCTTCCATCCCAGCTCATGCCGTACTTTGTTATGGACATTTTTTCTTCGATGCCAGGAGTCCCGGGGCTATTTGTTGCCTGTGCATTCAGTGGAACACTAAGGTTTGTGAATCTGAAATGACATTTTAGCTACACACCACTGATTTCTTAATGACCCAGAACGGGTCCAGAACAAGAAACACTAAGTAATACACTGCTATTTTTCTTAGGACGTTCCAGAAAGAAGCAGTAGGACTTTGCCAAGTTGCATTATATTTATACCAAAGTCTAGCTCCACTTCTCCAGTATCTTTTCATCTCAAATACGTTTTAGAATAACATTAACAACACAAAGAAAAGGATATAAAAAAGCTGATAAAACACCAGTTCTCTTTGTAAAAGAGCTCAGCTAACTGAAATACCTTTGGAGCTGCCACGGTGAAATTACATGTATTTAACCGGACTGCCATAATATCATAGTTAGGAATAGAAAGCTTTTCAGCAAGCACGTCTGTACATGAAACAGACTAGGCAGAGAAGTCGACATACAGAAGTTTTAGAAACTTAGAAGGCTGCATGTTATTGCAGTTTCTACCCTCTACAGGTCAAACATCAATACTTCACGGGACATTAGAGAGAAGATTCAAATTCACAGTGACATTCATCAGATACCACAGTTAGTCTCCAATATACTGTTTCAAAATACTCTTTATCTGTCCAAAAGTACAGCAACAGAGAGCTATCAAAACAGGAAAAAAATACTCATAAAACCCCATGGCTGCTCCTGGCAGGAGACTTACAGAAACAAAGGGTACTGAGTAGCAAATACTGTACTATAGGTATTGATGCTGCATTTCCTGCCATATTGTCACAACAAGGTCACAGAGATCATACTTGCTAAATATGAATTAAGTCACTTAGCTAAAAGAGTCAGATTACTTCCATTCCATATTGTTCAGTTGTGAGGGAAAACATAGTGCACTGTACTGCTACAAAATGCCTGCTATCTCCGGAGTAAGCAGTACAGCATCTCAGGATAAGTCACACCCCTTGGTGTGAGACCCCAGTGTGCAAATACACCGTTGGGAGGATCACAGAAATTAGTGCCTGCAGTTATAACCCTGCATATTCAGTGATGATTTTTCTTGTTACTGGATATTCAGATTCTTTCACAGAACTGAGGGAGAACAAAATTGCAAACCAGCACCATTCACTACACGTTCTTCAACCTAATAAGGATGATGATGTTATAACCTAATAGTTATTCTCATCTAGTAAAGGTAAAGACATACAGTCCACATATCCATAGATTTACAGTCTGACTGTAATATGTAATACTGAATAGAGTATTGTCTTTTTTCTGGAACATCACTAAATTTTAAGGACTTTGCAGCTAAGTAAACTGAAGGGTCAGTTAGGATGAGTTCATATAGTCTTTTGTGTCAGCATGAAGCAGGGACCCTAGCAATCGCAGAAGGGGCAGAAACCTCACCAGCATCTGCAGCGTACATAGCCAGACACAAGAAAACTGCTTACAATTTCGGAAGGAGTTAGTCTTCGTAATACCCCATGCCAAACCTAAGCTGCTATTATTTAACCCTTGCAATTGAAAGAAATTCATCCCCCTCACCCCTCAAGTCCCCATATATCCAGTAACATCCTTTTCATTCAGAAAAATACTTTTCAAGAACTGTACCTTTTATAGTATTAATGCTGAACAAGAGGCAGCATTTCTCTATAAACACAACTCCATTCCAGCTTATTTTGCTCTGTATTTACTTAACTCTCTTGTTCTCTCCTACAGCACAGTGGGGGCAAGCATCAACGCTTTAGCAACTGTTACCTTTGAAGACTTGGTCAAGAAATGTTTCCCAAACCTCTCTGAGAAGACCAGCACGTGGATCAGCAAAGGCTTATGTAGGTAGCCCAAGCAGAGTCCATTTGTTTAAAGGCAAAGGCGTCTGTCCCTCCCAATTGCTATTATTACAGGAAAGAATAGGGCAGGATTTTATACACTCAGGCAAGTAGCTTTATTGACTTAGGCTTTCTACTTGGTCTATAGAGAAAGACAGGCTTCTGTAGAGAGCAATCAGCCTGCCTATGAACTGTTCTACCCCCTGGAAAAGCCTCTCTCTCCCCCTCACACTTCCATTAACCATAGAATAAGCCAAAAAGAGAGGAGGCTTTTAACTTAAGCCCCTCAGATAAATAACTAAAATTAATTTGAGTTAACTCACTTCTTGTAACTGCGTGTCAGTGTGGTTTACTAACATCTGAACATCATTGAGCTGTGATATTATCTCAGTAATGTAAACTCAGGAAGTTCACTAGTGAAGATGTACAGTCTACAGAATCGTGCTGTCTTCCTCAGAGTAAAATTAAGGACTGCATTGCTAGAACACCCTTTGAACTGTAAAGTTTAAGATGCTTAAGCCATTCTACAGTTAGAGGGCTAAAATAAAGGAGGGGAGGAAAAAGGAAGCCCATTGCTAGCTTGCAGAAATCTGCACATTATTTCACATAGGACGATGAAACCGTACTCCAAAGCAAAGAACGCTCAGAGCAGTTGTGCAAGTAGTGAAGGGCAGTGCCTGTATCCATTGCTTCAGAAATGCACTTCTGCTTCCAAAACCCCCACAGAGCATAACTGCCTATAAAGGATGAACATCAGCCTGATGCTTCAGTAAAATTAAGCGTGTGCACTGCGTGGTACAGAAACAAATATAGGCTAGTATCAACAATGACTACAAGAAATCTTTTTGAAAAGTTGCAACATTTTTTTCTGTACTGAAGATACTGGGGAATACTCCGGAAACTTCTCTATAATACAGAAAGAATATCAGTGTAGTTATTACCACATTGGTCTATCATAGCACTACTAAATATTATTACTTTATAGTAGCACAATAATAATTTTCTGTTCTAACTTATAGAATCATATAACCAGGTTGTTCAGTTTTTCAGAAGAAAAAAGAAAAACTGTCAAAACCAAGTCCAAAGTGGTTTAAATTTCTAAGACAAGTTTTACAAGTATTGCAGTAACGTCATAACCCTTCTACAGGCATTGTAATAACGTCATAACCCTTTATTGACATTTGTTAATATCACGGAAGAGCAAAACCAATACTTTCTCTGTAAACATGTCCAACATTTTCTGTTCCAGCTTTGCTGCTTACTTCTTAGCTTTTGCACTCAGGACCTAGAAAGATCATTTTTACATCCAATAAAAAAGATGTGTGATTCTGTGATAAGACAAGTTTTGCTGTCGAATCTTTACTCAAGACTGGTACTACAGAGTTGTCTGCCGTAAGGTTAAAACTGGTGTAAGAGAAAGCCATTTTATCATTGCTCAATTCATTCATTAGATCATTTTAAAGGTATTATTTAAAGGCAGTAAGAACTGAAATATTTCTATCATGAGACATAACTTCTAAGGTAATTTCAATGCTAAATTCTGCTTCATAAGAACAAACAAAACAAAAACAAAACAAAACAAACAAACAACAACAACAAAACCAAAAACCAAGACTTCACACAAGACACTGCTGAGTGCTTAATGGTCTGCTTTAAACATCAAAACTCGAGCTGCAAATTCCTTCTGCTGCCTGGTCAACTTCTGACACGAGATCAATTAGAAATTGTCCACACTATTAACCAGCACTCACAATCTTACTGCCTGATCTTTTCCAGGTATATTATATGGCGCCCTGTGTACTTCAATGGCTGCAGCAGCATCACTGCTGGGAGGAGTTGTGCAGGTATCTAGTGCTTCAGAAATGCAACGAGCTGAACATTAACAAACTGAAATGCAATGAACTGAACAAATAACGCTGACATCCCTGGGGACTGCTAGCTTACCTGAACAATTTCTGTGGGCACTCTCATATTACTTCCTCATCTGCTAAGAGGACTAACTAGGAAAAAAAGAATCATAAAAAAAAGTCTCTTTCACTACTTACTCATTGATGGGAAGTGATACCAATTGTGATTCTTTCCCTCTTCAATTGCGCGCTGAAATTACTGTTTGTCCTTTCTTCTTCACAGAAAATTATAGATGGAAATCAGAATTGCTCAGACTCCCCCACCTGCTGCATAAGCTCATGTCTCTTCTTTACTTCCACAGGCTGCACTCTCCATTCACGGGATGTGTGGGGGACCCATGCTGGGATTATTTACCCTGGGAATTGTCTTTCCTTGCGTTAACTGGAAGGTANTTTGGTTAAATAGAAGAGAAAAAAAAAAAAAAAAAAAAAATCCTTGTTTTCTAAAAGAAAACCTCTTGGTGTTGTTTGGTTAAAACCCCACTGTGAATTTGTTTTGTGGATTTAGACTTGGATTTAGAGTCCAAGCTAGCAGTCAGATTTACAGCCTGAGAACAGTTTAGAAACCCCTTTTCACTGCCTGAATTTATCCAGTCTGAATTTAACTCTACCCAACTGTGGAGTAATTACTGATTAGATCCACATTTGATTTTTTTTTTTTTTTAATAGTTCTTCTCTTTTATAAAAGAGAAAAAATATTCAACATAACCCACCCCCCCAAACCCATATCCACCTTGGGAAGCACAGAATGACTTCAATTCACCTTTGCTAGCTCAGGTAAAACAGAACATGAGCTCATTTCACAGTGCCCCACAAGTGACCCCACCACATTTACCCAGCAGTAAAACTTAACTCTGCAACTGTAGTTTTGATCACCCCTATTTTGCTGCAATTCTCATTACTAGAGGACAGACATCACTGGGTTTCACACTGCGGCCGAGAGATAACCCAATTGATTTATGCTAAATGGGAGACCGTGAGTGTTCGCAGAGATGTGGTTCCCATGCACTGCCTCTGACCGCTTCTTTCTCTTTGCCAAGGGCGCTATCGGTGGCCTCCTAGCCGGGATCGCCTTGGCCTTCTGGGCTGGCATCGGCTCTTTCATTTATCCCGCGCCGCCCACCAAGACCTTTCCCCTGGAGCTGTCGACTCTCAACTGCACGCTGGCAAACAGCACGGGCCTGCTGGCCACAGCAGCTTCCATGGCAGCTGCCGACAGGTATTTCCCCATTGCCGCGACCTCAGCCCAGCGTGAGCGTACCCCTTGGCAGCAGCCATTACAAGCGGCTTTTCTCTCTGTCATGTTTCCTCAGGCCGCTGCTGGCAGACACCTGGTACTCCCTGTCCTACCTCTACTTCAGTACCATAGGCTGCCTGGGCTGTGCCATCACAGGGCTGCTGATCAGCTTTGCAACAGGTTGGTGTTTAATAAAAACAAAACGCTGTTGCACTAAAACCTGGCTCGGCTGCCGAAGAGAAGCCCTGTAAGTGGCTCATGAGGCCCAGTCTGAGGGCTGGGGCACGTGGAGCTCGCACCCGGCTTTCCGCAGACGTACCTACTGCTGATCGCTATCCCCTCCCTTCAGGGCCTACCAGAGGAGAAGACATCCCCCCGGTGCTAATTAAGCCAGTCTGCAACCTGTTTTGCTTTTGGTCCGAAAGGCTCAAAACGTTCCTGTGGTGTGGCGTGCGACACGACAGCCAGGACGTGAGTACTCGCACAGAGCCGAGGAGCCGTCAGCGGCCCCTCATGACGGTCACACCAGGGGTGGCTGCGTGCCTGGAGGCGAGACCGGCCAAACCCACGCTCAGCTCCAGTCAGCAATAGGTTACCTATTTCCCCCATGTGCTCAGGGTCCCACGGGTGAGCAGCCCTGGGGATGGCCAGCAGCCTGTGGAGGACGGGGCTGACCTCCCTCAGGCAGCCGAGCGGGGACAAAGCCGCACTTTACACCCCAGGGAGGGGTTTGCTGAGCTGCTGCCTCCTCCCACCGCGTACAGTCAGAAAGACTTTAGCACTCACGCGTCCATGGAGCTCTCCCGTTGTCATCCCACCAAATGAAGCCAGCAGAGCTTCTCCCCACCGGGTCAGTGCTCCTGGCCGGCCCATCAGGCACAGCAGCAACCACCGGCACCTGGGCTGCTGCCCAGCCCACTGCCCCTCCAGGGAGGAAAGGGCTTCTCCCCAGGTGTCCCACAGCTTCGCTGCTGGCTAAGGAGGAATGCTGTGTTTTCTTGTGCTATCGTAACAGTTTGCAGAGAAACGTTGCTCCTTCTCAGCAAAATCTGCTAGGTTTAGAGGTGCAAGTCATCTACAGGTATCTTTAAATCTTGAAAGTAAACTTTAGCCTGCAAGGCTCACAGTATTTGGCAGTATCGTCTCTTCTCACCCAGCTTGCATCAAGTTTGACACTACATTTGATAGTCTAATTTGGAGAGCAGCTGTGGCTCTAGATTTATTTCAGCTGTTTGACTTGGCTTTTAGATGCTCAACAAAGACTTTCTGCAGAGAAATAAATCCCTATATTAAGAAAAGCAGTGAAAAAAAAATCATACATGCATTTATCCCCTTGTATGTGCTTAAAATATGGAATAACAACATTAAGTAGTTGCAGTGTGAAACCACTGAGGCAAGTGTAGGCCGGACAAAAAGACAATCCACTAAAATGCAGATAAATATGCTAATGAAAAACTAAATTTCAGTGACTGGGAACCCACCAAGAATGTATTTCAAGACTTGTAGGTCAACAGAGGACTTGTGAGAAGTTGTTTTTGTTGATTTTATTAAAGACTTTCCATGGGGGAATGAGAAAAATCTGTCTAATCTGTAACGTCTGGGGAGGAGGGAATGAGATACTAAACAGTGCATGTTTGTGGGTCTGACAGTCATTTTAAGTAGTGATGTAACTCCTCAGATTTGTAGGAATGGATGTCAAAATTTCACAATGTAACAAGATACCCTTTAAGCAAAACAAACAAGCAGTGCCTGCACTCTTCAAATTACTAGGGTATTTTTGTTCTTTTTTTCAGGTGGACTTTGAAAAAAATATGCCTACAGTTACCACAAATAAAACTGGAACAGAAGATACATTCAAAAACAATGTGAATAAGGAAAACAGAAGCCACTTACCTGGTTATAATCCTGAGGAAAAATCCTATACTAATATGAGCAGAGAATCTCGTCTCTAGAAGCGGAGGAACAAGGGACATTCAATCAAACTGTTTCTCCAGCTTCAGAAATGAAGAGCTCTTCATATCACATTTACCAGGTTGTAGATGACCAAGAGAGAACAATTACTCTCTATAGCAATAAAGGCCAGATTTTTACTTACGAATTTCATGACAGAACTGGGAAATCATAACACAAAGGGGTTTTGGAAGCACTGCTGTTTTGGAAGAAATGTCATGGAAACTCCTACTAGGAAGTAGCTGCAATATGTCTATACCACATTCTCTGTTCAGTAACTAGTCATTGAAGGGAAATGTGCAAAGGTGAACTTGAGATAAAACAAGACAAGATAAGCTTCTGTGGTCTCTCACTAAGGTGAGACTGTGAACTGCCCTCTGATGGAGGGCATGCTCTCTCCCTGCTGACAGAGGGAGCCTGGGGGAGAGATGGAGGTCAGGCTGAGCTAGTCTGTGCCTATTCTTAGGTATCACGAAAAGCCTCCTCGCAGGAACATTGTATAGACCAGACTGGTCTTTTATCGACTGAGTTAATTGTGCTTGCTTCCTCTGTGGAACTAAGATGTCTTTATAAAATCTTATTCTAAGCTATAGGAGAGAGTAACAAATTTTACTTCAAATTCAGGATAGTTCTTTATCCATGTTAGTCTTGGAAAGACATCCTTTCAGCTTGAAAAAATTATCTTCAGACTTTTTGTTTCGTTGAATGTTTGTATATGTGTTTGTTTTTTAAGCTGCTAAATCCATTTACTAACTATGAAATAAAGAAAATAAGCCTACTTTTTATGCCTCTTAATTGAGAATCCATGCTGAATTTTGATTAAAGGTACATAATTAGGTGAAATTATTTCTGCAGCAGAATGACTTGCAAGAACGTACCTAGTCCACTACATGCTCTGTTTCAGTGAAATGCATTTCCCTCTACATCTTGCCTGTTGTAAATCAAACTCTACAGACTATCTCTTACCTTTATAAACTTCTGGATGATTTTTTTTTTTTTTTAAATCCACAGTTAAATGAAACAGACCAATTGAAAATATCAAAGATGACTCAGCCAATTACAGACCCAGCTGATACTTAGCTCATATTGCTTTGAAGAACCCAACTCTTGCTTTTGTTTAATCAGTGACCATCTTTATGACATTGATACAGGTCAACCTGGTTCTCCAAGTTACTTCCCCTGCCTGTGTTCATGCCCTACCACTGGGAACAGTCCAGAAAACTCAATTAGAAGACAAAAATAACAGTCTGTAAGTGATACTGTCTTGCCTGTGGAAGACACTTTGTCAACAAACTGAGAGTTGAGTCAACATTTGCATTAATCCCGTTCACATCACTTTTATAATCTCATAAAAGCTTACAGCTGAATCTGGCTGGGAGCCTGTTGTCTCACAGGGCATGCTTTCTGTTTGTGCTTCCATCCTTGATATGGTTAGTAAGACAGAGGTGGAAACCTAGTAAATACTACTATTATAACATATATATCTCATGGCCACACACATTATCATTTAGGATCTCTTAATATAACCTACCATGCTTAATGTAAATTCTAAAATAAGTCAAGAGTGAAAGCGGTTCAAAACACCAGTGTCAAGCTGCTCAGCTAGATGGTAGGTGAACCCTCTGCTCCCCCTGCTCTGTACTGGTAGTGGGAGGATATCTGAGTAAGAGATGTCCGACTGTGAAAACAACCAAGTCCACTCTGAATATTTCTTGAGGTATCTACTCATCGCAGTATTCTTACACTCTATATGCTAGAAGATGCCCAGTTTGCATTTTTCAATATTTTTTTCACAAGTTTAACAACAGCTTTGCATTAGATTTGCTACAGTTTAGTATCTTCCAAAGTCAGTGCCACAAAAAAGAATGTCAATTTGCCTATTTAGTGTGTTAGGTTGTCTAGAACAGCATGCTCTCAAAATGCCTTTGCAGAAGGCAAATGCTGAAGAATCTCTCTAATTTTATATTTCTGGACTAGGTTTGTTTCAACTAAAGCTGTCCATTGAGCTCAAAAGTGTTTTGTATTTGTAAAGGAGACAAACATTTCTACAGGGTTTTACTAAGTTCAGCACATGGCCTTACATACGATGGCTAAAATTGTTAATCAGTAGTTCGTTATTCAGTCTTCTACCAAGATTTAAAGCTAAATTTGAATTCAGAAAAAATTACCATTCTGATTAAATATTCAGTGTTGATTAAAGCTGTCTTGTCTTCTTGTTTGCTTTATGTCCTGAGCCCTTGATCCTTCCAGAGACGAGCTAGCCTGTGCAGTTGAGTGGAAAAAAAAGATTAAGAAACTAGAAACATGTTAATTTAAAACAGGAGTTTAAATTTAAGAAATTATTAGTCCTTAGTGACTAGCAGTAGACCATAAGTGATTAAAAATTTGAACAGTGAGTCTGTATGTGCCCTGAGACCACAGTAAGTATTTGTTAAGTGTTAAACAAGTGTTTAAGTTTAATCCTTAAATTACTTCCTTACATATTATGGTTTGAAGGCATATGAACACTCAGTTTTAGAATGTATAATTTTTTTCATAATTTTGAATAGTTGGAATAATGAAGCTAAAGTCTCCTTCAAAGATAATCAAGTTTATTACTGAAAAATGCAATATTCAAATGTGTATGATACAGTAAGTAGCTGCATTTGTACATGTAAACCTTGATAAAGTAAACAGCATCTCAAAGACAAATTTATGCCAAAAGTGTCTTACAATAGTTAATCAGATCAACAGCTTTTTCCTCAGTGAATTCTTGTACTTCTGGGGTACATATTGGCTTGTAAAAGTAATCTCAAACACAAAAGAAAATGAAAGCTGACAGGACAGAGGAACTTCCAGCTTGGAGCGCATAAAAGTCAATTTCTCTGACACACTCAGTGGTAATCTTATTTTAAATACTACTTACAAAGTTTGGATTTATGAATAGAAAAAATAGTTGAAATTTAATTGTATTTAATTTCTTACTTAGAAACCAAGTTGTATTTAAATATTACATAAATTTCAAGTATATACACATTTTAAGAAATCTCCTATGATCACGATATTGCAAGTAAGCCAGGACTATCAGAGTAAAAATGACTGAACTATGTTATGTAGTTAGATTTTACATAAGATTATTTCAAACAACTGAAATTTCAGTGATACTACTCTAGGTAAAAATTAGTCAACAGTTTTGTAGATTTTTCAATACAAAATTCTGAGTCATCTGAATAGAACGTAAAATAAAAAGCAATCTGAATTTTTTCATTATTACCAGAAAAACTGTCATATTCTTACTGTTTAAAATCTCATTAACTTTAGATTGCATTGGGTGTAATCCTAACTTCTCATCTAGTAGCATCCTAGCAACTACTTCATAGCAATAAGAATGCAAACTATGGGGAACATTTAACATTATGGAGGTTATGGCATGAAGTTAGAACAAGCCAACAGAACTAACAAAAAGGTAATTTCCAGTGCAGTGAGGAAGGAATACACGATCAACATTTTAAGACAAAATCCTAGTCCTGGATTAAAAAAGTTCCTGCATAACATGGAACAGCAAAGTGATTCCTGTACGGTTCTTTGTTGTGCTGTTATAAATTTGTGCTGTTGTGCGAACACTGTGCTATCATGACTATGCCAAAACCACGGCAATACAAATTTCTAGTAACTTGGTTGCAATGTCAAAATTAGAGAAAAATTGTCAATACAAATCTATTCATATAAATTAAAAAATGCCAGCATTGTGTAGGGTCTTCAGGACGTGTGCGTAGGGAGGGACAGAAGGAGCGCAAAATGCAGGACTTAGGAAAGTGGCTGAAGGGACAGATCTGGAAACGGGTGGCCCAGCAGCACTACGTGCCTCCATGCGCCGCTCGGTCCAACTTCTATACCAACTAGCACTGGTGCACCTTCTGCTTTGCCTTCTTGGTTAGGGACATCCAAAAAGAGCCTGCATTTAAAGCACTTTAGGTCAGGTAATTGATCTGGAAATTGGACTGTCAGCAAGAAGTCATGATTCAATAAAACACTGTGGATAAGTAAAGAATGAGCCAGGGGAGAAAAGGAAAAGGATCGCAGGTGTTGTCACTGTGCTTCAGCTTCAATCCCTTGTTTTGCAGAACTAATAGGGACTCTGGAGCAAAACTTGTTGAAATAAACATGAGACCTTTGCTTCCTCTGATCACCTCCAGCCTCAAAATGCCAGTTTGTTACATTTTACCATAGCAGGAGGTGGGCTTTGCTAGCATGAGGTTGAGTACGAAAAAATAATAGACATCTTTTAAAGCCGCTACGTTTTCCGCCACAGGAATTCAGGTTTGCAAGTCACTTACACTTTGAAAAAGTGTTACTGCATACATTTTAGTCAAACTATGCATTAAAACTAACAAAATAACTTACTTCGTCTTTCTCAGAACAGTAGTCTGCCTAAATGTGGAACTCTGAATTCTAGTGTTAGAATCAAATAACATCAAATAAACGTTATTATGAAAGGTTGGTTGTAGATTTGCTTCAACCTTTAGCCCCAGTAATCAACATTAGCAGCGGTTCATGAGGACTATAGAAAATAAAATGCTTCTGGAGGTACTACTGCAATTTTAAGCGATCACTGATACACTGATCATTATTTTTGTCTCTCTCTTCCTCTATGTAACACTTAACAGAAAATATGGTTGGATTGATTTTCCGTTAACTTTACTGTCTTCATATTTAGCTGTTT
Source organism: Chauna torquata (assembly GCA_013399475.1). NCBI lineage: Eukaryota > Metazoa > Chordata > Aves > Anseriformes > Anhimidae > Chauna > Chauna torquata. The sequence continues at coordinate 434,355 of VXAL01016910.1, forward strand.
GTACAAAATAAGTTTTATTTGACCATTGCTCAGTATATGTAAAAAAAAAAATCTAGTTTATAATAGTTCTAATGAAAATTTGTGATGCATGCAAGTTAACTATGTAAGAACAGCTGTATTTTTTTTCCTTTTTATAGACAAGGATCATTTGCAGTTAACCAAAATGATCTGATACTTCTAAATATGGACACTGAGCTCCACGATGGAACTTCTCATTAGGAAGGCTACTGAAACAGAACTCTTTGGATCCATTTCATTTCCATGTACTTTTTTTCCTTTTTATTCACCAGAATTCAGATCTCACACATTAGGCACAAATTTAGAATGAAAAGTAACTAGAAATCTGTATAATGTACATGGATTTTTTGCAATTTCTGAAATGGAAATTTCTTTTGTCTGAATCAAAACACTGAATTCGGTTAGGAATAATTAAGACATTTTGGACTAATCCTTTGTATTTAAAAATATCTAGTTGCTCATGCAGTCTCTGTAAGGGCGCATGCATAGAGCAAAGTTGTCATAGATTAGATCAGCAATGATCTAAAGCATTTTTGCACAAATTTAAATTCTAAAGCTTTGTCAGATTTCACAAATGCAGCTTGCATGCACAGTCTATTCATAATGGTCATTTGTTTGGAAAGACAATACTTAGAATATGAAAAGATCATTCACCATTCATAAAATACATTATTCCTGAGGACAGTGTGTGCCTTATACTTTAGTAAAATAACGTGCAGTCAATGCAAACAGCATACTAAACGAAATCTAGCAAAAAAGTTCTCAGCTTAAGCAAATGGCTAGTAGTGGCAAAACCTTCAGACATTGTTCATGTCCTTCAGAAATAAAGGAACACACACAGTGTTTCTCCAAAATTTCTTGTGCTTTTCCAGTGCGTAAACTGCACAATGTCATATCTACATACTTGCCTTTGATATACTTCTATACACCAGTGCTGAAAATCATTTATATATATATATATAAATCCCAAATCATACTCAAATACAAAAAGGTTTTCTTTCATATGCATTTTTAAGTTCAATTGGAATTTGCCTAAATATGTTTTAATATGTGTCAATATCCACAGCAGAAACAAGAAACTATAAAATAATCAATTCATATTTCTGATTTTTGCCAGATTTTATTCTAAATCTTTACGCCTTGGGCCAGCCAAGGAATTTTTTTTTTAAAGAAAACATTAAAGAGAGAGCTCATCTGTGACCTTCTGAAGAACTGAAGTATTATCACTACATGGCACAGAAATGGAACCTGTGACACATCGTTAATGCTGCCAAGTGGTGCTTGATATTCCACAGTATGAAATAGTGAGAGAATAAATAAAATTAAATAATGTGAATCTATAAGCACTGAGGAGAGTCCTGATATTTCTGATAAGGACTCCTGAGGAAATTAATGTGTGACCCAAAATATGACGGAAAAAAAAAACAGCCTTTCCAAAATATGGAAAACTGAGTTCCACCAGTCCATTATCATAGCATGAATGGCTAATACATCTGATTAGATCATATCTTCCAATTTATTTCCTCCTTTGTGCAATACTGTAGATACTCCTATAGTTGCATTACCTGGTCACATAGAGCTGGAATTAACCAAGAAATTTCATGAATGTGATGAAATGAGTAAAGAACTTAAGGTCTGAAGCTAGGACCATTGGATACAGTAGATCTTACCTACTTTGATGGGCTCTCAACTCTTAAAATTAATTTTATATGGCATAATAAAAAAAAGTGATTGTTCTAATACATGCAAGTGAATACTGGAATTGCACTTTTTGGCTCAATATGGTATTTTAACAAGTGAAATTTCGGGTCTTTTTGTATATGTCAGCAGTGATTTCACTGCAGCTTTATTCCTAAAATAATGTTAAAAGTTGCAGCCTTTGTTGTTAGTGTGCTTTGTTGGCTCTTATTTTTTATTTTTTCTCATCCAATATAAAAAAGGATTATTTAAAATTGTAGAAGATTGCAACTTTGCTTCCCCACTCCCTTCTCTGCAAGTGAACTCTGCCTGCTTGTTTAAATTTTTTAAATTAAGTGCTTATCTTTTCCCACATTATGAAATGTTAATAGACAATTTCATCACCAAAATGTGACTATAACCATAAGCAACACTGCCCTACGCTGTATACACATAAAAACTGAAATTGGATTCTTTACATGAACATCTACTTTTTATAGTGATTTTGTCCAAAAAGCCCCCCAAAACTGTAAGAAGGCATACAAATAATAATAGAAAATCTAAAAGTAACCACTGTGTGTGTGTGTGCTTTTATATACAATCTGTATACATAATTGCCTGTATCTAAATCCCATGCTTTGACTTATTTAGCCCAATAAAAGAAGTGCACATTACTGGAACATTTACTATTACAATAAGAGCATTGTTATAAGGTGCTCTGCTTCTCCTTCCCTGAACAAGCAAGTCAAAATGTTACACTGTGTGTCTGATATATATCTGCATAAGCTTGCATACTATAAATAGTTAATTGTATATTCAAAACAAAGTCATTTGCACTGTATTAGAATATTTCAAGTTAGCATTATGTGAAGTCATGGAATCATTGCTCAGACAGGTCAAAGAGAACAGTAACACAGTTAGACATCTGCATGCTACATCAGAGCATGGAAATAACCTTTCATCCTGGATGTGTGTAAAGGTGGCCTCTCTGCACATAAAAGTGGAAAGACAACTCACAGCCACGTCATTTTCAAATACAACTGCAGTGTGGGCAATGCAATGTGTTCTCTCAGTGCTGCTGTCTTCTCTTTGAATTTAGAATTTTTGGTTTTCAACTAGAAGGATAAATTAATGACACTGATGTGCAAATCTTAAACTGCATAGTATATATTAAGCAGCCATATACCCCTTTTTTAGGGTAGGACCACATCCACAATCTCAACAAGAGACTAGGACAAACCTGACAAAACAGTAAGCCTGAAAGATCATTTATATCAAGTTATGGCCACAAAGGCAACAATTGTTTTTTTTCTTCAGAGGCATTACAGATGCAGCTCAGCAATCAGAAGCTGTAGTGGATATCATGTAACTTGTTTTTAGTCATGCCCTTACTGTATAAGTTTACAGATAATTTTTTAATTTTCATTACGCTGTTAGTATCTTCATGAACAGCATGAATATTCATTGCCTTTTTAAAATCAGTGTCCAAATTTTTAATCTGTCTGCACATTCCTGAGTGCCAGTTCTTCTTGGTGCTCACCACAGACCAGTTACAAATAAGGCTCTTCATTTTCTTCATTGGAAGCACCTGTTTTCCACTTCCCACCGAAGCCTGCAACTGTATAGCCCAGCAGGAACATATATACACATATATCAGTGTGAATCTCACACACTGATGCCAGACTTCATTTTGAAAATGCACTCCTCAATTTCCAAGCAGCGTTTTTGTTGCAGCATGGTATTGACTAAGGCCATTCATGGTGATATTGTTTCCCATTCTTTTTCCTTTCTCTCTGCAAATGCTCTAGTTCAGCCTCATACATCATTTCCTGGACCAAGTATTTCTCTCTCCTCATTCTGTCACACAAGTCTTTGGGCATGTCTGGAATCAGGTAAGCAATGAAGGACTTTATTCCAAAAACAAGGTGCTGAAAAGAAGAACAAAAAAAAAATTGCTTCAAATATGCATAAATACTCATTTCTAGAACCAAACTTCAGGGCTTAAAAGTCAGTGGCAAACCTCGAACTGGGATTTGATTCACAACTGAAAAGCAACTCAGATTTTTTTAAATCTCTCTCTCTCTAGATATATACGCACACACATATGGGTGTAAATGAACAGTCTATCAGAAATTGGAAAATACTGAAGTCTTACGAAAAGTAAAATTAAGGGTATAGCTAGTGATCTAAATTAAAATATGACTGCAGGATCTGCTGGTTTGAATAACAATAGCAAAGAGTACATACAAGCAGTCTTTGTTAAGAGCATGTAAATAATGTAAGTAACCAGTTCCCTAGACAGTATGCAGTATCTTCTTCAAAGTTAGTACATTTCTAGTTTTATATCAGGGTACAATCATGTATCATTTTCCTGATAGATATTTGAACTTGTAATAACCGCGTTTAATGTACAAAGAAGTTGCATTTCTGCTTTCTCAATAAAACATGAAAGATTTTGTTGGGAACCAAGATGATGTATAAAATGACTTAAGAAAATATGATTTTGGAGGGAGTCTAAAATCTGATCATGTTCTGTCAATTCAGTTTGAAGCAGCTGATTGACAACAGTTTGGGTGGAGGGTTTTTTTTTTTTTTTTTNTTGAACTTTAAAGAGGTAGAAGAGAATTGTTCCTTGCCATGACTAACCTCAAAAACTATAATGAAGGCCAGCCGTGCTGCCAAGACATGCCAGAACTGCAAAGTGAATTCATACGGAGCTGAACTCCATGGTGGGGCTCTGTAATCTCTATATCTGTAAAGCAAAGAAAAACTCAGTAAATTAGTCTGTGCTCAAAAACCTAAACATGCTGAAGAGCTCTCAAGCTTATCCCAGAACTGGCTAAAAGGAGAGAACTTAAAGCGAACACATACTTCAAGAGGAACTCAATGAAAAATAAAAGTTCACAATACAAGTATTAAATATAGCTGCTTATAAGGTGGCACTTTTTGCTTCCAAAAAGCCAGAGCAAACATTTCTTCTGTTGTTACACAGCTGACATATTGGAGTATTAAGTTCAAGTGTGTTGACTCTAAAATGGTTCTCATCTTTGCTTATGAGCAGTAGAGATTCTCAATAAAAAGTTTGCAAAAATGTAACATGATTGTTTAACTCAGTCAGTCCAAGCTAACTCTCACTATAAGACTAAATCCGAAAACTGAAGGAGTGCACTTATGCCCTGTCATATTTAACTTTTATGCTGAATTTCTCATATTCATCTTGCATAACTGTTTGGGATCTTGGGCTGGGCTACAGCCACAACAACCATTTTAATTGCATATTTTAATTAATAGACCTCAGAGTGCTGAACAAAAATGAAATGAGAATTTTTAGCCTTATTTACAGCTGGGGAAACTCCCAAATGAAATAATTCATAGAGACCTGTAACACATGGCTTACAAGAGACCTGGAAAAACTAAGAACAGAACACGGTTTGCCCGTGTCTTAGTATTGCATCCAACAACACAGCTTTCACATCTGAGATTTCCCTGTTGAACAAACTTGAACTCCAATACTTTTACAGGCAAAAATGAAACTGTTCTGCCAGTAATTTAATCACTGAATTTCAACTTGATGTCTACATTAATGTCTATATTACAAGCAGGGGGAGCATCGAAACATACCGGCAGTATCCTGAGTATCCCATTCCAAGTTCACTCAAATCAAACACCGATAAGCTGCTGTTGACATATCCTTTTAAGCATCTGAAAGGAAAAGACACAGGGTCAGGACTTTCTTCATAAAGTGGTTAAATAGCATAAATCCTGTGTGCAAACACATTCTGCTATCACATATTGTGAGTATGCTGTTTTATTTGCTTATTAGGACAAAACCAATTCTAAAATTTTAAGCAGAGAAGTACAGTGTTACTGGAAAGAATCAAATAACTTCTGTTTCAGGGATAACACGATTTAAACATCTATTTTGAGCACTATTCATTTTTTTTTTTTTGGTATAAAACAAACTGTTTTGCTACAGTGTTCTTCACTGCCGCCTCTTAAAACTACTGAACTTAAAAAGACAGTATAGAGGAAGAGAAGAGAATAATTTCATATCCTTTCAGAATCTGCCACCAATCATGCAACATATACAAAAAAAAAAAAAGTTTTATGAATTGAATCAAGGAAGAACAGAAAAGAGAACCATGCATATATACACCAAATAGCCATCTTAAAGGTAACAATTTATTGGTATTAATGACAGAAGTCACATTAAGTACACTGAATTATGACTGCAGGAGTGTAATTTTTATATGTCCCTGGAAAACCACAGACACCTAGGCCATCTTGTCCTACTGAAAACGTGTCCTATAATGTAACAAAAGGGCTCCTTAAAGGCCAAGAACATTCAAAAAGACAAGGTATCTATTATATCTCCTGAACCTCCAGGGTTGCTGTAGCATTTCAAATTACCACAGGAAAAAGAAGAAATAGGATTACACAGTTCCTTATTAAACAGGCAGTCCTCATTAAGCACTAAGATTTCTCCACTATTGTCTCTTTTCATTCTATCCTGCCACATTCTTCCTGCCCTTAAATTCTCTCTTCCTGTGACAAGGAAGAGAGTAAATCTCTCTTTACAAGACGAATAAATCTCTACTTTGAATCACTAAAGATGGAGCAATGAGGGAAGGAAGGACAGATCCCTGTGGAGTGGGCTGAGGTACAGTCTGAGAACACAGTAATACTGGCTTGC